>CM076580.1:1366944685-1367382319 GCA_034641835.2 Pinus albicaulis
GTTGAGATATTTGGGGAAGAAATCATGGATTGGAATTAATCCACAACTATGTATAAATATGAGGATTGTGTGAGGATGGAGGACACAGAGGAATACAGAGAGAGATAGAGAGAAATGGTGTGAGAGTTCATGTAAAGGGCGAGAGTCGAGAGGCCCACAAATGTAATATTTCGGGAAAAAATGGTTTGAATCTAAATTTTTATTGTTATTATTATAAGAAAGTAATTTTTTTATTGTATTTAATCTCTCTTGATATGTATTTTTTAGTTGAATCTAAGTAGACTAATCCAAATATTTCGATTGAAGATTTTATGAGAAGAGGAACATACAATCTGTTAGTATGCAAGTATACGGTTATTTCGGATGCTTTGCATCAAACTTCAATGATTATAATAGTTCATTGCTGGAATTATGGTTTTCTTGAGCACTACTTGTTGCATCATGTTGCATTATGATGAGAACATGTGGTAATATGAATGTATGGTTGTTACTTGTTAAGCCCCCTATATTAATAGTGTAGTCCTTATTATGTTAGTCTAACCCCCATATTGTTATTATTTTTCCCTTAAATTATAATTGTTAGGTCGGCTAGGATTAGATTGTGGCCCACTAGGATTACATTGTGGCCCCATGAACTCCTATATATAGAAAGGAGGGTTTCTCATTTGTATCATCCAAGAATTTTTCATTTATGTAATGTGTTGGAGGTTTCCCCCTCGAAAGTAGCTTATTTCTAAGGCGTTGATATCTCTTTTCTTCTCTTTTTGGAAGTGGTTACACAACATTTGGTATCGAGCTTTGGATTCTAGGGTTTCGCTGCTCAAACAGTCATCGTGGAATTTTCGATATAACGTTTTTTTCTACAAAGTTTCGAAGCTGAAATTTTTAGGGTGCGAATTTGAATCTGAGGAATATTTTCTAAAAATTTTGAAGCTTGGTTCACAATATTTGCGGAGAGAGATATGATGTGGAAGTTGGGTCTTTTTGTGGGCTCCTACCACAGCAGATTAATTTTGGCATTTGCGCTATAAATTTTTTTCTACAAAATTCGAATCTAAAAATTCTTATGGTGCGAAGTTGAAATTCTGAAGACATTCTTCAAAAAACTTCATAGCTTGGTTCGCAATAGTTTTGGAGATATGATCATGGAAGGTAGTGCTTTTTCAAGCTCCTAAATTTCATCTCAAAAGGGTGATAAACGGAAAAGTTCAACCTTTCTCTCTCTACGGGCATTGGATTGGAGTGCCATAAAAAATTTAATTGTAGAGGTACACGGAAATTTTACATGGTTTTGGCTATCAATTTTAGAGACAAAGGATGA
Source organism: Pinus albicaulis (assembly GCA_034641835.2). Lineage (NCBI taxonomy): Eukaryota > Viridiplantae > Streptophyta > Pinopsida > Pinales > Pinaceae > Pinus > Pinus albicaulis. The sequence continues at coordinate 1,366,946,007 of CM076580.1, forward strand.
AACGATGACACGTGGAAAGTCCTACAAGTTCACTCTATTTTGAACTAGTCCGAAATTAGGTCATTGTGGGAGATTGGACACAACTTTGTCTTGGAGAATCCAAATCGAGTCGAGACTGTGGCTCAAAGAGAATTGAGAGGGCTACTTTAGTGCTGAATTTCAGATGTTGAGGCAATCATAGAGATAATCTAATTTCAATATCGAGCTCCTCGAAAGTAAGAAAAAGGTGTGTATTGTTTTTTTTCGAGATTGCATAAGTCTTGTTTGAATAATCGAAGTTGAATTGATTCCAAGGGCATATTGAAGAATTTTTGTCGGTAATGGGTTCTATTATGCCTCGAAAAATAATTCCATACCCATTAAGCCTACTTAAATCTGTACTACTTAGCGCATGAGGAGGAAGAATTGCAATATGAGATATCAAAATTATGGTACTTGAAGTGCAACAAATTTCGATCTTACGAAGAGCAAGCAGAAGATGACATAGATGGTTTAAAAGCAAAAATGGAGGCTAATTTGGATGGTTTGAAAGATAAATAAAATCTATTATGGATGATAAAGTAGTGGAATATCACAATGAGCATCGACAACAGTTCTCAACTCTAAAAGGATAACCTAACTTTGGTGCAAAATAAAATGAAACAACCGGAAGATCAATATCACATCGAAAAGGGATGCAGGCTTGATCCAGAAACAAGAAATTGAAAAACACAATCAATTTCAAATTATCTCATCAAGTGGAAGAACTTTCCTGTAGAAGATTCCACATGGGACGATGAGAATTTTATACGAAGCATCAAGAAATAATCAAACGTTGAGGACAACACTTGTTTGAAGGAGAGGGGCATGTTAAGCCCCTATATTAATAGTGTAGTCCCTTATTATGTTAAATCTAACCCCATATTGTTATTATTTTTCCCTTACATTATAATTGTTAAGGGTCGGCTATGGATTCTATTTTAGCTGACCCTAAGTTACATTGTGGCCCACATGAACTCCTATATATAGAAAGGAGGTTTTGTAATTTGTATCATCCAAGAATTTTTTCATTTATGTAATGTATTGGAGGTTGCCCCCTCGAAGTGGCTTATTTCTAGGCGTTGATATCTCTTTTCTTCTCTTTTTGGAGCTAGTTACACAACATTACTATTTTTGCTATTTGAAGATACATATGTTGCTACCATTATTAATCAATGATGCACGGATTGCATGTGATGAATTTATGGACGATGTATTGCACTTGGTTAAGATGGTTTCAATATGTTTATGATGTCGATGATCAGTTCTATGATTTATGATTTTTTGAAGGTTATCTTTGTTTGCACATATGTTATTGATGCATGTACATACTACCTATAGTGTTTTTATATTGCTTCTTGAGGATTACTGACTCTCCTATATATAAAATGAGTGTCTTGACCTTGAGGACATGATTTAAATGGGATGAGTTCTTTGACGGATATTGATTACACAATGTTATGCTACATTTCTTTGGTGATGCTTGGAAATATTGCATATTTGATCACATCATGATGATGTTGTAGATATTTATGCTACACTATCAATCTTACATTACTTCTTGATCTGATGGATGTTCATTTACCTTTCTGCAATATCCTTTGCATGCATCGAATTATCATGTTGTGGATTCCTATGGTCCATGATGGTTAGTGATGAAGCTAACATGATCTTGCTACCTCATTAATCGGTTCCTAGTTTTGGTTATAAATTTTATATATGTATCTTTATGTAAATCTCATGAAAAAGACCCATATTGTAAATAATTGCAATTAAATCATGTATGGGCTATTGGGATCAAGTCATGCCATGTATGTAATTCCATTATGTTGGGACATTGATGCCATTCATTCCAATATGTTGGGTGATTGATGTAATCATGTGCCATAAAGTCAATTTAGTGAAATGTCTGTATTTGGTTGATCATAAAGTGTTGTATTTTTATTGCATATCTTTGGGTCAACATGTTTAGGGGGAGCATGGTTGTTATGCAAATTTCATGATTCATATTCGGCATATCGGACTTACAACCATGAGCCCTAAAGGGGTATTTCATTCAACTAGTTCAACCCTTTACCCTTGATGTCAAAGGAGAAGACTTGGTGTTTGCATGTGTTACGGTGTTTCTGAGGTAGTGTCCAAACACCAAGTAATCAACCATCAAGTCAAAGGAGGAGATTATTGGAATTATGGATAATGTGTTGTGTGTTGGAAACATCCATGACAGAATATGCTGTCTCCATGATGTGATAATATGATTGTGTAACTAAAGAAGATATTAGGTACAAATATTCTGATTATATGGAAAAATAAGTGGTTGTTCGGTTATAAATGAATGAAACAAGTGAAGATTGAAAGTAATAATGGTTAAACACACACACAGGTTCTACGAGTTACATATAATCAAACCATAAATCTAGATACTAGGGGTCATTACCATGGTATTTTCCCATAGTAATTGGGGCATTAATATTTATTTGATCCATCATTGACTACTAACGACATTGCCAAGGGATTTACCTAAGATATTGGCTAAGGAAAAACAATATATAAGGAGATATATATCAAGGTGTTAGGTTTTGCGGTAATGGATTATTTATGTGTGATCTTATACGGAACAAGTGTGCACCAAGGAACAAGGAGAAGACTCATATATGAAAGATATGATGAGTTGTTAAAATATGGTTGATTGATTTACTTGTTGAAAATTTCTAAGTAACTAAGAATGATGGATCTATATTATTATTAATTTTTTATCTAAATTAATTTTGATAAGTTTGTAGTGAAAGTGAAAAGTTGTAAGAAATGTGAGTTGTGATGGCGAAGAGTATCCTTCCATAATTTAAGATATGTACGTTGGTTTTCTTCGATTATATGGGCCTTATTACCTTTAACAATTAGCTTATGGTGAGATACTTTCCCCACCATGCTCTTACAAGATATATGGCATATGGGTGAACATGGATAAGTGTGTTAGACATCTTTCTAGATCCTCTAGTGGAGTGAGAAACGGGGAATAAATGTTGAGTCATTGCTTAAGGTAAAAATGTCTGAGGGTGGTAGTTGAGGTAAATCCTCAGAGTCTTCCGGAACTCGAGGTAAATAGTCGAGGATTAGTTGTATAGTTCACAAAGACATTTCGCCATGTATTTCATACTAATGCTTAATTGAAAAAATTGAGATATTGAAGGATTACCTCTTTGTATACAACGGATATTTTGGAGAGCACCAATCGGTGTGGCGTAGTCATCCTTGTTGGAAATATGTTTCTTGTGTTCTATAATATTAAATTGATTGTCACTATTGATGGCAACTCTGCGGGAAAAGGATGAAGAAACTATTTGTTTGAAGGAGTCTCAACGATCTCTGAGAAGTGTTGTGTAGCGAGATTGGTTATTTTTAAATATGCAATGTATGCGCGGGTTTGTAAATTCCAAGTCGCATATGCATGTGGATAAGTACGTCACAAGTCGCGTATGCTGTTTGTGCTCCAAAATTATAATACCGGATTTACCATGGTATTGGCCCACGGTATTCAGCGTTGTATTATCTATTTGATTCCATCCCGTATTACCATCGGCGAGTTGAGTGGTTTTGACTCATGGTATTGGTAAAAGCTAATTCTATATAAGGAGAAGAAGATCATAGTGCAAAGGGTGCGGAGTGTAAGGGTTGTTAATGAATAAATTTCTCTAAGGAATATTTATGGATTAACTGTTTTTAATTGATAGAGCTTGAATCTATGATGCGACTATGGATATAATGATGATTCAAGATCTCTAGATGCGATGATGATGAATCTCTAGAACGACCTGCGAAGAAATGATGAAGAACTAGCGCAAATCTGGCAGAAGAAAATGAAGAAATCGGGGTAAGTTTTATAAATCTAGTCTGGTGAAAAATTTTACATTTACGGATCTATACGCTAGTGGCTTCAGTAAAAGCATGTATATACGCGAGGTTCGCTTCATGAAAAGCGCATATGAAGTTAGCATTTTACGAAGAATAGTATACACGAAGTATACGTAGGTTGGTGTGCGGCAAAGCGCATATGTCTGACAAATGGCTCAGTAGCATATGCTATTTGAATGTGGTAATTTTGGGGTTGAGGTTTGGCATCTTCCTGTGTTCTAAGTGGCTATTTTTGAAGTTACGGTCACACGAGTGTTTTCTTGTTCTAATTGAAGTGTTGGGCAAAGTTTATGGTTGTTGATAAAGGGTTGTGTTGAAGCTATTTGATCCGGTGTGAGAAATTGATGGCATTAATTGAAAATAGATTACGAGGGTTGGAGACGCGGTTCCAGAAGTAGAAGCTTCTGCCCGGGAGAAGTTGGTCTTGTGTTGACTGGCTCCCTTTCGGTGGTGGTAAATGAGAAGAAAGGGGTTGGAGATCCTTCCGATGGCAGTAGTAAACGAGTGAAGGTTGTAGCCTTACGAGGTAGAAGCTTGTGTACTAATATGAGTATCATTATTACATTTATATGATTTCTCCATATATCTTATCTGTCCGACGGAGAACGACAACGGCGGTGGTTTTCTCCGAATTGGATTTACACCTTAAATATTGGTGTTCATGTGTGCTCCACTTGTGTGATGTTTTATACTACGATACGCACATATTCTACGGTGTAACCTAATACACATAGCGATAAATCTAATTTAAAAATTTGTTTACGAAGTTTTCTAAGCGTAAATTTATATCGGTATACGCTAGTTTCTTTCGGCATATCCACGTGTATACGTGAGTTACGGTCATAAAAGCCATGTGGAATTACGCAAAGAAAATTTTAAATCAATTTGGGTTCTAAATATTTGATTCCACGGTATTTTTCCCAGCACTCTCATCGACTCCAATTTTGGATCTTGCAAACAAACAAAGCACATCTTGTAATCTTCACAATTTATTGTCCATATGAAACTAAACAAGTATATAATAAACATTAAACTATGCAAATATAAGCCATTTATATCATGCTTCGTAGACAAATAAACAATAAATGTTACACTAAAACATCAAATGGATAAAAAAGATACAATTCCTATAAATATAAGAAGGAAGATTACAATGTTGTTGGTTTGACCAAGCACCACTCGATCTACGACTCCTCTCTCTCTCCTCTATCTCCGAGTGTAATGATGCCAGGCTCTGAGTTATCAATGAACCTTGCCATTCATTAAACCTCCTCAACAAAAAAATTTATTCTCTGCACACGATCAACCTTTCGACCTTTAACCATGAGCCAAAGCCTATAATTTATAGAATTTAGGAGGAAAAAATCTTGCCAATATTTTCAATCAGTTGAATAGGGAAAAATAAATTTTCCTCACTTTTACTATTTCTCCACTCTTTGGATGATCATTTGAGTTTAGCCATGTCCAATCCAAAGGCACACTACGGTTGCTACTTTTTGGTGAATCCTTTGAGAAAAAGTAGGAAATGTCGGTAATTCTGACTGATTTTGTCTCCTTTTCTTCATGAAAACACGAGTAACACTTCCTTAGGTAAGACATTGCATTGACCTAGGCACTAGCTCCCTCTAAAGGTGGGATGTGTTATAACTTTGACACAGTTGTCTCTAGGGTGTGTTACCTTGGAAAAATAGTCTCATCTGGAGTCATTTTCTTCCTTCCATGTTTCTTCCCTTTGAAGACGAGTGATGAGGAGGCCATTTGTCACGTAATAGATGCCCCCTAAAGTGTGAGGTCGAGAGGTCGAGATGATAGTAGATACTTTATAATATGTGTAGTAGAGCAAGAGGGTTGGAGAATTTGAGGGAAAACCTGGAAACAAACAACATATGTCAAAAAATATAAGTATACGTACGAGTCGGGCATTCCCATGCTCGGTAGTTGTGTCAAAATGATTTCTCTAGGAAGAAGAAATTACTAGTATGTCAAAAAATAAGAACAATGTGGAATCTTGTGTCATTACGGGATCAATCGATAAGTTAAAATATAGAAAAAAATATCGTGGCTTGGGAGAAAACAAATACGAATGATGTAAGCCTTAACCCAAGGTCTTAGCTGTCACTTCACTAAATTTCATATTTCAGCACATGTGAATGAATTAGTTGCTAGTCGAACATGCGGGAAATCGTCGATACCGATCAATGATGAAAGTATTAATAGTACAAGGATGCCCACCAATTAGGATGATGTTCTCAAAGATGCACGGTATAATCTGTCGAGTGTGAATAAATGGTGTTGATGTCGAACACTCTTAGATATTATTTGGGAGCTAGTAATGAAAACCCCCAATCAAACACAATGTAACACCCTCAGGTACGCAAGTTCCACGATAACACAGTATGTTTTAGGATCAACTTCCTAAGATAATATGTTGAAGCGGAAGTAAGAGAAGATATGTCAAAAGGTAGGTAATGAGGCGTCCTACATTAGTAGACATGAAGCGAAAAGATGATTTTGTTTCGAAGATATTCGAAGAGAAAATGGTAATGCTTGATAATCAATGATTTACGGCATATGATGGCTTGGGCGATATAGGAAGCGGTAGATATGAATATTCTTGAAAAATAAACACGGTAATAGGGTAATAGGTAGCTTGGCTTATGTGAACACCAAAGAGTGTCGGGATTCACCGATACAAGGACATCAACATACGAAGAGGCTAAACTCATAGAATGTTAGGGTTACAGTAATTGCGATAATTTTCGGAAGTGCCATGTTCAAAGGTTTTACTTGCTTAAATACGACTTTCAAAGAATAATAGAATAATTATCCATTTTGTCCAAATTTTTCCACATATGATTAAATCTAACGAGTCCATATGGGTAAACTGCGGTGATCTTTTCATATTTGGAGGAGTACGCTTACGTAAATAAAACTTAGGAAATTGCAACTTTGTCTCGTTGATAGCGGGTGCGACAAAGGGAGAATACTACAGGCTCTGGATTCTTTTCCATAAGTTAGTCTAGAGATCCAGAGATAAGTAGTAAACATATGTTTAATGGACGTCTACCCTCATTTTGTTATGAGTATGAGAATAAGTAAACTCAACATTCTTCGTGAAGTTTTAACGATTCGGAACGAAGAAAAACTCGATCCTCTCGTGAAATTCTAATGAGTCAGATGGAGAAAAATGCAATGTCTTTGGGTTTGCCGAGCTAGAAAAACATGGAAATAATAGCTCATAGTTCTTCATCGTGGTAGTTTAACGATCCGACGAAAAACTCGGTGTTTTTCAATTTTACGAGCTAGAAAAAAGTCCACCAAAGAAAGGCCTATTCCAAGTCGAGCATGTCAAATCTTCATATAAACAACGACAATTCGTCGGAAACAACAATTGATAAACCAATAGTTGAAGAAAAAATAGGAGATTTACAAATTTTAATGAATATCGAGTGAGTAATACCTCCGAGAATGTCTACAAGAAGGAAAAGGACCTTCATTTTCCTTGTTTGTATCTTGTGAAAGAGATCTAGAGTGAAAAAGAGGTGAACCTTCTACGCCGATTGTGGGCGATCCGAGCATTGGTTTCCAATTTCTTGAGTTCCGAGTTAAGAGCTTGAGCCTTTATCTTGCTTTACATTGTGGTTTTTACTATTTTTAATGGATAAAAAGTTGATTTTGAGCAAGCCCTAAATATTTAGGCAGTGCTGTGAGGGTTCCTAGTGTTAGGGCCGTGTTACATGCATTACATTAGGGACGAGTGCGTTAGAATGCCCCTATTCTGTCTTGAACACGTTAGTTGGCCCCAGGCAAAATTTAACATTTTACTGAATCATGCAATGATTTGGCCTACAAACGATCCATTGAAAACTTGATTTGTGCGAGGTGTAAAGTTGTTATCACTTAAAGTATTCATCATGAGAGAGAACATGAGAGAGAGGAACACGAAATGGTCATCGATCAGGAAAATTTTATTGTCCTCCATAGATGTGGATTACTAAATTATGCCGGATTAGAGAGGAAGGGGAAGGAAGACCTTCAAAAGGTGGATAATCCGGCGGTGGAATGATCGGCGACATGTTTCATAGCCCGGGGGTCATGAACTCATGGTGATAGAGAAGGAGGCATCTACTTTTTTCGACCGACTGTCATGCGTAGGGACGACGCCCGATCGACGGAGGTTCGAGAGTTCTGATCCCACCACTATGGGGTTGATCGAGGCTCCTTTGTACGAACAATGCGCACTTAGGTAAGTAACTTGATTCCTATAGCATGGGTGGCTTTGGGAATGAGGTCTCTTCTACTGGATGATCATTCACTTGGCGGGGGCGAGGTTAGCATGTGACCACAAGGCCGGTATTAGTAGCCCATTTGGATTGCCTCTCTGACTATAGATATTTGATTGGTGCAAGGCGTTTTCCACCGTGTTCGAAAAGGATTGACGGCATATGACCATTTGTCCCAAAGAGATTTTGGGTTTGGCACCTTTGATTGTTTCTTTCATACTAGAGAGAGTTCATGTTATGAGGCCAAGGATGATCATGGATGTTGCGGGACAAAGAGAGCCTGGAAGACGGGATCATTGGTACACCTTGATGTCACGAATTTGGAGGAAGGTGCGATCTACCATTTCTTCGATGATGCATTCTTTGGTGGGCTGAACGACCAAATCCTAAACATCAAAGAATATCCCTATGTGAAGTTGGAGCACGGAGATGCGTAGATGAGATTTCCACGGAGATCATAGTGGGGGCTAGTAGGTAAGAATAAAAAATCGGTTGCTTTAAGTATTTTACGTATTTTGAATGTTTATGCATGTTTAATCAATTGAAAATATTTTGACATCAAGCTTGTTCTTAGCACGGATGTAACACGTCAGTCAGCGGAGCCCCTCTTTATGCACGGCAGGAATGTAGCTACCTAGTCTTTGGAGTAACGATGATGGATGCGGCGGCCGTGTTGAAAGGAGCAATGACACACGTGGTTTGCATGAGGTTGCAAGGAACCTCGAAGGTTGAGAGCATGAGCATGCGGCATCTTCCCATGAGGTAGAATCCCCATTCATCTACATCGTACACGGTGGGTGTGCCAAGAGATTCTTGGTGCCTGCGAGGAGGTTAAGCCATACGATTACTTGCTACCATGAGCGACAAACTCCAATAGGATAGATGATAGATGTATGGATGTCGGAAGCGAGGGCTTAAGAGCCAAATTTTGTAAAATACCCAAGTTTTGAAGTTTTTTTTTATGTAACCCGAAATTTGGACCCGACATATTTATATACATATATATTTTTGGCGATTTTTGATCTTGTATTTTTTAATTTTTATGTATTTTTTATGATGAAAACATATACACTAACACCTATTTTTTATGACCCTTTCTATATAAATGTGACAAATTCCAATCTAACACATAATTTTCACGAATCGAAAACCTAATGCATTATATTCTCTAAGGAATGTGCTCAAAAGTAATAGATTGAAATTGACATTCAAGAAGTTGTACCCTTAAGTAATAACATAACAGAGAGGATGTCGGACATGCAATTAAAGTTTTTCAAATGCATAACAACTAGCTCGAAATCTAATGCGACCACCAAATTGGAGATGTCGCAAGATGCGAGCTTCGAAGTTATCAGGCATGTAATAAACAATATTTTTTGTCGCATCCCCAAGAAAGATTCCCTCGGAACCAAGTAAGTTACGACTCGGGTGTATAAGAGGGACCCTAGCAGTGATGCAATGTGTCATGTGTGACAACTAGCGACATCTGCATATCCGGCATATGGCAAGGATGAAGAAACTGACTTTGTAAAGAAGAAGAGCCTATAAGAGAAAAAAACACTCAAAAACCCAAAATATCAAAGACACGCCAAAAAAATACAAAACTTATATACATAAAATTACAAAACGAATGCCTAATGGGACACTAGGTAAAATACTTCTTCAAATAGAGCCCATTGCGGGGCTCGATGAGTGGAATTTCATAAAGTCCTTGAAGTTCATAAGGCCCTTTAGAAAGGAATTTCATGACGATGTATGGATCAATCCATAATGTTTGAAGTGTTCCTACCCCCATGAGGAGGTCGTGACATTGATCGTAGAGTAGAACGAGATCACCTTCTTCGAAAAGGAGCACTACATATTTTTCATGTTAGAATTTCACTCGATGCTTGTGACTTCGAGTTCCGGTGTGGCATCTCAAAGTGTTTCGTCCGATTGATCGACGAGAAAACTTCTCTTCTTCGGCAGTGGTGCCGAGTAGGAGTTCAATGACTAGTTTAAGTGATGGAATATCACACTCGATTGGAATAGCGCTACAGAAAGTATGCTAATTGGAACTACTGCGTGAAGCACTGTGGTAGTCTTCATTGACGTTGGGTATACTATGCCATGAAGTATAACTTTCGATTCCATGTGGTTTTACGATTTATGACTAGCTGATGAATCATGGTCTTTAGGACGCCATTTATGGCTTCGAATTGACTTAGTTAGCTTGTAGATAGTAGGATGAATATTGATCTTTTTGAAAACTAGCATGGAAGTTAATTTATCCATCATTGGTTACGAAAGTGTGAACCATGATACGAAAATCGAGCGGGGTACAGAAAAGGAAGATGACCTAATTGAACGGGAAGGGGAGTAGGGGTTTCTCCATCGGCCGAAAATGAGAATGGTTTCAACCCATTTTGTGAAGTAGTCGGCCACAACTATGATGTAGTTGTTTCCATCATAAAAATGGGATTTCTGTGTGAAATCTATTCCCCTTTAGCGAAAGGACCTATTAGCCACCTATAAAATTTATCTGCAAAATGGTGGCTAAATGATTTTAGAACTGAAACCGAATTTTATTGCAAAAAGTGTTGGCTCTTGAAGACTCCTAAAGGCCTCATTCCTTTGTCCAAAATATTCATTTATTTGTTTCCCATTTTATACTCACGAGAATTATGCTAAATTCCAAAGAGAAAAAAGTGCTGCAAAAACCATCATTTTCCCCTTCTCCCTCACAACTAACCTTCATTTTCTCTCCCTTTTCCCCATAAATTTCCTCTATTTTTCATGTTTTCCTTTATGAAAATGCCTTTATAGTTGAAAACTCATTTTTAAACTATTTTTTGAACCCCCGATTCCTTTAAAAAACCATGAAAAATTCTATAAAAAACACAAGTATTCATTTATGGACTTCAACCCCTTTGCGGCTAAGCCCCCTAACTACTTCCCATGCCTACTGAAAACCGGTGCCACGGCCCCTCTGGCGCCTCCGCATCGGAAATATCCAAATGCGCAAAACTTGTGACTCTATTCAAAAAATTTCGATTGCGATGTGCTTTGGATTTCAGAAAACCCAACTTTTCCAAAGTTTTTAACTTAAAAAACCAGCTTACATGACCCAAATATTAAAATGGGTTGATTAAAAAGACCGACGCGCAATCGCATCGGCAAATTTCAATGGGTAGATTGAAAACCCCCGGCCGAAGAGCCCGAACCCGGAATTATCCCTATATACATAGGCTCGGGCCCTGCTCCAGTCTTTTAAATCGGGCCCATGGCAAGGCGCCTAATCGCATCGGATATTTTCTTTGGTGCGGTTTCAATTTTCATTACCCCGCCGAAGTTAGGTGGCAGATGCGTCTCGTCGCATCGTATCCTCTCAATTATTATGAGAATTTAGCGAGCTGTTCTCCCAATCGTTTAATCGCATGTCATATCATTAAACCTTCGATTGATTCTAGATTCATTCTCTTGATTGATCTAACACCCAGATCGACGGCTTGCCTCGTCGCATGTGATGTTTAATCGCACGCATTTTGTTTGTCCCTCCGATCGGTCACTCCCCCAATTCATTCTCACCATTGATCGCCAGATCCCAGCATTATCAGCAATCACCTCGGCCTTCGATCAACAGCGTCACATCGGAAGTTTTCATGCCCCCCTATTCTCCTCCCGCCGATTGCAAACTCCCGATTAGATGCGGGACCGTCACGTGTCCAGTCTCAGCAACTAAACTCCTCTCCCACCTTCTGAAACGGTTTAACCCATTACAAGATTTTATAAATATCATTTTGTTTTGCGAGGTGTTTTTTATGATTTCAATATATAATAAAAGTGCGAGAGGCAGGAAAGACATTTCCCATGCACAGTTGCTAAAAGGAAACTATGGCAAGCTCTATTCCATTTTTTTGTCGATAGATCTCTCGCTTGTTCGTCACAACCCTAAAACCCAGCACGGCTCTACACATTGAGCAAGACAACGTAATTCAAATCGCATTTTAAAAAAGGTATCGAGTGTTGAAGAACGAACGCGAAATGAAGATTGAAGACGATTTAGGGAATTCTGGCTTAAAATAAATTATAAAGTTTTATTTCGTGGATTCAAACACGGTCAAATGAAATCTAAGTGTTTAAACTGACGAGAAGGTTTCCACCACATTTGAGGAAAATTAATTCTCATTCTTTTATAAGAGACACCTGTTGCCTCATTCATTCAAAACGAGCCGAGGTTATTGATTGAAGAAATATACGCCTCCGACGTACTTCCCAGTTATTCTTGCCACGAAGCTTATGCAACAAAATATCTTCGGGATTACTCACGTTATGCGAGCCTGGAAGTCAACAAAGCTCCCATGATTTTAAATATTAGTGTAAAACGGTTAATGCGGAACCACACAACAAACTTCTTCATCGAGCCCCTCAAAGGGCCGAAGTCTCGAATGTATTAATTTCCTTAGAGATCTTTGCTCAGGATCTCACCTCCTCATCCTTCTATAAATAATAAGGTTGGTTATTGTTTGATCACAAGTTGCTTATCTTGAAACTCTTTGAAGCTAATGCTAGTACGGTAGAAGTTGAAGAAAAATTGAAGTCTTGGAGATCTTGATGATGTTCTTGTGCTTGTTCACGAAGGCTCTATCATTGGATCCATGAGCTTGGGCTGTTGGTGAATTATTCTAAACTTTCTTATGTTTTTCCCTGTTTTCATTATAACTTCCATAATAGTTTATTACTACGGTGGGATCCTAGAAAGTATTAGCTAAAGCAGCTCAGGAAGCACCTTAGTTGTTCATCCTTCAACATTTCATGTTTTCTTTTGCTAAAGTATTTTAGAGGTTTAATCGTTCTCTTTAGTCTTCATGCTTGTTTATTTCCTTAATAGTTCGAACGGTTGGTTTCGGCATGATTTATGGTTCTCCCCTACTTATGTAACATACATGCTTCATTAATTGAAGTCTGCTTTGAATTTCTTTTATGAGTGAATCAAAGAGGTTGGTTTTGATCTTGCCCTATGTCTTCGCTTAAACGAGTTGGCTTAAAGGTCATTATAATTATGATCATAGATGTATTAGGCGTTCCCTCTTCTGCTGTTGCAATTGTTAGGTCCCTATATTACTAGTATGATCCCTTATTGTTGTTAGTGTAACCCCCTTATTATTTATTATTGTACCCTTGTAACCCCATTTTGTTATTATTGTACCTTAGGGAAGTATTATTGTTAGGTCGGCTAGGATTACATTGTGGCTTCCCCTAGGATTACATTATGGCCCCATGGACTCCTATATATAGAAAAGGAGGTTTTGTAAATTGTATCATCCAAGAATTGTTCATTTATGTAATGTATTGGGAGGTTCTCCCTCGAAGTGGCTCATTTCTAAAGAATTGATATCTCTTTTCTTCTATTTTTGGGTGGTTACACAACATTTGGTATCGAGCTTTGGATTCTATGGTTTCGCTACTCCAAGCAGTCAACTATGGAATTTTTCGCTATAACTTTTTTTCTACGAAGTTTAGGAATCTGAAATTTTTAGGGTGCGAAGCCAAAATCCACGAGGAATATTTTCTAAAAATTTCAGAGCTTGGTTATAATATATTTGGAGATATGATCGTGGAAGTTAAGTCTTAGTTGGAGGAGCTCCAAATAGGTCATCGTGGAATTTGCGCTATAACTTTTTTTCTACGAAGGTTCGAATGCGAAATTCTTATGGTGCGAAGTTGAAATCACGGAGAAAATTCTTCAAAACATTTTAAAACTGGTTCGCAATATTTTTTGAGATATGATTTGTGGAAGGTAGTGCTTTTTCAAGCTCTGAATTTCATCTCAAAGTGGTGATCGTGGGAAAATTTCAATAACTCTCTCTGGGCATCGGATTGGAGTTACGTAAAAATTGGTCGCAGTACACGGACTGTAGTTTCTTAGCTATCAATTTTAGAGACAAGAGATGACACAGTGACACGTGGGGGAAAGTCATACAAGTTCGCTCTGCGAACCGATCCATAATTAGGTCATTGTGGGAGATTGGACACAACTTTGTCTTGGAGGAAGTCAAATTAGGTCGGACTGTGGCATTCGAAAGATAATTTAGAGGGCTATGTTAGTCTGCCAAATAAAATATTAGTATGCAGAGAAATCACAAATATAATCCAATTTCAATATCAAGCTCCTCAAAAGCAAGAAAAAGGTGTGTATTTTTTTCCGAATTGCATAAGTCTTGTTTGAAGAATCAATTTGAATTGATTCCAAGGGCATATTGTAGAATAGATATCGGTATTGGGTTCTAAAATATGCCCCCGTAAAAATAATTCAACACCCATTAAGCCTTTAGAAGGCTCTCTTATGACTCCTTGAAGATGAAGAATTGCAACATGATCTATCAAAATTACAAAACCACAGGAATGCAACAAATTTCACTCTAGCAAAGAGCAACGAAAAGCTGAAATGGAAGTTTTGAAGAAAGGCGTGGAAGCTAAGATGGATGGAGTGCAACTAAGATGGATGGCATGGAAGTGGCATGGAAACTAAGATGGATGACATGAAATAAAACATGGAAAACATGAAGAATGATCTAAGCAAGGACATCGAAGGTTTGACAAAGTTGATACGAGAAATGTTTCTAATGGTGAAAATATAGTAGAAGAACCTCATGATGAGAACAAAATCAATGTTAATCATGATTTCATAAACCTCTCTAATGTTAGCTGGGAAGAACCACCATATTCAAAAAATGGAGTATGAAGTTTGATGGAAAGAATCTTGTAACATGGATACTACGGATGGAGCAATATTTTGATCTCCATAACGTGCAAAACACACAAAGGTATGCATTGCAACTTTACATTTAGAACAAAATACATTTATGGGTATCGATGGCTTTGCTCCAGTAAAAAAATTGTCACTTGGTCAATTTCACAGGAAGAAATGATAGCACATTATGAGGATACAAAGAGCAACACCAGCCAATTGATAAATCTCAAACAAAAGGGTTTAGTGGGAAAGGCGACCACATTGAGGAATTCAAAAATTGAATATAAAAAAGTACTTGATATTCCGGAAGGGAACAAGGGATCGATCTCTTCATAGGCACTTTGCGAGATAATATCCAACATGAAGTTCGCGTTTTGGAACCGATTCATTGGAGAAGGCATCGGAGTTGGCAAAAAAAAGTTGAATGTAAAAATAATGGCGACAAAGGAAGCCTACCACTCAATTCTATAAAGAAGGAAGTGTTGCTAGGCCTAGATTTCCACAACCTACAAGGTTGACACCACAACAATTGGAAGAAAAAAGAAGCGAAAAAGACTTCACTATAGTTGTGATAAACGAATACACTAAAGGTCATGGTGTCTTCAGAAGAAATTATTTTACATAGATTATGAAGAGGAAGAAGAAAATGAACAAGAAGAGGATATACACCCGGGAACCATCCCTAGAGAGGAAGAAATGAATCCCACCATATCATGTAATGCAACGGCGGGGAATTACCACTCCTCAAGCTCTCGAAGATAGAAGGACAAATCAATAAGAAAAAGGTAATAGTGCGATTGATTTAGGTAGCACCATAATTTTATTCATTGTAAGGTAGCCAAAGAATTAAATTGCTTCCTATACCAGCACGAAATGTCAAGTGATGGTTACGAATGGAGGAACTATAAATTGCTCTGGAAAATGCCATAATATCAAGCTAACCATGGGGGAATATTTATTGACTAGTACAATGCTTTCCATTCCTATGGGAAGTGCGTGTTTGTACTAGGAGTACAATGGTTACAATCTTTAGAGGAAGGTAGCTTTTAATTTTCAAGAACTTTTTCTTGAAATTTTTTTCGAGAAGGAAGGAAGTCGAATTACGGGGTATTGAAGGGAAGCGGAAGGATAATAAGCTCTAATGTCATGAAAAAGCTTCTAAATAAAGAAAAAACGAGGTGTAATTGCACAATTATGCTCACTAGGAAGTTCGGAAACATCAAAATCATCTATTTATAACGAGATCTCCAACAACTCTTGGACAATCATTCCAAGGTGTTTGAAACTCCCGAAGGACTCCCACCTGTTCGTGATCATGATCATGCTATTCATTTGATTCCGAGGAGGTGTTCCTCAAAAATTCGGAGCCTTATAGATGTCCTTCGTCAAAAAATGAAATTGAATGTATTATTGCGAGAAATGTTAGAGGTGGGTATAATTCAACCTAGTCAAAGTTTTTTCTTTGCTCCTGTGAGTATTTGGTACACGAAGGATGGATCATGGCGAATGTGTACGGGTTATAGGGAGCTCAATAATCACCACCATTAAAGATAAATTTCCCATTCTGTGATTGATGAATTATTGGATGAATTACATACGGTATTTTACCAAGTTGGATCTTCGTTCGGGATATCATCAAATTAGAATAGGGCGAAGATATTCCAAAAACGGCATTTCAAACTCATGAGGGTCATTATGAATTTTTTGGTCATGTGCCTTTTAGCCTTGCAATTCACCTTCTACATTTCAAGGGTCGTTGAATTCCATTTTCAATGCTTGGTCTCCTTATTTTGAAAAATCCATTAGTCTCTTAAAGATTATCATATTTGGTTAAACTTTTCTTTTTTAACCGGGTCTCGAAAAACATAGCATAGTGGCTCTGGAAAAGATTCATACTAGAGCCTACTCCCGACCCAAACCTACTGGGAAATATGTTGACTATCCTAAAAGTATCCTTAGGAAGTCTCCTAAGATAAAATTATCAATATCGTTTTCGGATCACCCTTGAGAGCTAATTCCGCTCTCGAAAATATTTCATCTCTACAACAATCTCAAGTTGACTTAGTAAATCCTTTTAGAACTAGGTCTCTTGGTGATTTAGATCGACTAGATTCCCGAGTCTTCACTTCATCATCTCCTCGAAACCAGAGGAACCTTTGGGTAGCAGAGAAACAACGCTTCTACGATTTACATTTCCTTCACAACTTAGGTGTCTCTCATCCTAGATCGGCTTAGCAAGTATATTCCCGGTCCATCCACTTCACGCTCACCCTTCATCCACTTTGTTCAAACCACTACACCTCACCCCATTGTTCTGCGTAATGAATCTCGCTCCTTGTAAATCCACCCCCACCACCTATCATGCAGCATGGTATGCTCCCTTAGTCCTCCCCGTACCATTAGTTAATCTTCCACAGACTATCAGTCCAAAATTCCATTATATGATGCTAGCAATGCTACAAATCTGCATCACAACATGTAGATAAAATGAATGACTACTTTGACGTAAATGAAATTGATGATGATTCGCGCAAGCTTAAGTTATTTGCTCGCAGCCTAGGGGGAGAGGTAAGAAAATGGTTTAAGAGTTTAGCCCCCCCCATGCAGTATTAATGATCTCCAAGGCTTCCATCTAAGCCGTTCTTAAACAAATGGGAAGTAAATAAAAACCCTCTCCAAAGTCCTTTCGTCTACAAAAACCCTCCATAGAAACACCGGGGGAAAGTGTGCAAGCCATCGCACTACTAGATTCAATAGTGTGTATAATGCACTTACCCGTAACTAAAACCTCCACAGGCTCGGCTTTAAACGAGATTTCTTGAAGGGTTTGACTCTTACATGACCTATCAATCGAGAGAGAGATATTTTGCAACTCTTGAAGATATGCAAAAGGGTGCTCTTTTTGTGGAAGTCAACTTAATGGAACAAAAGAGCAAGAATGAAAAATGAGAAGAGAGGAATCTACTCCTTCTACTTCAAGTTCAAAGATGGAGAGGATGTTGGAAGAAATGATGAAAGAGATGAGCATAATTAAGAGAGCACGAGAAAATCAAAATCAAGCTTCTCCTCGAAATAGAAATCGAAATTATAGAAGAGAAAACAATCAAGACAAACAGAACGAGAATTACCAACAGATTAGACCTCCCTTCCAACAAACTACTATGTAAATCAATATGAGGAAGATAGGGATTTGGAAAGGTTGGAAGAAGCTCATGTAAACTTGATTGGATCAAGATGATGGAGATGATGTTTTCCCTCATCGAGGAAGAACAAGGATTCTTCTCTCGATGACCAAAATACAAACACCTATGAAGACTACGATGACTATAGATTGGGTTTTGAAAATTCAATTATGGAAGTACATAAAAAAATACGATCTTAGGAGCAAAGGGAATGCGAGATAACTTAAAGGACAAGAACACTAATACCATTTTCAAGAAAAACACAAAAACCTCAGCCCAAAAAAGACGACGGATAAAAACCAACATTTTGGCCAAACCGGACTTAAAACAAAAGACAAAAATATTCGAAACCTGTAAATGTTGAAAAAAAGTACCCCTAGCACTTCGGCTAGTGGTCCTAACAAAAGCTGCATCCCCAATTACCAAATTCAAATAAGGTTCAAGCAAATCAAGTTCGCAGAGAAAGAATTCAATTGAAAAGCGACGTATGTAAATATCAACAAGTCAATTGTTCCTTTCAGCCTTGAGGGAGAGATTTCCAAGATAAAAATTACCATTCCCCTAGTTGAACTAGTAACCCTAGTTTAAACTTGACATATGACAAACCTGAGTTGTTGTTTGGTCTAGAAGTTGAAGGAAAATATCAAGAAGGAGCTTTCCCTCCCTTCTATGTTAGCTTGAACATACACGAGAAAATTTTACACAATGCCATGTTAGATTTGGGAGCTTCACACAATCTGATGCCCAAAGTGGTAATGGAGAGCTTGGGCTTAGAGATTACTAAACCATACAAAGATTTGTATTCTTTTGACTCAAGCCGAGTCAAATTTTTGGGTTTAATCAAATATTTATGGGTTACTCTAGCTCGTATCCTGCTAAGAGTCTAGTTATGGATATAGTTGTAGGGCCGACATTCCTCCTAAGTACTGGCATGCTCTTATCAAGATCTTGGGGAGCCAAACTTCAGGGAAGCCTTCAAATGGACATGTCTTATGCCACCATCCCTGTTTTTAACCAAAACAGAAGACTATACAGGGAATCTCACATGAAGTACATGGTGAGCAACCTAGACAAACCAAACAACACTCCAATCTATTCTAATCAATCAAGTTTAGATTCCTTTATTTTTTGTAACGAAGATGAAATTACTCGACAAGATAAAGAGAACATAGAACACGTTGATTCACCAGAAAAATTGAATTTTCTCTCAAATCAACTTCAAAACAGCAACAAGAAAACGAAAATGAGTCAAACGAAATCTGGACAATAAACTTTGATGGATCCTGTAATAAAGCAAGCACAGGTGCAGGCGTATGGATCTAGAATACGAATCAGAGCTTTTCATATAAATTGGATTTCCCGTGCACTAACAATATTGCTAAGTACGAAGCACTTCTCCTAGGTTTACAATTGCTCAAACAATTACAGGCCCAAAAAGTAACAATCTTAGGAGATTCAGAACTTATCATAAAACAAATCAAAGGAGAATACTTAGCCAGAAATATGAGGCTTAGGGAATATCGGAACACTACTCTCGATTTATTGAAAACCTTTGAAAAATACGAACTTGTTTTCATTCCTAGAGTGTTTAATCATTTAGCAAATGAACTCACTTTTAATGCCAGTAACTGTCAAATACCTAAGATAAATGAATAGCTTAGTGTAAAGGTAAAACATAGGCCCGTAGTGCCCGATAACGTAGATCACCGGCAAGTTTTTTATTACACGACCAACACATAGACGATTTCTTGAAGTCGTGAAAACGATTTCACCATACCAACATCGGAAACCAAGCCTATAATCAAAACTCGTCCATATATTGAAGAAATCCCGAAACTGAAATAACACACACTCTATCGATATAAGTCATTATGAGAATACGCTGAAGCAGAAAGTCAATTGAAAAACGTGGACCAAAAGGACTCTAGAAGTTTTTAGAATGTAAAAACGGTTCAATTCCAATAGGTCTCTCACCTTTGGAACACCTTTTCGACTTTAATGATGTGGCCAAAGAACCAAAAATGGAGCCTATAGAAACAAACGTAGAAGAACACAACATAAGCTCCCTAACGAAACCCAAGATGATTAAATTTTCCTGCACTCTTCCAACTCACATAAAAATATCTCGATACATTGATCCGTTTAAGGGAGTTTAAAGATGTTTTTGCTCGGGCATACACGGATTCGGAAGTCTTACTGATACCGGCACGATCATTCGTACAAGATTCCCTTTGAAGGAAAATCAAAAGCCCTTCAAACAAAAACTCGAGGAGAATAAACCCACTTTTATTACCTTTAGTTAGAGCCGAAATTGAAAAAAATGCATGATGTTGGCATTATAGTACTTGTTGAGATTTTCGTAATGGGTATCAAACTTAGTTTTACGTTAGGAAAAAAGACGAGGATATCCCAGTACTGCGCGTATCGATTTTAGAAACCTAAATCGCAGCATCCCTAAAAGACAACTACCCATTGCCCAAGATGGATCATATACTTCGAGAGGATAGTTGGGTCAAAAAGGATATCACTCTTAGATGGGTTCTCGAGGTTACAACCAGGTGTTAGTGCTCCCAAGTGATCAAATCAAAACTCGCTTTTACCACACCTTGGGGAACCTTTATGTATGTCAAAATGCCTTTTGGGTTAATGAATGCAAGGGGCCACCTCTCAAAAGGGCCATGGACATAGCCTTTTCTAAAGATATTGGCTATTTCATAATTATTTACCTTGATGACATAACTCCGTCTTTTCAAAAAGGCGATGAAAGAACATTTGAATCACTTGAGAAATTTTTTTCGAGAAATGTAGGAAATTTGGCTTGTCATTGAATCCCAAGAAGACACTCTTTCCTGTCTCCAAGAATGTAAGCTTCTTGGTCACATAATTTCGAGAAGAAGGAATCAAAATAGACCCCTACAAGGATAGATGGCATATTACAAATCAGGTCATATCCAAGAAGCCTCAAAGAGTTGCAACTTCTTTCATCGTAAATATTAATTTTTTGAGAAGGTTTATCCCTAACCTTGCTCGAGCTATTAAAAAAACATTACAAACATGCTTAAGAAATATGTGGGTGTAAAATGGAATTTACCAGCTAAACAATCATTCGAACTGGTCAAACATGCTCTTACCCAAACACCGGTCCTGATTAGTCCAGATTTTAACAAAGATTTTTACATCTTTTCTTTTAAGAGTTTAGCCCCCCATAGTATTAATGATCTCCAAGGCTTCCATCAAACGTTCTTAAACAAATGGGAAGTAAATAAAAACCCTCTCCAAGTCCTTTCTGTCTACAAAAACCTCCATAGAAACACTGGGGAAAGTGTGCAAGCTTACTCGCACTAGATTCAATAGTGTGTATAATGCACTTTACCTCGGTAACTAAAAACCTCCACGAGGGCTCGACTTTTAAACAGATTTTTCAGAAGGGTCTTCGACTCTTTACATGACCTATCAAGCTCGAGAGAGAGATATTTTGCAACTCTTGAAGATATGCATCTAAAGGAGTGCTCTTTTTGTGGAAGTCAACTTAATGGAAAAAAAGAGCAAGAATGAAAAATGAGAAGAGAGGAATCTACTCCTTCTACTTCAAGTTCAAAGATGGAGAGGATGTTGGAAGAAATGATGAAAGAGATGAGCATAATTCAGAGAGCACGAGAAAATCAAAATCAAGCTTCTCCTCGAAATAGAAATCAGAATTATAGAAGAGAAAACAATCAAGACAAACAAGAACGAGAATTACCAATGTGATTAGACCTCCTTCCAACAAAAACTATGTAAATCAATATGAGGAAGATAGGGATTTGGAAAGGTTGGAAGAAGCTCATGTAAACTTGATTGGATCGAACATGGAGATGATGTTTTCTCTCACCGAGGAAGAACAAGGATTCTTCTCGCGATGACCAAAATACAAACACCTATGAAGACTGCGATGACTATAGATTGGGTTTGAAAATTCAATTATGGAAGTACATAAAAAAATACGATCTTAGGAGCAAAGGGAATGCGAGTATAACTTAAAGGACGAAGAACACTAATACCATTTTCAAGAAAAACACAAAAACTCAGACCCAAAAAGACAATGGATAAAACCAACATTTTGGCCAAAAACACAGTTCAGTAAAACAAAGACAAAAATATTCACCAACAAGTTGAAAAGAAAATTACCCCTAGCACTTCAGCTAGTGGTCCTAACAAAATCATGCTAATTACGACCAAAATAAGGTTCCAGCAAATCAAGATTTAGCTCAGAAAAGAATTCAATTGAAAGCATGATGTAAAATATCAACAAGTCAATTGTTCCTTTCAAGCCTTGACGGAGAGATTTCCAAGATAAAAATTACCATTCCCCTAGTTGAACTAGTAACCCTAGTTTAAACTTGACATACTGACAGAAGCTGAGTTGTTCTTTGATTCAGAAGTTGAAGGAAAATATCAAGAAGGAGCTTTCCCTCCCTTCTATGTTAGCTTGAAAGCATACACGAGAAAATTTTACACAATGCCATGTTAGATTTGGGAGCTTCACACAATCTGATGCCCAAAGTGGTAATGGAGAGCTTGGGCTTAGAGATTACTAAACCATACAAAGATTTGTATTCTTTTGACTCAAGCCGAGTCAAATTTTTGGGTTTAATCAAATATTTATGGGTTACTCTAGCTCAGATCCCTGCTAAGAGTCTAGTTATGGATATAGTTGTAGTCGACATGTATTCCTCCTAAGTATGGCATGCTCTTATCAAGATCTTGGGAGACCCAAACTTCAGAAGCCTTTAAATGGACATGTCTTATGCCGACCATCCCCGTTTTTTAACCAAAACAGATAAGACTATACAGAATCTCACATGAAGTACATGGTGAGCAACCTAGACTCAAACCAAACAACACTCCAATCTATTCTAGTCAATCAAGTTTAGATTCCTTTATTTTTTGTATACGAAGATGAAATTACTCGACAAGATAAAGAGAACATAGATCACGTTGATTCACCGAGAAAAATTGAATTTTCTCTCAAATCAACTTCAAAATACAGCAACGAGAAAACGAAAAATGAGTCAAACGAAACATGACAATAAACTTTGATGGATCCCGTAATAAAGCAAGCACAAAAAGGTAGCGAGTATGGATCTAGAAGTACGAATCGCAGCTTTTCATATAAATTGGATTTCCCGTGCACTAACAATATTGCTAAGTACGAAGCACTTCTCCTAGGTTTACAATTGCTCAAACAATTACGAGGCCCAAAAAAGTAACAATCTTAGGAGATTCAGGAGACTTATCATAAAACAAATCAAAGGAGAATACTTAGCTCGAAAATATGAGGCTTGGGAATATCGGAACACTACTCTCGATTTATTGAAAACCTTTGAAAAATACGAACTTGTTTTCATTCCTAGAGTGTTTAATCATTTAGCTTAAATGAACTCACATTTTAATGCCGAAAGAACTCGTCAAATACCTAAGATAAATGAATAGCTTAGTGTAAAAGGTAAAACATAGGCCCAGTAGGTGCCCGATAACGTAGATCACCGGCAAGTTTTTTATTCCGACCAACACATAGACGATTTCTTGAAGTCAGAAAACGATTTCACCATACCAACATCAGAATCAAGCCATAATCAAAACTGTCCATATATTGAAGAAATCCCAGAAACTGAAATAACACACTCTACTGATATAAGTCATTATGAGAATACGCTTGAAGCAGAGTCAATTGAAAACGTGGACCAAAAGGACCTGGAAGTTTTAGAATGTAAAAACGGTTCAATTCCAATAGGTCTCTCACCTTTGGAACACCTTTTCGACTTTAATGATGTGGCCAAAGAACCAAAAATGGAGCCTATAGAAACAAACGTAGAAGAACACAACATAAGCTCCCTAACGAAACCCAAGATGATTAAATTTTCCTGCACTCTTCCAACTCACATAAAATCTCGATACATTGATGCTCGTTTAAGGAGTTTAAAAGATGTTTTTGCCTCGGGCATACACGCGATCTCTCGAAGTCTTACGATACCGTACATCATTCAAGCACAAGATTCCCTTGACAGAGAAAATCAAAAGCCCTTCAAACAAAAAAGCGAGAGGAGAATAAACCCACTTTTATTACCTTTAGCATTAGAGGCCGAAATTGAAAAAATGCATGATGTTGGCATTATAGTACTTGTTAGATTTTCAGTAATGGGTATCAAACTTAGTTTACGGTAGGAAAAAAGACGAGGGGATATCGGACTCATGTATCGATTTTAGAAACCTAAACGTAGCATCCCCTAAAAGACAACTACCCATTGCCCAAGATGGATCATATACCTTGAGGAGGATAGTTGGGTCAAAAAGGATATCACTCTTAGATGGGTTCTCGGGTTACAACCGTGTGTTAGTGCTCCTCTAAGTGATCAAATCAAAACTCAGCTTTTTACCACACCTTGGGGAACCTTTATGTATGTCAAAATGCCTTTTGGGTTAATGAATGCGAGGGCCACCTTCAAAAGGGCCATGGACATAGCCTTTTCTAAAAGATATTGGCTATTTCACAATTATTTACCTTGATGACACTAACTTGTCTTTTCAAAAAGCTCGATGAAGAACATTTGAATCACTTGAGAAATGAGAAATGTAGGAAATTTGGCTTGTCATTGAATCCCAAGAAGACACTCTTCGGTCTCCAAGAATGTAAGCTTCTTGGTCACATAATTTCGGAAGAAGAAGGAATCAAAATAGACCCTACAAGGATAGATGGCATATTACAAATCAGTCATCCAAGAAGCCTCGAAAGAGTTAGCAATCTTTCATCGTAAATATTAATTTTTTGAGAAGGTTTATCCCTAACCTTGCTGAGCTATTAAAAAACATTACAAACATGCTTAAGAAATATGTGGGTGTAAAATGGAATTTAGTACTACCTAAACAATCATTCGAAACTGGTCAAACATGCTCTTACCCCAAACACCTGTCTCGATTAGTCTGAATTTTAACAAAGATTTTTTACATCTTTTCTTTTACATCCGAGCATACAATAGGCTGCAGTTTTACTTCAAAAGAATGATTTGGGGAAAGAACAACCAATATCTTTTCTTTAGTAGGGCCTTAAGAGATGCTCCTCTCAAATATAATATCATGGAGAAGCAAGCCTTAGCATTGGTGAAAGAATTGAAAGACTTTAGGGTCTATATTTTTACACTCTCACATAATTGCTTTTGTTTTGCATACTGTTGTCAAGGACATTCTAAGTCAAGACCCTCGATGGTAAAATGGGAAAATGGATTGCAACTATTCTTTAATATGACTTAGAAATTAGGCCCACCAAACTAGTTAAAGGACAAGGATTGGCAAAACTTATAGTAGAGTCTAACTTCCGAGGCACTAGACATCAATATGGTAGATGTTTTGGAAGAAATAGAAGAATATGATGCTCCCGTTATTGAAGAAAAATATTTCTAAATTCTCCCTTGGTATGTCGACATTATTTATGTGCTTTTATATTTAAATACCCCCCCTTCTTTGTCTAAAACTAAAGCTAGATTCTTGAAACAAAACGCTTTGAGTTTTTGTATCTTGGATGGAGTAATATGTATTGGAAAAATGTTGTTGGAATTTTTCTTAAATGTTTACTTGAAGATGATGCAAGGGAAAATCATGCATGAATCGCATGATGGAGAATGTAAGGAGAGTCACTCTCTACCGGA
This sequence comes from Pinus albicaulis, assembly GCA_034641835.2. Lineage (NCBI taxonomy): Eukaryota > Viridiplantae > Streptophyta > Pinopsida > Pinales > Pinaceae > Pinus > Pinus albicaulis. The sequence goes on from CM076580.1 coordinate 1,366,971,817, forward strand.
AGGCAACAATCCCAACAAAATTCTTAAGATCCGGGTACTATTGGCCTACCCTTTTCCCGTACACTCAAAAATTTGGTCATGTCTTGCCATAAGTTTCAAATCTTTGATGACAAAAGAAAACTCCTTCACCCTTACCTACATCCTATCGAGTGTGAGGCACCTTTTACAACAATGGGGGTTGTACTTCACTGGGGAAATTCATCCATCCTCCTCGACTCAACATAAGTGGATCCTCACAGCCCACCGACTTCTTTACCAAGTGGATAGAAGCTATACCCTCCGCGGGAAATGCTAATGACTCTGTCATTATCAAGTTCTGCAAACAAATATCATATCCGTATTTGGTTGTCCCTGAAAAAATCATAATAGAAAATGTTGTTGCTTTTAAATCTAAGAAAATGGTTGATTTCCGTTACAAATACCACATAACCTTGGGCCACGTTTCTCACTTTGCTTACTATCCCCAAGGAAATGGATTAGCTGAATCACTCCAACAAGATTCTCCCTCAACATAATCAAAAAAATGTTGGAGCAAAAAATCGCTAAATCTATTAGCACTCTGTACGGCTTGGTTCATGCCTTATGGGCCGATAGATTAACTACAAAGAAGTCAATAAATGTGTCCCCCTATCGCTTGGTTTTATGGCATGGATGCATTATTTCCTACCTTATTGGGAGTTCCCAAGTCATGAAACTCCTTCAGAGAGAATGCTGCAGTGAAGAGAATGATATGCAAAGAAGGATCAACCAAACAATCCTGATTTCACAATGACGAGTAATCAAAAGAAGAAGTTTATGAGAGAACACGGAGCTTAGTCCAAGAAGAAAATATGGAAAAACTATTTGATAAGAGGACTAAGGCAAACAATTTCCAAATTGGAAATGTTTTTCTTAAATGGGATTCAAGAAGAGAAGAGAAGGAGAAAACATGGCAAGTTTGAGAAATTGTGGAAAGGGCGCTATATATACATGCTCGAGAGGGTTAAAAATGCATTTTTCTTGAAAGAATTGAATGGAGAAGATCTATATGGAGGTCCGGTCAATGGCGGGATGCTCAAACATTACTTACACGCCAAGAATCTTAAGTTTCAAAGCATTTTTTCATTTTAAATATCATAAGTCTAACCATTGCATTTTAAAGTTAGAAAAATCAAAAATACAAAAACAAAGAAAGAAAAGAGGGCACGGATGGTAAAAAAAATAAAGGTACGAAATTTCCCATACACAAAAAAGAGAAACATATTCTGCAAAGTGTGCAAGCTTAAATGCCACTCTTTGAATAACACGCTTCTAGTTAGTCAAACATGCCCTAATCTTGACTAATTAGCTTTAGAATTTTCTCATGGCGATAGAATAGTGAATTCGATTTGCCAAAGCCGATCAAATCTTGGCTTATCGCAGATAGTTTAGGATAGAAATTAAAGTTTCAAACGTGTTCAAAATATGAACCTAAGTTTCCAAAGAGAGATGACTCAAAATGCGTTTTTATTTTTTTTAGAGTCAAAAAGAAGAAAGAAAAATCTCAAGTTCGATTATTTCAAAATCTAAACCGTAGAGCAAGGAAGAAATAGCTCTACATAAGAATCAAAATAGAGACTGTAAAAAGAGTGAAGGAAGTGCTTGAATTTTCTGATCTTAAGCCTTCCAATTTTGATTTAATTTTTTGAAAATAATAATCTATGTGCAACTTGTTTTTATGCCATATATTAGCATCAAATTAGACTAATCCTCAATCCTAACTTGAATGCTTTTTAAATTTATGTTTTAACAAAATTAGAGAATAAAAAATCTATTAGACTGACGTTTAATCCTACCGATTAGTAGATTAGGTAGAGAAGGCACGTGGGCTCAACTATTTAATCCGAGCCCATGAAGAAATAAGAAGTAGAACTAGATTAGATTGCTTTCAAAAAGAATAAAATGTTGTAAGAGAGTTTGCCAATCCAAGTGCACTCTAATGAAGAAAAAATGTTAGAACTCCGTAGGGATTGGGTAGGTAGAAAGCTTGTTGATAAAAGAGACCAATGTTTTTCCATGGCAAATCTTTGCTAACTTATTTCGCGAACAAAAATAAGATCATTCAAGTAAAGAAATCAGCCCAATGGATGAGGCAAACTCGATTAGCATCTCGCAGAATGCGGGTATCTGAAATTCTTGATGCCTTCAAGAAGGCACCATCCCCAATTGAGCCTCACGCGTTAGCCACTTATAAAAAATTTCATACGAAATGGTGGCTAAATGATTTTGGAGCCTTCAAGGAACGAAACATTTTATTGCAAAGAAAAGTCGTTGGCTCTTGAAGACTTTTAAAGGCCTCATGCCTCCTCGTCCAAAATCTTCATGTGCTATTTCCATCTTTATACTTCCGAAAATTCTCATTAAATTCCAAAAGAGAAAAGCCACTGAAAAAAACCATCATTTTCCCCTTCTCCCCACTCACAACTAACCTTCATTTGCTCTCCCTTTTCCCCATAAATCCTCCTCTATTTTTCACTGTTTTCCTTTCATGAAAATCACCCTATCCATAGTTGAAAAACTCATTTTTTAACTATTTCGAACCCCTCGATTCTCTTTTAAAAACCATGAAAAATTCATAAAAAACACAAGTATTTATTTATGGACTTTAGCCCCTTTGGCTAAGCCCCCTAACCACTTTCCCCACATGCCTACACCCGAAACCGAGTGCTAAGCCCCTCACCGGGCGCTTATCATATCGAAATATCCAAATGCACGAAAACTTGTGTTCTATTCAAAAATTCCTGTCGCAATCATGCTTTGGATTGAAAAACCCACTTTTCCAAAGTTTTAACTTAAAAAACCCGAATCACGTGTTAAATATTAAAATGGGTTGATTAAAAAATACCAACGCGCTATCGCACTCGAGCAAATTTCAATGGGTAGATTGAAAAGCCCCGACCCGAAGAGCCCGACCCCGAGTTAACCCCTATATACATAGGCCCTGGGCCTATCGGATGTCTTTTAAAACAAGCCCCATAACCGAGACACCCTAATCGCATCGGAGATTTTCTTTGGTGCAATTTCAATTTTCATTACCGCCGATTGCGATTGGCCGATCGACGCAATCACATCGGCCCTCTCTCCGATTATCACAATCACATCGGCTCGTTCTCCGATCGCGCAATCGCATCGCCTCATTCCCCGAACCTCCGAAATGTGATTTCCCCCGATTCATTCTCAACAGTTGATGCTAACCTTTAGATCGATGACTTGCGCTTCGTACGCATCGCAATGTTTAATCGCACGCATTTTGTTTGTCCCTCACGATCGGTCACTCCCCCCGATTCATTCTCCACCGTTGATCTTGTCAACTCAGATCAACGGCCATCGCTTAATTGCTCCTCGGCCCTTTCGATCGTGCAATTGCATCGGAGTTTTTTCAATGTCACCTTCTATTCTCCTCCTCGCCACTGCAAACTCCCGATTAGATCCGGACCGTCCACGTGTCCAAATCCGACGCGCCTACGCTCCTCTCCCGCCTTACGAAGCGAGCTTTAACCCATTACGCAGAGTTTTTATAAATCTATCGTTTGTGTTTTGGCAGGATTTTTTTTATGATTTTCCATTATATAATAAAGAGAGGTCGAAGGCCGGGAAAGACGTTTCCCATGCACATCGTTTTACATTAAAAGGAAACCGTCGCGCCGTGCTCTATTCCAGATTGTTTGGTCAATGATCTATGAGCATTAATACCTTTAAGGCCCAACACGGCTCTACACATCGACAAGACACTATGGTTCAAAATTGCATTTAAAAATAGTATCGGTGTACTGGAACAAACGATAACGCAGCGGAGATGAATATTGAAGACAGGCAGTTGTAGGGAATTAATGCTTAAAATACAGAAATTATCAAAAGTTTTATTTCGTGATTCAAACACTGGCCAAAGGAAATCATAAGTGTTTTAAATCCGACGAAAGGTTTCCACCACTTGCATTTGAGGAAAAATTTAGTTCCTCGGCTACTACAAGAGCCACTCCGTTGCCTCAAACACATTCAAAACGGAGAGGCCGAAAGTTATTGATCGAAGGAATATCCTGCTCCCAGTGACGCCTAGAAGTTAATTCCCGCTACAGTGAAAGCTTATGCAACAAAATATCTTCAGGATTACTCCACGTTATGCAAAGCCTAGAAGTCAACAAAGCTCCCACCGAGTTTAAATATTAATTGTAAAACAGCTTAATGCATAACCACCCTCGTAAACTTCTTCATCGAGCCCCTCAAAGGGCCAAGAAGTCTCGAGGGATCGTATCAATTGCCTCGAGAGATATTTTATCAAATCTAACCTCCTCATCCTTCTATAAATAAGAAAAGGTTGGTTATTGTTTTATCACAAGTTGTAATACCGAAAATCTTTGAAGTAAATACATAGTCTCGTTGAAGTTGAAGAACAAATTGAAGTCTTGGAGATCTTGATGATGTAGGTTGCATGCTTGCTCTCCCCGAGAAGGCTCTATCATTGGATCCATGAGCTTGGTTGTTGGTGAAGTATTCGCAATCGCCTTATGTATTTTCCCCGTTTTCATTGTGTTCCATAATTTCTTACTACGAGTAGGATACAACATTATTAGGCTAAGAAATGACTCCTAGACCCTTAGACCTTAAACCCGATTTCATCCTTCACTATTTCACATGTTTTCTTCTGTCTTTGAAGTATTTTAGAGGCTTTAATCTTTCTCTTTAGTCTTCATGCTTGTTTTATTTCCTTAATAGTTTGAGCAAGCTTGGTTTTCGAATGATTTATGGTTCTCACTCAGCTTACCGCTCTGCCACTTAAAACCGTTAATTGAAGTCTCCCTTTGAAGTTCTTTGCTTACAAAGTGAATCAAAGAGAGTCGGTTTTGATCTTGCCCTTTGTCTTCGCTTAAACAAGCTTGGCTTACCAAAGGTCTGTTATAATTATGATCATAGATGTATTAGGTGTTCCCTCTTCTATAACCGCAATTATCGTTGAATCTTTTATGTTTTCTAATTCATTTGAAATAAAATCTTTGAGGAAATAGGGAGTTCCCCGAATCTTAGATTTTCATTTTAAAAAGTTGTTTTGAAATCATTATTTGCTTAAAGGTGTGATTTGTATAATTTATGGTTAGCCCTCGTCTATCAAAGAGCTCTTTATTGTTCAAATTATGCTTTTGAATTCCCCTTTGTTGAGAATTAAACCTCTCTTTCCAAATCATTAATGTTCATCTCATTCTCAAAAACTAAAGGATCCCGTGGCCAAGTTAGATTTTTCCCCTTTGATATCCAATATCCATTGATGAGTTTGTTATGACCTCTTCTCGAGCTCCATTGCCCAATAAAACGGGATGTTTCTCCATCTCTCGTGTATCTTTCCTGTGACCTTTCGTATTCTATTGTATCAATTCAACCCAACCAAACAAATAAACACACATAGCACTTAATAACTAGTCTAAAACCAATACTTAAAGCACATAAGATAAACCTTTGCAAACAAAATTTTGAGAGATCCCTCTCTGAGAACATAGGGGAGGACTAGATCCCGTAACTCTAAAGATTGGTTCACGATGTTGCCTTGTCTTTTGATTTGCCAAACTATCAAAACACCGGGACACCAACAGGGGTCGATAGAGATAACCAAATGCGTAGACGTGATGGATGGGTGCACACATTTTCTTCATAAAAATATGACACGAGATGGCACTTCCGGGACATCATGTAGACATAGTATTTAAAAAAGGTGGTCCAATAGTATCATGCACACAAGATTGTATGTAGTAGATATCTATGCAGAAATATGACCACCGCATGCCCTAGTGTGGATGTCATTTAAAACATGTTACGCGCCTCGTTAAGAGTAAGACAACGTCAAAGAATCGTATCGAACCATGACGATATAGAGTATCGTTCATCACGAGATAGTGTTTCACTTGGTGACAAATGCAATGATGATCGTCGCGTGAGGGTTGGGCATAATCGTTGAGTTTGAAGGCATACAATAATTTCCACCTTTGTACCAAGGATCAATTGAATAGACCGAGAGAGATAGATTCATCAGAGAGAAATGGATCATGAGCTACTTCCTGCGGGTCAGATTCTAGGAAGGTCTCGAGTAGTAATTCAACGAAGACTAGATATTTCTTAGCTTTGGCAGCAGTTGAAAACCAAATCAAAATGTTGGAGAAGGATTACAATCCATTTGGAATATTTTCCTCCAATGATCGCGACGAGACAAGATATGTCATGGGATTCTCCAAATCAATTATGGTAGTTTGTCATAGCAATATATATAGTGTCGGAGTGCGAGTGTGACACAGTGAAGACCACTACGAGAGATAGATTCTCCACATGTCAATATCGTAATTCAGAGTCCAATGATACCCACTCGATAGATAATAAATCACATTCTCACTATCGTCATCATGAACTTGAACCAAAACCATACCTAGTGAATGGTGAGGAAATCTAGCCATGTAGAGGAGAAATTCGCACAAATAGTTAGCACTAATGAAAGTGGGGTGGAAACAAGTGCTCGTTTCGGTGGCATCAAACAACGATCCTGAGCTTGATCATCCCACGAGATACGGGGTACCCTTTCTTGAGTAAGCGCATGAAGCCTTTTGTCATCTCGGCATAGCTTACAATGAAGTGACGTAAGAATTTTTCCTTCTCTTGTAAACATTGGAGATTTGCAAAATGGATTATGGCACGAGTAATTTAACAATTTCCTTTACCTTATCAAAAGATCAACCCTAATCATTTGCTTGGAGACAATGAATCCAAGAATATGTCCAAACTCGACAAAAAAATACACACTTATGTGGATTGAGATGTATGTCAGTAGAACCTAAGACCGAGCAAACTATTTCTTTAAGATGCGCAAGGTGATGGGCTCGTTTCTTGGAGTGAGTCGGAATGTCATCCAATTAAGCTAGTACAATAGTGTTCGATATCATGAAATGCATATTCCATGGCACTTTGAAAAGTTTCTCCCACATTCTTCTATTCTGAATGGGATTTTACGATACGCAAATGTGCCCTAAGGACAAACAAAAGGCGGTTTTATGTTGGTCAGTGTTTTTTAATCGTTATCTAGTTATATCCGTAGGAACGACTTCATCGAGGAGATCCTTAGAAGGAATTGTGGTGGGCGAGAGGGCGGTACCATTGGTCGAGACCAAAGTAGTGGAAGGGTTCGTATGCTTGATTAGACGACTTGATAAGCCAACTCGACTGGTGATAGTGGCATATGATCTCCATAGGAATCAATTTCTAAAAGAGTTCCGTAGGGATCCAGGGGATCGGTAGAGCCATCCGAGACGCGTCGATATCATTTTAAATCGTGGGTGGAAACTCGAGGTGGTGGGAGAGAGGAAAACAACCCATCAAGGAGAAGATGCCTTCAAAAGAATGGTACCGACGACCGACATAAGAGAGTTAGGAACGCCTCCTACTAAGGGCACAAGGTCTTTGCTAAGTGGTGCGTAATAATCAATGTGAAAAAGGATAGCTAGTACATCAGTAACTATATTCCCATATAATGGAAAAATAATGAGTCTAGGAAAAAGCGAAGAGACAATGATAGTCATCATGTAAGACCAATAACTATGACCCAACAAAATATTATAGTCGAGATGATCGATCTATGACTTCTATGTCCATAGTTATCGTTTTCCACACTAAGTTTAATGGGGTAGTTTTCAGCAAGGTAGTACTTTTGGAAGGAAGGGTGTGGCCATCGAAATCTTTGAGGGAATTCGACGGCGTGGAAGCGAGTAGGAGAACGCCAAAAGCGAGCGAGAATGTAGTTGACATTACGCGAGTCGAAGCACCTTCATACTATGACAAGTGTGATGGATTGGTCTCCCTTTCGACACAACATGAAACCGGAAAGCAAGCGTCGGTGTGAAAGGCGAGGGTTTTTCTATTTTTACATGTCGAAAATGGCTAGCATAGAATCTCGCAGGGGTCAATTCCACCAATAGGCCGAAACGTGGCTTCCTTTGTCGTTTGGAAAGTTTGCAACACTTAAAGTGCGGACATAGTTGATGGTAGCTTGTGCCAAGTCTTCTACAATTTGTAGTTCTAGGCGGCACGTGTAGAGGTGTTATGAGTCATAAGCGTCGTAGGATCCCTTTTGGGGGTTAAAATGACAAGGTCGGTAAGCAGGCAAGCCTTACGATATGCATATTATTAGGCGATGATGGATTCGAACTTGAACCGGGTTCATGACCCTCAATGACAGGGATTTCCATATATTTTACCTCAATTTTGGAGTTCAATAGTCTCTGCATGCCATGTAAATGCAGTATGATCCTTCACTCGAAAGGATGAGTACCACCCATTTCCCCTTTGAGTTGTGTTGGGTTTGCAACCATATGTTGCTGCGGTATGTGAATTAGGAAATGGATTCTCGAAGGGCGGAAACTCTGTCCCTTCCAAAGTCCTTTTTCGCATGATAAAATACGATGCATTCCCTGTAGCCGAGGACATTTATATGTCAAGTGGCTAGCTCAGGGAATATCATAGGTTTTCTCCTTTCCTTTGTCATTTTTAGCAATGTTTCTCTCATTGGGATTATTACTGAGCCTTAGGTTTCTCTTCATAAGGAGTACCTTATCTTACTCTTCTTTTTTCTTACCATTGGGTTTTTGTGTAGATCACACAGAGTGTACCTCGGTGGTAGGAAGAGCGAGCCGATTAGTGTAGGGGTGCGTGGTAGTGGAAGATGGTCGCGAAGCTTACCCACCGAGCTATTTTACGTACTCACAATGGAGGTTGTGCCAATGATGCCGCCGGCATGCACTCCGAGTAACTAAGTAGAAGGAGAGATTCGGGTTAGGGCCGTGGGCATGGGGGAGTAACTCATACAACATGCCGATTGCGAACAGATGAGATCTAGCATGTTGTGCACAACGGATGGATTGGTCTTCCATGACCACACCGCGTACAATAATATGTCTTTAAAAAGGGGTGGCAAGAGTGACTTACAAAACTGAGTTCGATAATAGATGATCCCAAGATTGGCGCTTTGACTAAACTTTTCCTATGTCTCCATTCATGAATGTGATCGGAGATATGGGTGGTGGTTTCTTGGCACAACATAAAGGTTAAGAATTTAGTTACTAGATTTCGTATTGGATAGGTAGTTGAAATTTCTTAAGAAATTCCGGGTTGCTAAGGCACCAAAAGTATTAATCAAGTACAGTAGCTGTGGTATCTCGATGTACTATTTGGCGCTGTTTCGAATGTGAGAGTGGGTGGGGGAAATCGAAAGGAGTTGGACACTAGTTGCCTGCACTCATAGATTTATGCAATAGACCATAGATGAAAGGTGATGATGTGCATAGCCATATCCTCCCCTTGTTTCCCTTCGAACATAGGGATGTCAAATAGAATCTTGTGCGGTATTGGAGGCCAAAGCGGGTTATGATTGTTAGGATCGTTGGTCAATTTGTATAGATCGGGGATGTCTAAAGCTACCAAGAATGGCAATTGCATGGTTTCTCGAGTCTAACCAAGGAGGTGTTGGGTGACCATTTGGACCATAGGGTCCTCCCCATCAAAGTGTTCCCCAACGGGATAAGTAGGACTCTATTGATAAAAAATTCTAGTGATTGGAGGTGTAGGGATGTAGGGTTGTTGTCCATAGGGGATGTTGTATTGGGGGACAAATGGTTGGTTTCCTCCATAGGTAATAGTTTCCCCCTTGCCCCAATTGGTTTTGGGGGAAAGGTCGCCCATATAGACGTGATAGAGTTAGCTTGTGGCATACTGCTATTCACATAATTTACCATTGGCACTAGACCCTACACCATAAGGTTGACCACTAAGAGGAATGGAATTAACAATTGATGGACCTTCTTGTCCCATAGAATGTAGGGGTACCAAAGTGCCCGGCATATAAGTTTGTAGCACGCGCCCCCGGCATAGTAGCCAAGTGGGCTCGAACTCAACAATGGATTCTAATCGAAAGGGTTGCTAAAAAGGAACCTAGCAAAGTAGCCCCGCTAGCGGGAGAAGCGAAAAGTTGTGGGTCTTGGTGGGAGTCAAGGATACGAGCGGACACCGAAGGATCTCTAACTCCACTCGTATTTGTTGTGATCAAGTTTCTAGGGACCATGCATATGAGTGGCTACTAGGGTTTCCACTCGCTTTAGTAGTAGAATCGACAGAGTGGCGAGGAAGATGGTGGTGGGAACCCGAGTTGGCCAGCAACGACATCGACCCAATGGTTGCTCGATTTGCAAGTGGATGTGGGTGCAGTGTCCAAAGACATGGTTGATACCGATGCTGCCCGAATTAAAAATGGCCCCAACTAGGTCGAGTGAGAGGAGGGATTTTAAGGAGTTACGACTCCTTTAGTGAAAGGATCCTTAGGGAACTCGCAGTATTGTAAGGAGAAATGTGAAAATCGGGGATCAACACCGGAGACCGCTCTTTCTCTGGAGAAGGAACCGGGTCATCGAGTCTCGACTCCTCCCCAGTGTCAATGGAGGGAGACCTTGTTGTCACCTAAAAACATGATGAGGGTCGAAGGACACCACGATGACCGACTAATTTTATCAATAAAATTATTGTGATGTATTATTAAGTCTCGTTGATAATAGAACCACACACCTAAAAAAAACTTCTAAAGTCAATCAATCAAGTAGCACGGAAGGGGTCAACTCCTGTCCGAGTACAACCGTTTCGTGGAGATGAAACCCGACATCACAATAGCATACAACGAGAGCTAGTCAAATTCTGACACACAATTACTCTTGAGCTTCAACTGAACCTCGTACTAATGGGTGTAAGCACTCTCATGGAGACGAGTACCCTCCCAAAGACCAAAGACAAAGTAGGTTCGTTCGTGCATTTCGCGTACTAGGCAGCCCGCCCCGGTCACCTTGTGTACGTCCCTAAAATTATGGCAACTAAAGATATCTCAAATCACAAACACTATCGTGGGGGTGACGATCGTAGAAAACACGCTATATGAAGGCGTTAACACCTAGATCCCATATCTAGCTTTCGACATTCCAGATGGGAACCACGATATATAGAGTGCCCTAATGTTATGTGATCGAGAGGTGGGATACCTTCTCATGTGCCCTGCTGTTGTCTTGCGCTTAACTACGGTGAGTAGTGCAGGACCCAATAGTATGAGTGCAACAGATTTTCACTCTTTAATGAGCACTGAGTCTCAACTTTTGCGATCTTGGCGCTTTTCTCACTACTCGCCTATCCCAAGATCCTAGCCCGAACTAATGTTGGTGTAAGCTCGGTAAAAAGAGTTATATGATTGATTTTATTAGCGCTTTATTTTGTAGTGCACCGGCTATAATTCTTCGTAAGGATTGGACATATGAAATTTGATGAGACTCTTACTCAAACCATGCGAGAAAAATGCTTTTAATATTCAATTTGATGAAGATCTTATTTTACGAGGAGAAATTTTTCACATATCCACATGTAGCAACAAATATCCAAATAATACTGATCCATCCTAAAAATATTCGAGAAATCTATCTATCCTCACTAACATCTATTTAACCCAAAAATTTTGAATGAAATTAACTATGTTTAGAAAAAAATAAAAATAAAAAAATTTTCCTTTTCAAAAAAGTAGAAATGCAACTAACACTAAAATTTCAAATAAGCAAAAACTAAAATGCTAGCAGAGCAAACTACCACGAGAGATCCAAAAACACGAGAAGCCCAAATTGACGAAAGCCAACAACTCCACAAACATGGAAATCACGAAAGAGGGGGTGTAATAATAATTTTTTATTTGGGTAGCGCAGTGCTAAAAAGGGCTGCTATTAGAATTAATAGCACGACTAACACAATGTTACCAAGAATCGCCAGCGGCATTATACGCCATCGGAACACACACAGGGTGCGTTACTAAGAGGAAAATTGCAAAAAAATGGCTAGGGCATGGTCCGTTCCGAACACCGTGAGCTCACCGAGATGGTCACGAGCATATGAAATGATCAGAAAGGGATGTGAGAAGAACATGAAGTGGACAAAGGGAAAGAAAACCCAAAGGCTCAGAAAACAAAACAATGCTGGGAACTAAGGATTAGTCCCTACGCGCAGTCTCAACACTCTGCTCAGGAGTAAAATACGTACTGGTGTAATGGAGTAAATCCCTCTCTCGTGCTCTTCTCTCGGAACCCAAGGTAGATAGTCGCATTAGTTGTATAGTTCACAAAGACATTGCATACATGTTCATACTCATTCTCTAATTGAAAAAGTGAGATATTGAAGGATTACCTCATTTGTAGATAGCAAATATTTTGGAGAGTGCTAAGCGATGTGGCGGAAGTCGGCCTCACCGAGCTCCAAGTCTGGATCCTTAAACAAATAAAGAACACGTGTAATATTCGAGGAGTTGTATCTAACTTACAAACAACTAAACATGTATACTCTAATCAACATCCAACTATGAAAAATCTAAGCCATTTATATCATGCTTCATAGACAAATAAATAATAAATGTAACACCGAAACATCAAATGGACAAAAAAGATACAATTATATGAATATAAGAAGGAAGATTACAACCATTGGTTTGACCAAGCTTCTCCTCGCCCTATCTCCGACTCTCTCTCTCTCCCCTATATCTTCGAGTGTATAATGATACTTAGTCTAAGAGTTCTTAATTAACCTTGCCAATCATTAAGCCTCACACTCAACAACAAAATTACGCTTTCCTGCACATGATCAACCTTTTTTCCTTTCACACCATGAGCCCAAGCCTCTAATTTATAAGAATTTTGGAGGACAAATCTTTGCCAATCTTCTCAATCAATTCGAATAGGGGAAAAAATCATGATGTTTCCCTTTTCTTTTCCTTGTTTTTTTCCCTCTTTGGATGTTGGGTTTAGTAATTTCCAATCAAAGGGCTCTAGCACCGCAAAGTCCTAGCTGCCCAAATTTCGCGACTCTCTGAGAAAAATCATGAAATTTTTAGTTAACGTTACCATGGAATTTCTTCTTTACCTTTTCTTCATGAAAAAAATGGGTAACGCTGCCCCTTAGGCAAGACAAACGGTGTTAAAAGCTAGGCACTAACACTCTCTTTGAAAGGATCGGGATGCGTTATAACTCGACCTGGTTAGTACTACTGCAGTGCTGTTACCTTGGTAAAATGGGTCTTTGTCTAGGTCATTTTCTTCCTTCCATGTTTCCTTCTCCCTTCCGAGCTTATGAGGAGGTTATTTGTCCCGTAATCGTACTGTGCACCATTAAGCTATTTCAAATTATGTGGCAACTAAGATTTCATTTGAATAGTTTTCTGAAAACAATCATAGAGATGGAGGATATGGCTTAAATTTCTTATGGTAGTGTAGTTATTTAATTGTATGTATACTACGGTCTATAATAGACTCATTCATTCTGAACATAATAAATTCGAGTCTTAAATTGATTCATCCGATAATCTTGGACATAAACATTAGGATAGAATGATGAGGTTCTTCATGTATCTTTGAGGTACTTTTGAATATTCCATTCACTATCATAGAGATATTTCAGGGAACCTACACTCAATGAATATAAAAGTGGTACGGCGATGTAAATAGAAGGAAATAAAGAATAATATAATGTTTTTACTATTTGGAGGAAGAAATTGGATGAACAAGGAGAAATTTGTGGTCACTTTGACTCCATTATAGATAAATAGTATATGGTAATCACTCATACTTGTAAGGAGGCCATTTGGCTTATGAAATTATGTTCATAAGTAGGTTAAGTCAAAGAACTATTATAGTTAAATGCGTAAATAGTAATAACTCCATTTGTGTAGCTAAGAACCCAACCTTTTATTTAGAGATAAGTCATACTAAATATCTATTACTATTTCATTAGGGACATGATACTGAAATTCAAAAGGTGATATTAGATAAAAGTTGACACTTTGCAAAATGTTATGGATTCATTGAAAAAACAAATAAACGCATTCAAATTCAAATGTTGATGTGATTATGTGGGCCTTATTACCTTCTCAGGCTAGCTTATGGTGTGATATATTCCCCCCTTATTCTCTTACAAGATATATGGCATATGGGTGAACATTGGGACAAGTGTGTTATACATATTGTAGTCCCGTAGTGGAGTGAGAAACGTGGAATAAATGTGAAGTCATAAGATGAATAACTATTGAGTAGCGATAGGTAATAAATGTAAATCACTATTACAAAAAAGATGAATACTAAGAAAAATTAATTATGAAATTAAGTGCTAGTAGTTTCCAACATGTTGAATTTGAAAACAATAAATGACTTATGATATTTTTTTATGCCTATTTATTGAGTGATATGGTTGGGAAAAACATGGTGCAAGTTTTAACTTCTATGTCACTGAAATTTCTTTTAAAATTTGTATCATTACTCATGTTGAGAGTATGTAAGATATTCTAACTATTTTTTCAATCATACATTTGAAAGTGTCTGCCTTTTTAAATATTTTTCTTATCAATTATTAATAATTATATATTTTTATTTTGTTTATTATTACAATTTTGTTTGTTTTATTCTTTGCAAAAATGTTATAAAAAATGAATATATTAGAGATAACCTACAATTAATTGCACTCTCGTTTAATTAGAACTATCTCCATTTGTGTGAGATAGTTAATTGATGATTGCATGGTTAGTTAACTAGGACTATCTCCACTTGTATGAAATAGTTAAGTAATGGTTGTATAGAAAATTAACTAGAACTATGTGTCATTTTTCTTTAGTGTATGTTCACATCTCTCTAGACTCACTATTTCTATATTAGTTCATCCATGTAGAATATATTTCAATGAACTCGTATTCTCTCATAATTTTATTTTCGATCATGATAGAATTTAATAATTATTTTCCCCTATCAATTTTATTTCTTCTTTCCCTTTGCAATTTTTGTTATTCTCTATCTAGCTAGATCCAAATAATTTTATTTTCGATTAGGGCATGATAGAATTCATTAATTATTTTCCCTATCAATTTTATTTCTTTACTTTTCCTTTGCAATTTTCTTTCTTTTTCTTCTAGCTAGATCCAAATTATGTAGGTTTATCTACAATTTCACATGGTATCAAGTCTAGGGAGCTAGGAAGAAGGAATATTAATAATATATTTGCAAGTACTAAAGGGTTGGAGCTTCATATGGAAAGAATGGAGTTTCCACCTTTTCCTCACAATTTTCATGCCATATAATGTTTTTTGAATGGAAGAAAAATATTCTACTTCAATTCAGTAGAAGTTTTTATCAGTATAGCCATGGCAACAACATATTGAGACCAAATTCCATAGTTTAAAAATAAAAAATATTTCAACCACATGGACAAGGCCTATAGTCTCCTTCCTTCTAAATTGTGGGTTGATTAAATCATCTCCACTTTGTACATACAAAACATAACTCCTCACAAAATGTGTTACATCAAAAAACACATTTTGAAGCATGGAGTGGCATGCAAACATAAGTTTCGATTTATGCATTTTAGAATCTATCGCGCATGGGCCCACATTCCTTCAAAAAAAGAGGAAGGATTTGGTGCATCAAAGTGAAGAGTGCATATTTTTTGGATCAATCCAAATGTTGTAGAGGGATATAGACTATTATATATTTCAACAAAAATTGTCTTTATATTTAGAGGAGTAACTACTTTAACAAAAGTCCTCTCGCCATGCATCTACCGTAAGCAATATGAATGCTTCCTCCTATAGTAGATCTAAGAGATGATACATCTTGTAATTCAGAACATATTTCAGATGCGGTGTGTTAAAGCTGATTCATTAGGTCATGAGCATGTAATGAGTGAATATTATGATTCCTAGACACTTTCAACACGTAAGTGGCACCTCATGAGTGATATCTTAGATGTTCTCTGCCATGATTTTTCAATTTTATGAGGCATCTCGATGCACTCACAACTAAACAAACAATTGTTCTCATGTATTTTCTATATGATTCCATCATCTAACCCTCAAACTTATGAATAATTTGCAAGAAATCCTTTATCAAAAAACAACTACGGACAAGGAGTACAACTCCCTCATTACGAACCAAACTTGGGACTTGATTTCATTTCCTTCAAATCATAAGCTTTTCAATTGCAAGTGGATATACATGACAAAGAAAGTGGTGATGGAATTGTGAGCAAAAACAAAGAAACATTGGTGGTCAAAGGCTTTGCATGCAGGTTCATGGCATCGATTAAGAGAAAAAGCCATTTCTCTAGGGGGAAAAAATGGAATTTATTTGGTTAAATATTTCCTTTGCAATAGTAATAAGGTGGGAAGTTCACCACATGGATGTAAATAATTCATTTATTCATAGTGATCTCAAGGATTAAATTCTACATGGATTAACCAAGGATATGTAAAGGAATTCACCGGTAGTTTTCTAATTCAAGAAGCCTCTCTATGGCCTCAAGCAAGCACCTAGAGAATGGCATGCTATAAATGGATTCCTATTTACTCTTTCAATGTTTCATTCCATGTAAATATGATCTAAATTTTTTTGTATCCTAAAAACACATCACCCAATATTTCCCATAGTTCTCTATGTAGACAATCTACTAATCATAGTCGGCTCAACATCAACCATTACCGTAGTGGAAACTGCTTTGGATAGACAGTTTTCCATGGCAGAGTATAGGGTCTCATTACACTTTCTTCCTTGGATTAGAAATCAATCCAAAAAGGATTTAGGGACCAAAATTTTTTCATTCCAAGTATGTGATTGATCTCTTAGTTCACTTCACATGATCTACAACAAGCTAGCGGCTACACCTTTCTTATACGAGGGTACACCTTGAGGATGGAAAGAATACATCATTGGTTAATTTCTCCATGTACAAACAATTTGCTCGAGATGTCTCTCCATCTTACTCACTCTCATATAGATCTCTCATATACGGTAGGGCACAATTTCGAATGAAGGAGTTGCATGAGCCGCTGCTCGAGAAATATGCCAAGTGCATACTTAGATATGTCCCGGAGAACCATCAACTATGGGATTCATTATGCAACAAGATGTACTTTGATCTCATTGACCACACTGCTAATTTAGAATGGGATGTGATAACATTTGTTCTGCAAATCCACATTAGGATATGCTCTCAATTTGTGTTCTGAGTCCCATTTTGTTGGTTCAAAAAAAAGAAATATGTCATTTCTTTATCATTGACGGAGCCAAATATGGAAGTGTGGTCAAAATTACTTTTGAGGCCATGCTAGTTTCAGTAACTTCCTCATTGAGCTTGGTATCATGTATTTCGTTGTTCGATTGCCATCTAGTCCAACATATCAAATCACACTAAAGTTTTGCAAAGATCCAATGTAGTCAGAAACAAACAAAACACATTGAGATCCACATTCCATTAGGGGAATTTTAAGGTAAACGATGAGCCTCAAAACAAAAAAAATGTACTAACTAAAAAATAATCGTAAAAGAACCAATAAGCTTTATGATAATGATTTCATCTCCGATGAATAATATTTTGGAGGGAAAAGAAGAAAACATTTTTTTTAATTTAATTTTTTGGTGTATCTCCTTATAGGTTTACTCAAATGTCGAAATTACAAACACCCATTGGATGTGGAGATTAAATTCCACATTCAATGCAGTATCCACTTTGCATACTTCCGAGTAGACCCACGGTAAAAAAAATTGAAATAATACATGAAAAAAAATTTTGTTGCTTCAAATTTTATCTTTTTTTTCATGTGTTTTCATTTTCTTTTGTGACTATACTCAAAAGCATGTACAATGGCTACTCACTAGATGTGGGAATTTAATTCCACATCCAAGAGTGGTGCACTTGACATTTAAGTAAAACTACAAGGAGATAAAACTCGAAAATACAATAAGAAAAAAATTAGTCAGTCATTCCTTTTTCATTAAAAAAATCATAACTCTTATTTTATTATTTTAACTATTACTTCATTATTTTCCTTAGGAGGCCCCCTTTTCAACCTCGAATTCCCGTAATGGCCACATCCATGAATTGATACATGGTCGGATCATCGACTTGCAATAATATGCTACTTACCGAACATGTACTTTCTGTCAATTCATTCACAAAGACTTTCTCGAGTAGAAGTTTCACCTTCTATGAAACTACCTTGTGGTGATGGACATAATTGCCTAACAATAGAATTTCTTTTTCACTAGTTTATTTTGAGGCGGGGGTTTTTGCTTCCATGTGGTTTTCTCTCTTTCCTCTTCTAACAATTGTTTTTTGTTACTTAGA
The DNA here is from genome assembly GCA_034641835.2 of Pinus albicaulis. Taxonomy (NCBI): domain Eukaryota; kingdom Viridiplantae; phylum Streptophyta; class Pinopsida; order Pinales; family Pinaceae; genus Pinus; species Pinus albicaulis. Next base: position 1,366,990,030 of record CM076580.1, read on the forward strand.
TGAATCTATAAAATCGGGTACCTTACATGGCTTTTTTGTTAGGACCCACTCGTTTTCTCTCTTTCCTCTTCTAACAATTGTTTTGTGTTACTTAGATGAATTATAAAATAGGTACCTTACATGGATTTTTTGTTGGGATCCGCTCATTTTTTTTCTCTAGAAGTAGTTCAAGAGGGTATTGGAGATAACATACACTTAATTGCACTTCATTCAACTGAACTATCTCCACTTGCATTTGATATTTGAATATTTGATTGCATGGTGAGTTGGTTAGGACTCTCTCCACTTGCATTAAATAATTAACTAATAACTCCATGGTCAGTGTTTCTTTAGTGCATATTCACATCTCTCTAAACATATTACTATATTAGTTCAACCATATAGAATATATTTCATTGAATTATATTTTCTCATAATTTTCTTTTATATGAATATGTGAATGAATAAAATTCATTAATTCTTTTGTCCACCTATTAAGAAAAAATTATTTTTAACTCAGTGCAAATTTAATAACAATTTCACAAGATTTTAAATCTACCATCCACGGATACAAATTTAACTAACAATTTCACAAGATATTAAGTCTACAATCAAAAAACATTAACCACAATCTCTAATATTTAAAATAAAAAGATTATATAAAATAAAATGAAAATGCTAGTCGACTCCGACCATGGGAATCATCACAAGCCCTCCCCATATGACATCAAAGACCTCCACCTGTTGACATGTAATTCCTACTTGTCTTCGCTTGTGATTCTCTCTATGTATAGAGAGTCCGATTTCCTATTCCATGGGTTAGCTACAACTAAGTTCCTAGTTTGGTGTGAGGTTGAGATATTCTCTCAACCAACTTATTGTGCGTCCCAAGATAGCTTCCTTATCTTGAGACAATTCCTCATGTATATATGTAACTTTATTTGATTAATAGAATATAGTGTGTATCATAGATTTGCGTCCGTAGTGGTGGTACGAGCTTCACATTGGAAGCATTAGCCGGAGGCAAGAGGAGTGCTACTGGCCGGAGATTTTACCCGTTGTTGCACAAATTGTTTATAGCCTAGAAAAGCTTTATCACTTGGAAAAACCGTAAGTGCCTACTTACATGATTTTTTCTAACGTATTTCAACTTAAATCCAACCCACATGGTTGTCTCGTTCTCGGGATCACAATCTACTAACATATTAGAGTGATTGGTAGCGTGGCCATAGACATTTCTCTCACGTGCGGTGGGCGACCTTGAATTCGTCGATAGAGATCCGTTGCTTGAGAGATTGAGTTGGTTTAAATGTTTGTGGGAAGGAATCACTCGACATCATTTCATTGGGCGGTGTTCTCCATTCTCATGAATCCCTGCTGCACGCAATATTAAACTCACAAGTGACGCTTTTCATCTTCCCAAATTCAATCATATCAAGGATTGGTTCTAAGATAGAACTACAAACTAGACTTCTTGATAGAAAATCTCGTTGCGAAGTGGGATTTGAAAAGGCAAGGTATAAGTTGCACTAGTGGCGGCAAATGGAGATTTAAAAATACTGGTGTCTTCATCTCGGTGAAGATTGAGCAGAACTTGGCATCGAAATAAATCCAATCCCACCAGGTTTGAAAAGACGTGAATATTTGCAGCCATGGATCATGTATGCACTTCTGCATAGTACGCCTCACATGCAATCCCATGTCAATCCATGGAGGTCGTGGAGGCACACCACGGGGAGAAATATTGTTTTTTAAATTTCTCATTGGTGAAGACCAAGGAGGTTGTGGTAAGAGGCCATGGCGAGAGGTCGTTTGACCTCGGCGTGGATGCTGACCAAGGCATGGCCGAGAAGCGTGGATTGAGTACGCGTTGTGCAATCCTTCCTCGAAGATCATGGAGGCCCTCGTGTTGTTTGATCGGGTTGTGGCAGTGCTGTAGGTCGTGGAGGTCTGTGTGGAGGCAAGAGACTGCGTGATATTTGAATGGGTGAAGAAGATTTGCGAGAAGTGATATGTAAGGACGCAAAAAGGAGAGTTGCGATGGTAATGGTTGAGAGCGAAATGGGGTATGGACGACACGGATGGTGAGCAGAGCAGTTGCATCATTCATCCAAGGAGTGGATTGGGCCGAGTGAATCCGGAAGGTTCTCTCACCTGCTAAAAGGTGGAAATAGAAGTCTTGGGTTTGCCTTTGTTGTGTTCATGTGCACGATGTCGAAGCAAATTTATGCATTTTTTTAGATCTTAGTGCTCCCCTACATGATGTCATGTTGCCATTGTTTAATATTTCTTTAAGATTTTTCGAGTGAGTAATGTAACTGCGGTTGAAAGAATTCATTTATGTATTGTGACATTTATTTTGGCCAACTATTGTCACGAGTTTGAGTCTACGTTGGAATTGGCCATTCCAACAATAGAAAAATTTATTTGCGGGAATGATTTAACGTACAATATGATGAAGACATGATAGTGAAAATGCAGCATCAAAGGATAGTGCTTGGAGCTAAATCCAGTAGATTGGAGGATGATCGAGTTTCCGTGTGTGCCTAGTGTGATGGAAACAAGTCCGCATGTTCAATTGTAAGGAGATTAGGGTCGATAATGGGTCTATCATTGTTGTAGCACCCTGGCAGCGAGCATGAGGAGGCATTCTTGGAAGCAATCACCACCTTGATATTGTGAACAGTGGAGAAGTGGCATTATGGCCGTGATATCGAGGGAATTGGATACCGAAACGGGAACTTTGTGTGTGTAAAATCATTGAACTTTATGCATGTTGACGGTGAATTTGTTGACGACGAAGGATCGGATCATGGAATCCTAGATTCTCGCTTTGAGAGGGACAATTTGTTATTAGTTTCTCTTCGTGTGGCACAGTGAGTGCCTATTTACGGATCATCTTTGTTGGAATGCACTCTGCATTGAGACCAGCTTGAAAATTCGTCGATCCGTTTTCTTTATCATTGGACCCCTCTAAGGTACTGCCATTGGAGAAGAATGGTTGCTTTTTTGTTCGAGAAATAGTCATCTTTGGGCAAGGACAGAGAAATTTGATGTTCTTAATAATCCGAAAAGTTTGTTTTGTTTCTTGGAATCATGTTTAAAATTATTGACCCTTATTGAGCCTAGCTAACTCAATGTAGGTAAAATTAATTTGTTAGAATTCACGACTTTAACAAAGGACAAAGTTAAGCATGGAGTTCCAAGAATTTATTTGACAAAAAAAAATATGCCCAAGATATGAACAATGAAAAGATGAGGTGAAGGAGCGAGAACATCGATTATGATGGAGCTAATGAAAGTGAGAAAGTTTGTTTTGTGTGAGTTTCTTGGAATAGACTCAATAGCATGTTGTATTATGAGTCACATAGTTGAATGGTAAGCTTAAGTTTAGGATGGTTTTGTAGTGGTCATTGTATGTACCTTTGTAACTCCAAGAGTTGGAGTATGTAAGCATTGTAAAGACATGTGTATCCCCGTAAAATTTTATGGTAATCTCAAAAACCACTTTGTAATTATAGGTTCGTGGTCGACCAGAAACCATTTTGCGAAAGTGTTGGTTTGTGGTCAGCGAGAAATCATGTGTAATAATGAAGTGCACCGTGAAATAGGTCTATGCCGTTGTTCGCCCACTCGATGAAGAAATCCGATGCAAGGGTTGCCGATGAAGAAATCCGGTGAAAGGTCGCGCGATGAAGGGATCCGGTAAAAGTTTGCCGAAGAGATCATAAGATGATATGCGCCAAAGTGAGAGTTCACCGATGAAGGAAGAGCTTATGGATACGAGTGTCATCCAATAAAACGCACGTTGCAGGGGGGATGCCGTCAGATACGGACGTACATGTATGCGAGTGATAATGGCTTCGACAAAACCATGTATGCGAAGAGACATCCTACTAGACCGACGGTTGCAAGAGGTTGGTACCCATGCATTCTCGGTGGATGGTTGCTCCTTTATATGGACGTCGACATATGATTTTCTTATGTTTGACCACAACTAGAATTTGCAAGGCACCATGCCAATGTCGAGAAATGAAGATGCCAAAGACTCAAAGTACAAAGCCAAAGTAGTGGTGTGTGCTAGCATATGAATGATGTAGTCAAAGATTGTTTATGTTTGTAGAATAGTACTCATGACCATGGTAGAGTATGAGTACGCAATTTGCTCAATTAGAGCAAGTCTACATGTCATTTATTGTTTTTACGTGTTGTAAGACCCGGAGAGGCATGCATACCCCTTTGTTATGTGTTCTCTCGTCATAGAATTTTAACACCCTCGAAGAGTGTGTCATGCGGGATAGATACACTTGGGTGGGCCGTATTGGTCTTAGACTCCATGAGATGAAATTTATATCTAAGGGTAGTTCATCGGAGAGGTTGGATGAACCATGTATGTGAAGGACTTCCTAGTAGACTAGCGGTTCCGAAAGTGGTTGGGAACCCCATGCTGATTTTGGTAGATGGTTGTTCCTTTATATGGACATCAACAATAGCATGAACAAGATACAAAACGGGACCGGATGTAGATTTGGCGTGATGGATATTGAGACAAGTAGTCATTAAGGGGGAGTGTTGGAATGATGTAATTCCTACTTGTCTTCAGCTGTGAGTTCTCTCTATATATAGAGTTTGTTCCTATTCCATAGGTTAGCTACAACTAAGTTCCTGGGTTTGTGTGAGGTTAAGATATTCTCTCTACCAACTTATTAGTGTAGTCTAAGATAGCTTCCCTATCTTGAAACAATTCCCCGTGTACATATGTGACTTTTATTTGATTAATAAAATATAGTGTGTATCAGCGCATTATTTCATCTTCTTCAAAGACAAATGGTCGATATGACTACCCAAAATAATATATACGATGAAACGTGGGAAATGACGAGTACATAATTTTTTGGGTGGTCACGTCTATTTTTTTAGATAAGGGATCTTTGATGTCAAATATGAGGAGGTGGTGGGTTCATTTTTCTAGAGGGGGTCTTGTGTTAGGTTCATTTTTCTTGAGAGGGGATCTTTCGACGTCAAACATGAGGAGGTGGTAGGAGTTCCGTGTGAGGATTCACGTGCTCATTCACCAATTTCTTTCCACGCTTACATTTTTAAGTGTGGAGAAATTGTCATTGTGTGGTCATTTATACTGCATTCAAAACAACTTATTCGTACCGGAGAAGACGTGCATGTCCGGTTGTAATTTTTTTTGGCGAGGGATAAATTTATTTTGAAATGGTGGTAATTTTATTTAGAATTGTTTTAATGTGATTTTTGGATTTTATATCTTGATGTGAGAATTTTGATTTATGTTATTTAAATTGGTTTTTGACTATATATTTAGATTCAAGACCTGAACAATCTCATGACACTTTGATTACCCTTGATTTCAATAAATTCTTCTCAAATTTTAGAGAAATTAAATTAGAAAAATCTAAAAAAAACTTCAAACACATACATGAATTGAGATAGTTTTGAGTGGAAGGTGCAGACTTGACCATCTACGGTTCACTAGTTTTGATCGAAGGAACAAAATGACGATATATATAATATCAAAATGTCAAGACTGCAAAAAATGACTTATATCCGGCCTGGAGAAGACTCACATTTTCTGTTACGTTTGCTATTTTTTTTTATTCATGGGGTAATTTCACTAATTGGGGAAAACCCGATATTTTTTGCGCCACTTATGGGAAGAAACTGCACATACTGCAATCTAACCAAGAAACTTTGAGATAAACTTACCACATGTTGCAATATACACCCAAAAGAAAAAAAATCGAAGTTGACTTTAGTAATGGACATGGAATCGTGGATGCAGGGCCTGTTTCTGGACGGGGTGTAATTTACGGAGGCATTAGTACAATGCTGACACATCGCAATATATTTGATACACTGCAAATATTTACCTTTGGAATTATTTCCTCTCCTTATAGGGTTTCCAACAACAACATCATCATCATACTACCGTTGCAATAGAGAAAACAGATCCGCAGGGAAGAAATTCGTTGGTATCGCAATCATGCACCATGACAGTATTATGAATTAATTCTTTCAGAGGATATTTTAAAAAAAGATTTTGATTTTAACCACTCTAAAAAAATCTCAATCCTTCTAAATAATTTTAATAGTTGTGATATAGATATAAAGTTTGCATAGATATATACAAGAGTTGCGATCCTAATCCAACCTTGATTTAACCACTCTAAAAAAAATATCAACCCTTCTAAATAATTTTAATAGTTGTTATATAGATATAAAGTTTACTAGAGTTGTGATCCTCATCCAACCAACGCACAGAAAGTGGTCATCGATTCGATCATTTTTGTCCAGTTAATGATGATATGGTGTGTGGGGTTGTTGCCTTACGCCTGCAACTCTCACAGGGTGGAATTTAAATGATCCGGGAGAGCATGATTGACGACGACATATGGCCATTGGAGTGCCGGCCCGAAAAGGACCATTTGACAATTTGATTGTCACATAAATTCATTATTTAATTGACCGGTAGTGCGCCATACAAATACAAATATATAGAGATAAAGAACGGAGTTGTCTATCCAGGCAACAGAATAGTTTGGATGGCGAGTTTTTTTGCTGATTTTGTTGGAGTTAATGCTTACATTCCATATTTGAGAAGTTGGTTTGTGATGATTGAGAAATTCTCTCAACCTCTCTCTCTAATTTAGGAATAAGTTTGATCTCGTAAACTCTCCTATTTAATAGAGTAATTTAAATGTAATCGTAGTGTGTGAGTGTCTATTACACATGCACCATTTGTGAATAATTGATGAGTGTTCTTTAGTAATTGTGTGATTTTTAGCTATTTCTATCATGGTGAATGCAGAGCACAGCAGTAGAGCCTCGTGTGTTGTGTTGCGTTTTTATCCAATAAAAGATCTCGTTTCTGTCGAAAGAAGTTCTAAAAACGTCGTTGTGAAGGGTGTTGCAACTGCGTAGAGAAGAGAGCGACATCGGTGATACACTCACGCGTATCTACGTGCGTGTGTGTAGTAAAGTTAGCCATGGCCGGCGATTGGGCCTCTAATCGTCTATGATGCGACTTCATGTACCTCATGCCCGACGGTTTATTAGCATGCATTCTTAAGTTACATGTCACCAGGATCTTGACCAAATGGAGCGGAACATCTCGCATCGGCAAGAGTTTTCTATTGTGCAGTAGGCGAAGGGCACTTATCGGCCAAAAAACGGGGTCCGTACGAGTTGAAGACCGAGGGAGAATTTCGCTGCTACAACGCAAGATATTTTTTACAATCAGCGCAGAGGCTGTTGTATGTGTTTCAATTCAATAAAACAATCACCGATGCTCGTGGTTCCAATTGTTGTATCTAGCGTAGGTATTCATATGGCGTTCAAGGGGAGAAATTTACCTACTCCCTACGCTGGTGAGCGATACTCGCGTGCGATACTTACATGACGTGCGAGCTAGCGTGGAGAAGTCTGCATCATTCTTAACACAAGGAGACAAAGCGTGATGGACTCGAAGAGGCGGATCGGAAAATCATCGCATACATAAAGAATGTGGACGCGGAGTCCCGTAATTCTCTGATGCGCCGTAGCTTTGGTTGGGCCGAAGCAAGTGGAAGGACGTATAAGGCCATAAGATTGGATGACCGAGCGAAATCACTAAATCCCAGCCCTCCCTGAAGAACAAAGCGGCCAATGTAATCTACTGGCTCCAATCATCCGACCTGTTTTGGAGAGCGAAAGTGGGAAGAATTTAAAGGACGTCGCATCGTACTAGGCAGTAGTGGATTGCTCGGAGGAGGTGGAGTGAGAGATACGAGCTTAAGAGGGTGGATTGGTAATCTCGTTGTCTATTCATCATTGCTTCGTGGAGGTCCGTTCGTTGCTTGGTGGAGCGATCTATATGATGAATGCGTTGTCGTTGAAGAATATTGAGATGGTTTAGTGTGGATGACCACACCAATCAATTGGGAGTGAATGTATAGCATTTCCAATCTTAGCTTTGTGAGAAGTATAATAATGTTTAGTGGTTTGTTAGTATTATAATTTGTTTATAAATTAAGTGATGAATTTCAAACTAGATAAGAAAGTCATGATGTAATAATTGATTCTAGATACATTAGTCTATCTAGACGAAACTTTTCTAGATATCGGCCTTAGCATGCGGTGGTTTGGCACCCATGTATCTTGGTGGATGGGAGCTCGAAATCCATAGAATGACTAGGAGTTCAGTGAATTGCAGAAATGTAATCTAATTGTGTTTGAAGAGATCAGCGGCAAAGCAAGGCTCAATACGGATGGTTGTCAGCATAGCAAGGTAGTTGCGGATCTAGTGGAAGGATCCCTCGTTAGTGGTAGACGTATGGAAGTGGTCTCCTAATGAGGTTATGCGACAAATTGGGATGTTGTCTAGTAATTGACTTTGGGAGGTCCTTGATTCAAAGGGAGTTGAGGAAGCGAACTCGTGAATCCAACTTGCCAACTACACATTTCCGTGGGTTATGAGGTAACTCGATGGAGCATCCATCGATAAGCTTTGATTATTTTGAGTGAATTCAATAGAATTCATGTAATGTAATCATTAATGGGGGATGTTGGAGTTAATGCTTACATTCCATATTTGAGAAGTTGGTTTGTGATGGTTGAGAAATTCTCTCAACCTCTCTCTCTAATTTAGTAATAAGTTGGATCTTAGAAACTCTATTTACCGCAGTAATCGCGAAGTAAATACGTGTGTGTGAGTGTCTTTACACATACACCACATTTGTGAATAATTGATAAGTGTTCTTTAGTAATATGTGTGATTTTTAGCTATTTATATCGGGCTTGGAGTGTAAGAACGGAATTGTCTATCCGTGCAACTAATAGTCTATGAATGGCACGATGAAATTGGGTAAAAATCAGGTGGTTGGAGTGTTTGGAATCCATTTTTGATAATGGAAATGGATTCAGCACTATCAAAAACCTTTAGGGCACTCAAAATACTAAATTTTAACAACTATAAACATGATTCTGATAAAATATTTGCTCGGACTTTTTTCAAATCTTTCGCTGCATTTTTGGACCAAAACGTTGCCTAAAAAGACTACGTTTCGCATAAAGAACAATGTGATTGAAAATTTGCTTCCGAACCCCGATGCAAAAGTTTGTCACTTGTCTCTTCTTCTTTACCTTTCACACGAGAAAGCTTATTTATAGCCACACCGAGCTTTGTGACTATATTATACAACCACCGTACTACAAAATCCGAATACGTTGAAACGAATACAACCTATCGTATGACTCGTAAACATACTTTGCTATTTATATTGCTATTTGCCACACTAATCTCACACACATAGAAGTTTTTATTCGCTCCATTGGACAAGAGTAAAACATTGACATGTAAAGAAAGAAAGAAAAGAAAGAATTTTTAATGTCCACGAGGGCTAAAAAATAGCCTATGGGAGCAGCATTTGCTTCTCTATCCGACTCTTTGTATTCGGCCCTTTTCCCCGTGAAGTTTTACAATTACCACTCCCAACTTATTGACAAACTCTTCGCTGAATAGCTTATCCCAAGAATTAGCTTCCATAATACCCGCATAGTTTTCCCCTGGTGTCTTTGAATGATCGGGAGATCAAGTCTCTTGGTGAAAAATGCTTAAAAATGAAAGTGCTCAGAATAGCTCCAAAAACAGATCGACTGGATAGTGCTCGTCTTACCATGAATTCCGGCGCCGCGAACGGTTCGAAAAAATGGTCTCCCGATATGCAAAAGTTATTCGAAGCTTCAAAGTTTTGTCCATTTCATTAAAAAAATGGCAAAATTAGACTTGGAAAAAAATTTTATTAAAAAAGGAATATTCCACAGGATATTCTGGGAATATTCCGTGGAATATTTCGAAGAATATTCAGGGGAATATTCGATGGCAACTCCAATCAACGGGTGCCTACGTGGCTAGCCCGGAGGCCGCCACGTGGCCCCAAGGCTGAATGGAATAGTTTAAAAGTTTGGTATGCGGAAGGATCGAACCTGCGACCTCATTGATTTCATTGCAATGATTTACCAACGGGCCATTGTATAATTCGTTGAACTATGGGCGGAAGAAGGGTTATTTAAACTGTGTTTTTGTTTCAGGCGGGGCCCGAAGAGGGCCAGCCCCGAAGAACCAGCCCGTAGCATACTGACCCATCGCCCGGAACCGGAGGCTATTCATTGGCGCGCGTCCCGGCGGACATTTAAAACTTTGGTTAATTATATACGGTGGGTTTGTTATTGTTAACAAACGTTATGTTATCAACATTAATACAAAACCGTTTAACATTTAATTGCACTCCACGGTTTCCGCCCATGTGAACGCCACAACAACATTTATTGCCAACGGTTCAACTGGCGGATAGGCTTGGCGGTTCCGCCTAATGGAGCGACTCCCTCCTATTTTGGCGGTGTTAACTGCACACATCCTCCACATTTAGTGGAGTTTCCTAGAGGAGAAAGAGGCGATTCATGTAAATGTGCCATAACTTTTGATTGGGAAGGCCTTTCAAGACGAATTTTTATTTTTATTTTGGGTGTAGAGAGCATTCTGGAGCTGTTGGAGGTGTCTGCAGAGCCATCAGGGGCATTCTATCTCTGCTGCAATTTTACAGCGCTTTTGACAGTGGAAGCCATCGGGGCCAAGGGGAAAAGATTGCTGCGCATTGGGCTACCTTCCTCCAATGGAGGTGAATTTTTAGATCTATTTCTACTGATTTGGATATTCTGAGTCTGTTTTAGCACGTCTATTTTCTCATTTGAGCAGTTTATACGCATGTAATTTCATTTGCGAGCATTTAATTAAAAGAGGGACTCGAGCCTAATTAGAGGCTTTTGGACCGACGGAGGTAGAGCCCAAGAGAGGGGTGAACCGCTCAAACAAATATCTGCTGTTCATCTGTGTTTTACTTGGCTGTTTATTTCCAGATTTTGATAGTTTAAACAGTAAAATTTCATAAGCATGTTTTCCAAAAACAAGTTTATAGCGGGAATTAAAACTTGTTGTTTAAACTTCAAACCTCTTCACACAAATTACGCGAAACTTATATTCTTGCTTATTCACACTTAAAACAGATCAATGAACACTCTGAATTCAAAAACAAAAAGACTTTCATTGATTTTGATATTTGTGTTTACATATTATTTTCCTTAGACGGAGTCCGTAGAGGGCTGAGGTAGCCTGCGGAACTCATCCTCTCTTTAGAGGTGACATGTCCAAGTGAATGCCCCTACAGCTCCATCTCTCACGCTATGAGGAAATAGTTTATTCTCACAATTTGCGTATCATTTTGAAAATATTGGAAAATGGATACCTTGCACAATTGAAACAAGTACATTCCATTTTCGCATCAGGATGGTATCGTAGCTAAGGTTTTCCTTAAAAAAATTGTGAGATTTGTGCAAGTTTGTTGTGTAGTTACTCGCCAAATCTTGATGCTTTACTACGCTCGAAAGCTGCAAAAGAGAGGAGAAGGGCAAGCTTTAGTTAGAGAACAGGATAATCCCTCAACCAAGGAGGGCTAGAGTGCCATTACATCCACCTTCCATTTCATCCTCGCAGCCTTTGAATCAGACCATAAGCATGTCATCTAGAGAGGGAGAAGTCCATGAGGGAAATGGATCCCAAAGAAGAAGAAAGAGTCTTTAGGAAAGCTTTCTTGGATTTGACCGAGATGGTTAGAATCCTATACCAGGAGAGAGAATGACAATTCAAGCGGAGAAGGGTCTAGAAACCAAAGAGAAGAAGGAGGTTTCTTCAGAGGGAAGAAAGATAAAGATGAGATCTAAGAAAGGGAATGGAGGAAATGGTGATCCTTCATCTCCATCGTCATCCTCTTCCTCCACATCATCCTCTTCTACTTCTCGTTAATCACTACATAAAACAAAAAACCTCTTTTAAAAAATCCTTTGTTGAAGCTTGATGTAAAGTTTGAGTTGCCAATGTTTAATGGTGATGTTAATGCAGTAGCAGAATTGGATAAGCCTGGGATTAGACAAAGTCGGAGGTCTATCCTTGTAACTCGTAAATTTGCAAGATGATGAAACAAAATCCAATTAGCCTCTTTGCGAATGGATGGAGCAGCTTTGGTTTGGTGGGAAAGCGAGGACTAGAGAGGAGATTCTAAAAGCATGGTAAGATAACTCTAACATGGAATGGGTTTATTACGCAAATTATTAAGAAAACAATTTTATCCTCTTGCTCACATTCGTAAAGCTATCATGAATTGGCAAAATTTTAGGCAAACACTTTTTAAAGGTCAAAAATGTGCAAGATTATACTACAAGAATTTAAGGAGAGCACTTTGCATTTGGGGTAGACTTACAAAGTCAAGAAACCTTGTTGAAATACATAGGTGGTTTGCACAATTATACTGCAACATACTATTCTTATGTTTAATCCTACCCAACTTAGATGAAGTCCGTATACTCAGTGCTACACATTTAGAAGCTAGAGGAAAGAGGAATGCTTTTGATGCTTTTGATGAGGATAGTACTTTTAAAAAACAAAGGAAAAAAAGAGAGTTGCTAATTCAAGAAAGGACAAAGGAAAGTTCTTTTGTAAGAAGCTGTTCTAAGACTAGTCATGATGAAGATCATTGTTGGGAAACTTCATCCCTGAAGCTCGAAACCCCGTGAAAAGAACACAAGAACAAAAACAAGACCAAAGAAAAGGAGAAAATTGTTCGTAACAGATCCTGAGCAAGACTTAGGGTCGGACTCGGGGAGATGAGACAAAAAGCATAGGCATGGTTTTAAAGAACACTAAAGGGAAAGAAGTGGTGCAAGACACAATTCCTAGTTCTAGCTCTGAATTATCGCCACAAAGATACTCATGATGAAAAGAGGAGGATAGAGCTTTTCCATGTGAGGGTAATTTCCAAACATACCAAAATTGACACACTATTTGACATAGGTCACAAGCTTGAATCTTATTTCGAAGATTTGGTCAAGCAAGCTCGAAACTTGAGACCATTCCACATCCGAAGTTCTCTTATCCACTTGGATGGATATGCAAGGATGCTAATTTGCGTGTGTTTCAAGGAAGTGCATATTGCGCTTTGCAATAACCGCACACTTTGTTGACATCGTGGAACTTGATGTGGTGCCGCTTGACATCTCGTGTATGGTTTTGAGGAAGTCCTTATTTGTTTGACAGAAGGCCATCTTTCATCGCCATGAAAACAGAGTATCACTTGTTCAAAGATGGTAAAGAGTACATTGTGAGAGCTCACAAGAAGAAGATGGAATCTTCTTTACTACATGCAGGTCAATTGAAAAGATTGGTTAATGCAAGTCAAAGTCTAACTTTGTTGATGTTGAAAACGACCGCATTTTTGAGCATTTGCCATTATATGATGTTGCTAATAATTTGTCTCGCCTTTGATAACAAGTTCGTCTTTGAAAGAAGAAGATGATGTTGTGTTGCATGAATTACCTTTTTGGGTCAGCCAATGCCATTGAATGAAGTGTCACAGCAAAAGCGATTACGAAGCAAGAAGGACACAAAATTCGAGCATGGGAAAAAGTTGGTTTGCGGTAATGGTACAATTCGCCATGGTAACAGACTTTGCATGGTGAAGGTTGTTTTAAATCTTTCTCCGGAAGTTTGATCAATGTAGAAAAAGTTTATTTTCTCGCAAAGTACTATTGCTTTACGATTACGCAAATTTTAATCATTTGCGTCATGACTCCGAATCAATCTTAGCAATGGTAGATACGCGATTCCGAGGGGACGAGGTTGTCACTTTTCTCAAAAGCCGGTGGATGAAATCGGGTAGATTTCAATTGTTCAAGGGTGGAAGAGTGGAGAATCGGTCTCCACATCATCGGTCCCCGGTAGTCGGAAAAGCTTTTGAGGGTCCAAAAGCTTCCCATTTGGGAGGTGTGACTGTGAGATCAAGTCTCTTGGTGAAAAATGCTTAAAAATGAAAAGTGCTCGGGAGATAGCTCCGAAATGTACCCGACTGGATAGTGCTCGTCTTCCCGATTTCTCCGGCGCCGCGAACGGTTCGAAAAATGGTCTCACAGTATGCAAAAGTTATTCACTTCAAAGTTTTTGTCAATTTCATTAAAAAAATGGCAAAAATTAGACTTTGGAAAAAATTTTATTAAAAAAGGAATATTCCACGGGAGATATTCGCGTAATATTCCGGGAATATTCGATGGCAACCAATCAACGGGTGCCACGTAGCTAGCCCGGGAGGCCGCCACGTGGCCCTGCTAGGTTTGAATGGAATAGTTTAAAAGTTTGGTATGCGGAAGGATCGAAACTGCGACCCTCATTGATTTCATTGCAACGATTTACCAACGGGCCATCATATTATTCGTTGAACTATGTGCGGAAAGAAGGGTTATTTAAAGCCTGGTTTTGAGTTTTCGGGTTTGCGGGCGGGGTCACGGGGGCCCAGCTCGAAGGGACCCGATCCCCGTAGCATATGACCCATCAGCCCGAACCGGGAGGCTATTCATATGGCGCGCTCGAGCGGACATTTAAAACTTTGGTTAATTATATACCGTGGGTTTGTTATTGTTAACAAACGATATATATAACTATGATAATACAAAACCGTTTAACATTTAATTGCACCCACGGTTTCAGCCCATGTGACTTACGCCACAACAACATTTTATTGCCACAGTTCCGTTCAACCGCGGATAGGCTTTCGCGGTTCCGCCCTAATGGAGCGCTCCTCTCTATTTTGCGGTGTTAATCGCACATCCTCCCACATTTAGTGGAGTTTCCTAAGGAGTAAGAGGCAGTTCAGTAAATGTGCCATAACTTTTGATTGGGAAGGCCTTTGAAGACGATTTTTTATTTTTATTTTGAGTGTAGAGAGCATTCTGGAGCTGTTGGAGGTGTCTGCAGAGCCATCAGGGCATTCTATCTGCGAATTTTACAGCGCTTTTGACAGAGAAGCCATCAGGGTCAAGGGGAAAGATTGCTGCATTGGGCTACCTTCCTCCAATGGAGGTGAATTTGTAGTCTATTTCTACTGATTTGGATATTCTGAGTCTGTTTTAGCAGTCTATTTTCTCATTTGAGCAGTTTATACAGATGTAATTTCATTTGAAGCATTTAATCAAAAAAATACTGAGCCTAATTAGAGG
This sequence comes from Pinus albicaulis, assembly GCA_034641835.2. Lineage (NCBI taxonomy): Eukaryota > Viridiplantae > Streptophyta > Pinopsida > Pinales > Pinaceae > Pinus > Pinus albicaulis. The sequence continues at coordinate 1,367,005,111 of CM076580.1, forward strand.
CTTTTGGACCAGCGGAGGTAGCCCAGAAGAGGGGTGAACCGCTTAAACAAACATCTGCTGTTCATCTGTGTTTTATGGCTGTTTATTTCCAGAATTTGATAGCTTAAACAGTGAAATTTCATAAGCATACTTTCCATAAATAAGTTTATACAGTAATCAAAACTTGTTGTTTTAACTTCAAACCTCTACACAACTATTGCAGATCATATACTCTTGCTTATTCACATTCAAAACAGAACAATGAACACTTTGAATTTACAAATTAAATACTTTCATTGATTCTGTTATTAGTGTTTATATCTTATTTCCTTAGACAGAGTCTGTAGAGGGCCAGGTAGCCTCTGGAACTCATCCTCTTTTTAGAGGTGACATGTCCAGTGAATGCCCCTACAGTCCATCTCTGAAAGGGAAATAGTTTATTCTCACAATTTCAGATCAGGTTGGTATCAGATATTCAGGTTTTCCTTAAAAAATTGTGAGATTTGTGCAAGTTTGTTGTGTAGTTCTGCAAATCTTGATGCTTACTAGGCTGAAATTGCAAAGAGGGGAAGGGCAACTGGTTAGACAACAGGTTAATCCTCAACCAAGGAGGGCTAGAGTGCCATTATATCCACCTTCCATTTCATCCTCCATAGCCTTAGAATCAGCCGCAAGTATGACATCTAGAGAGGGAGAAATCCATGAGGAAGTGGATCCCAAGGAAGAAGACAGAGCCTTTAGGACGCCTTTTGTTGATGGTTCTGCGTGGGGTTAAACTCTTCCATGTAGTACTTCTTCTTTCTCTCTAGCTCTTTCTTCCAAGTACGTTTGTGGAATTTATCCATAACAAATTTTTTTATCTCTTTACTGTTTGTAGGACACATGTTCAAGCAAATACCCCATTTACTAAACCATTTGTTATTTTGCCCCATCCAAGTCGTCTGTCTTTTGCACAATCTGTCACTAAACACCACCTTAGGCCATCTAACCTCTTCCATTTTCTCAATTTTTTTCAGATACCTTATGACTCGCACCATAGCAATTGCTTCAATAGGAGCAGCCCCTGTTTCACTTAACAGGATAGCATAAGGAACTGCACTTTTAATTTTGAATTTGTTTGTAATCAAACGTTTCTGAATTTTCTCAATTTGTTTCCATTGCATCTTGGTTGTGCTGCTGGCCCACAGTTCACAACCGTAGAGAATCACCGGAATCACTAGAAGCCCAAAAAGAGTTAGAGTGGTTTTCCAGTCCCACAGCTCTGCCTCTCTACACCTGTTTTGAAGAGCATAAAATGCTTTCCAACCTCCTAAAGTTCTTTTCTTTCTACAACCATCCCAACTTAAATTTCTGTTTAAGTCAATTCCGAGGTATTTGTAGTCTGCAACTTCTTCCAAAATGCTGCCTTCAAAATAAAACTTATGTTGGTTATGTTTTCTTTTGTTAGAGAAAACCATTACTTTTGTTTCGCTAATATTGACTTGCATCCCAACCCTCCTACAAAAATGCTCAAGGGAACGTAAATGCTCTTGCAAACCAAGAGCCGATTTAGCAATCAATATAAGGTCATCTGCATACAAAAGAAGCCTGATAACGAACTTGCCCAAATGGATACCGTCACCCCCTTGCGAATTTAGCCACTCTTCAAGCTTGTCAATATATAACCCAAAAAGGGTAGGAGACAATGGGCAACCTTGCTTGACCTCGATATCGCTTCTAAAACTTTCAGAAATGCCAGCTAAAGTTCTGATTTTGACTTTCACCTCTTCATACAACCTATGCACAGCTGCTCTCAAATGCTTGGGAACCCCGAGTTCCTCCATTCTGCCCCAAAGCTTATCCCTAGGAACCGTGTCAAAGGCTTTTCTGAAATTAACAAAGCAACAGAAAACTTCTTCCTTTTCTTCCTAAACTTTTTCAATGATGTGCCTTAAAGTTATACAATGATCAACTGTGGAATGTTTAGGTCTAAAACCTGTTTGCCCTTTAGCACGTTTATCTCTTTCTTCTGCCCACTTGCTGATTTTCTTTTCTAACATGCTTCCAAATAACTTTGCAAACAAGGGGTTTATCATTATGGTTATATAATTGGAGGGATTATTGACGTCACCACTCTTGAAAAGAGGTATTGCCATACTAGTTGTCCAATCTGTGGGGAACCCCTGCTGTAAGATGTTGAAAATTTTTGTGATGTGAGGTGAAAGAATTTTTAAGCCCCACTTTAGATACTCTGCTTGGAGTTCATTTAAGTCTTTTGTTTTTCCAGCGCCCAACCTCTTGATACCCATCTCTACCTCTTGCACCGTGAATAGTTTTGTGCCTGTGTTGACCAAGGGAGGAGGGTCAACCTTGGGATCCTGTTCATAAAGTTGTCTTGCATAGTCAAACCATTTAGAAGTTGTAATGTTGTTTTAAGTTTGCATCTTTTTCGATTGGAGCTCCTTCCAAAATAATTTGGGGTTATTTTTCCCGAGGAAGATTAGTTCTTCTCTCCTTGAAACCATGAAATCAGGTTTTTTCTTTTTTACTATCTGCTTGTAAGCTTTGAGCTTTATGTTATCCGTGTTTGATTCCTTCCACCTTCTCCTTGCCTTTTTGCATTCCTCGTCAAACCAAGCATTAACCGGAAAACAATTTGTTTCAGACTTCTTAATTTTTGCTCTTTTGCACTCTGCAAGTGCGCTTTGAATTAAATGTGTTAATTTGTGACTATGAAGGCCATGAGATGGTATTTCCTCCTTCTTGAAGAGCCTCTCTAGCATTATTTTGAAGGTATTACAATTCTTTGGATTCAAGAGAATTCTGCCCTTTGGGGGATTTTGTTGAACACACTGATTTTTTGACCCTAATTGCTTCTTTCCGGTCCAAGAGAAACTTAAATAGATTGGCTTGTGATCTAATTTTAAATCCCAAATTTGATCTCCAATCAACACTTCCTCCATTTTCTCACACAAACTATGTGAGCAAATTACATAATCTACTACACTTGCTCCATTGTAAGTATTGCAAGTGAAATTACCGGACTTTTCCCATCTAGTCAAACCATTACAAATGACTAAATCGAAGGCCCCACATAGCATAAGCAGTTGTTCTCCAAAGAGATTGCAGCCTTTATCCTTTGAAATCCGTTCCCACTGATGATTACTCTCTTATGTAAGCCAGATAGGGTCACTGTCTTCTTTACAACAAAAAATGCTAGCTTGTTCACTTGCAGTTCTAGCATTGAAATCCCCGACTATAAGGACTTCACCTAGCTGAGAATATATTGCAATATCTGTTTTTAGGGCTGCAAGATCTTTGTGGTCAAGCCCTCTACTTTTGTAGATTTTTGAAACTTGCGGCGCAAAATAATTGGATTAATACAACGATGAAATTCAAGTACTCATCAAGGTCCAATTCAAATTTGGATTCTATATTGCAAGGCCCAAAAAAATTGATTTTGTAAAATTTCTATCATAAATAATGTTTAGTTTAATTATATAAAATTTGAGTTTTCATCATTAAATCCCGTTTGATTTTGTAAAATTTCTATCATAAATAATGTTTAGTTTAATTATATAAAATTTGAGTTTTCATTATTAAAGCACTTTTATAATGGAGAGATCCAGCTTTGTAGTTGAGGCAGATTTGTTGAGTACATAAATGATATTTTAAGAAAGATTTTTCTGATACAAATATTTTATGGATATAATGGTCAATAATCTCCAAAAACTTTCAATTACATAATAAAAAATTATATTAAATCTATGCTTCTATAATTTTATATATATTTTATTATTATATAAATTTTATTTGATTTCTAAAAAGATTATGGCAATAGAGTCATTTCCAAATGAAATATTAATTAGTAATTTTTTTTAAATACTCTTAATAATATAATAGTAATTAATTTGCAATTTGACTGTTACTAGTTTAACTTTGAATTATACAAATCTAACTTTATAAATAAATAAAATATTTTTTATTATAATTTTAAAAAATAATTTGTAAACTTTGATATATTATTTCAGGCTTAATTCTATTTGTCCTGGTCTCATCAATAAACTTTGTTAACCATAAGAAGTCAGGACCATCTTATACCATCGTGATTTACAGTATATATATATATATATATATATATATATATTTACGGATGCAAAACCCACATTTAAAATTGTGATTGTTAACTAAATTAAGGGTCTACAGACTAAAGAAGATGAAATACTATCTATACATGATTGTGGAAGCATCAGCCTCAATCTCCAAAACTGAGGCCGAATGTAAGATTATTGGTACACTAACTGAAGGAGGCTATTACCCAAAAGTTGTCGGTGGCAGATGTAAATATTATTCTGGATTTGTAGACTTATATAAGTAGAATTTGTATTATTTTATTTGTTTATTCCATTTTTGTGTTGAAATAACGAGACTTCTGCTAAAATTATATACAATATGGGTGCCAAAACGACCCTCGCAATATTGAATATGGTTGGACCACTAGAGAAAGTAGCCATGGCTGGAAACCTGGCCAAGGATTTCTTCTTCCACACTCCTTAATTTTCTTACTGGGTATGGATTTAATTGCAAACATTCATTATGCAATGTATGACAACACACAAGAAAAAAATAATCAATTTTTTTTATAAATATTATAAATTTGGATTGTGTGCAGACCCTTTTTGTGGGAATTCTGAGCTATGCCAGCAGGGTGAAGGTGTAAGCCATAGGCACCAATGGTTAGGTAGGGTAGATATACTTTCGATTTGTTTTTGAAAAAATCAAAGAGGATTTTGTTAATTGCATCAGCTTGCCCAGGGGAATAAAAACATGACCAATAAATTTGCATTTTTAAATCATAATAATATGTTCGGCAAATAATTTAACCACGAATATTCAGAAATAGAATTTCATGATCAGCTTTCTCCATACAAAATTCTATGTAAAATATTACTATGACAATTAGACAATGTTATAATAAATCTTATTATTTTTAATCATCATTAACACGTATAAATAAATTTAACATTGAAAAAATTAAAAACATTTTATATAAATTTTGTAACTTAAATTTATCATTAAAAAAAATCACTTCTAAATTTTGAATTTAGATTACCACTTACATCAATGCAGTCATATCTATTGCAAGCTATGATTTTTTTAAGTAGAGTTTATATACAAGGATATTGAAGATTAGGTTGTTAGGTAACCAATGTTCCTACTAATATCAAATGTGACAATTTATGTTTCACTTTTTCATATATATATATATATATGAGGAATGATTAGCAAATTTATAATGGTAAGAGGACTACAGCTTTATATTAGAGATCAATTTTATATATAGTTTTTTTTACAATCAAATTTTCATCTTCATTAACATTACATAAGGTTAATATTTACATCTTTATTAATATTTTAGGAAACAAAGTTTTGCATCTTTATTCATTAGGATTACTGAAAAAAATGATAGATTCAATGATAGGTTCTTCACTTCTATAGAGAAGTCGGTGAATAAGCTTATAGAACAATTACAAATGGAGGAGAATAGGTGTGAAGAGACTAGAATTTGCTAATATAATACCTTGATTTATTGTGTCTAGGTGTGACCATAACAAACCATCACACTAATAAAATTAGTGATGAAAATTGATCAAAAATTTGGCCAAATCTATAATATTTATGTATTTTCGAATTTATGTTATGGGTCGAGAGTAGAGACCTCTACATCAGTTTTAACTAAAATTTTGACACTATTATGGTTTATTATGGGAAGACAATGGAGACCTGCACTCCTCTACATGGTACTTTTCCAACCCCCACTAGCTCTTTTTGAAAGGTGGAAGAATGGATGGTGCACAATAAAGCATAATTCCACTCCAAGAAGCTAATTCTGAGTATAGGTTTTCATGAATTTATTTAAATTTTTCAATCTAACTCTTATATATTTTTAGAGCTTTTCTAGGCATATTTTCCATCCATTTTTTCCAGAAATAATACAAATATTTGATATAATTATAAGTTTGAGTTGTGCAATCTGCACAATCTAGTTTCTTTATAATTCATTAAAGCAACTGTAAACACATTCTAAATAACCAAAGATCAAAATCTCACCCTCAATTGTATTGTTAGATTTTGACCAAAAACCAAAACGCAGAATAGTTAGACAAATCCATTTAATATAATATGTTAGCAATCAAGAATAATGTGTGTGTGTGTATAAAGAATGTAGAATGATATATTAGATTTTATATTTGGAAAACATATGAGAGTGTTTCTATAAAGGGATAACTATTACACATGGGGAGATAGTGTTAGTTTTTGGTTATTGGGGTAGAATATATGTTTTCTAGCCTTTAAGGTGTTAAAGAGACTAAGGAACATGAAATCTCCAATAACCAAAAATGGTTTCATGAGATATGAATCCAAAACAAATTAATTAAATTTATTAACTTGATAATTAAATTGTCTAACTTAGGAAAATTGGTTAATTAAAGTATATTAGTTAAGGAAATCAACTTTTTCTCTAGAGACTTCTCAAAAATAATTTGATAGAATCTAAGCTTATTTGAGCCATCGGTCACGATTAGATCTTGGTCGTTGGTGCCCCATCACGAGAATTACAAAAGAAATTCAATGGGGCTTAGAGAAGATGCATTGAATGAGCAAGGGAGCAAGGAAATGTGAATTTCCTAGTGCGAAGTATTTAGCAAGGGAAGAGTTTGAGCCAGTAAAGCTAGCGAGAGGGTTCAACAGAAATTGGAGAGACATTTCAAGGGGATATTTTCCACATATTTCCAAAGTCATGGGGAAGGTCGATTTCTTTTGCAGGAAGGTCGTACTACTGGGTGTGATTTCTCCAATGCGTAGATCTAGGTAGAAGATCATATTTCCAGTTGTTGGGGATTATATTTTAAGTATAGAGTGAGTCCCTTAGTGTGAGTGAAAGTTCACCAAAGGAGTGCACAATGTAGAAAATTAATTTGATATACAATACTTCTCATGTAATGTTCTAAAACATATGACTCGAATCTACTCTACTCATCTGTGGAAATAAATTCACGATTGAGAAGTTATATCAAAAGCATGCATCAAGATTTAACACACATACATGAGCATATATCTAAGGGAAAGAAACTACTCAAAACCCCTTCCTATCTATATTACAATAGTAAGAAAATAGAGATGAAATACAATGCTTTCTCAAGCCTGAGCAACCTCTGCACAAGTATAGGCTATCTCACTGCCTCACAAACTAACTCTGGACAGTAATTAGCCAAATTTCCTTCCTTCCAAGCTCCTATTTCCTTGTGTTGTTTCTTAAGGAATTAGCCCCATATTAATTAGGAAAAAATCCTCATCCATAACTGTGCAATCCCTATAGGCCCTTCTCTTATTGCATGCACCACATGTACAACTTGGATAATTATACAACTGATAGTACATTTCCCTTGAAATCCAATCTCAGTTGGGTAACTCAAATTTCATGCATGCATGAGTTAATTATTACCTGATTGATAATTTAACTGGTTGAACACTGAAGTTGCACCCCACTGCTAGACCTCCTACTAGTTCCTCCAACATTTGGAGCTAGTATAACTCACCTTAACTCAATTTAACGGAATTAAATTGTTACAACTGAAATTAAACTCAACCTAGGCTCCTAAAATTTAGGAATCATTGTACACAACTCAATTTAATCCCTCAACTCGACTTAACTAAGATAATTGGGTGATAGAAACTCAGTTAACTCATTCAAGTTATACTGTGATGTGGAATTTTTAATTTCTCCTAATTTAATTCGAGGGAAAATTAAATCATGATTTTTTTGTTGTCATTTTTCAGCATTCCCTCTCAGCAAGAAAGGGATTCACATCTACCCCGATCCAACACCTTTGGAATATACTACATGCATTACTTCTCTTTGTTTTTTTTGCTACTACAGCATCTACAACTAAGAAGTATACATAAAAATAATCATTGAATCACTTTGCAACTGTCTACTAGGAAAGCTGTGTTGTTGTTGACTCTGCTACTGAGCATCCTGCTCTGATTTCAACGTTGCTCTACAATCCTCAGTATTTTAGTGAAATTGATCCTCCTGCTACTAGATTTTGTGGGCCCACGTAGAAAGGTAATGATCCATGAGACAAAAGCACCTCAATGGACCCTGCCTAAATTTTTGCAACTCTTGGGACTATTGCTTCACATCGCCCCACCTCACACCTGGAGGTATGGTTTCTTGTGCTCCCCATACCCACTCGGCTTGAAATATATCCCTACTAGAGGTCTCTGTTTAGTGGTTGTTTCCACTCTATCTCCTCTCTGCTTCACGATTTTTTGTTGCTCCAAAAATTGTTGAGGCTCCTTCTGAGGCTCCATTTTGAGAGGTAAATCATGCTCCCTCTCAACCACCAAGTCTCTAGCCTTTTCCTTGATCCTAAGGGCTTTTCATGCATCTTCTACCTCAAGTGCATAAAGTTCCTTGACTTTCACACTGATCTGTTTCACGTGTCTCATGGCAATGTGTCTCAACAACACATTTCCTTTGTTGGATATCACATTGTAGTCGCGGTCTTCCAACACCACGATAGAAACTAGATTATTCTTTAGTCTTGGAACAAAAATCACATCCTTGAGTTGGAGAGGGGAGCCATACTCCCTATGAGAATTAATTGTACCGATGTCGGTTGCGCTATACCTCCCATCATCTCCAAACACTATGTTCTGCTTGAGGTCTTTCTCCTCTAAGTCACTGAAGAAATATCTATTCCCCGTCATATGGAATGAGGCACCGCTGTCGAGATACCACATTCTTCCCATTATTGTGCTTTCAATGCATGCAATGAGAGTAAAATTAAGCTCAAATTATGAATCTAGATCTTCACCTGTGGTTGTGATTGCAGGTTCTTTCTTACTTGTCTTTTTTTGTTGATATTTCGTTGCATAGTGCCTAAATTCGTGAAAGTGAAGGAACTTGATATTGGGAAATTAATTCTTCTTTCCCTCCTCACCTTGGGACTTCTTTCCCTTGTATTTATTTCCTTTCCTCACTAATGCAAGGTCTTCTTCCTCTTCTTTGGATGAGTTCCCATCTTTGTTGTCTTGCCTTATTTCTTCCTGCACTAGATCAGACCATAACCACTCCCAACTTGTTAGTTTATCTCTACCATTAATGAAATCTTGATAATTGTGCCAGCTCCTGGGAAGACCCAACAAAGCTATATCTACTAAATATTCTATAGGGATAGTCACACTAACCCTGCCAGGTTCATCACAACATTGTGTAAACTTGCTCAGGTACTAGGAATTATGTCATTCTTTTGCATCTTGAGACTCTGAAGCTTTTCCTTGAGTGCCAGCTTCTTGTGGTCACTATTTTTCTCAAAAAAATATGTCAGTGTTTTCCACATCTCGAATGAAGTTTCTTTCCCATGGATATTCGAGACAATATGATATCGAACTCCCTCCAATATTATTCTCCTCACTTTAGCCACATCATTATTCCATTGAGTGAGATCCTAGGCCTCAGATGTTACGGATTTTTCTACATATGTATTGATGTATTCTAGCATCCTATTGTCATCCAATATTGGCTCCATGTGGATCTTCCATGCCACAAAATTTGTGGTTCCTTCCAAAGCATACTTGGACCTGAGTCCGTTGGAATTCATCTTCTCAGTCCAAGAGAAACCCTGCAACATTGATCTTGAAATTCGAACCTCCTACAAAGACAAATTTGAATTCTCTTCTCTATTGTGAATCTAGCTCTTATACCATGTAGAAATTAATTGTAGATTCAATATTTCTCATGTAATGTGATAAAACATAAGACTCAAATCTACTCTACTCGTCTGCGAAAAGAAATATTTCATAATTGAGAAGCTATATCAAAAGCATGCATCAAGATTTAACACACATACATGAGGATATGTATAGGGCAAAGAAATTTCTCAAAACACCTTCCTATTTGTATTGCACTAGTCAGAAAATAGAGAAGAAATACAATGCTTTCTCAAGCCTAAGAAACCTCTACACAAGTATAATATATCTCACGGCCTCAAAGGCTTACTTTGGCCAATACTTCACCAATTTTCCTTCCTTCCAAGCTCCTATTTACTTTCGTTTATTCTAAAGGAATTAGCCCCCTATTAATTAAGGAAAATTCCCCATCCATAATCTTGCAATACCTATAGGCCCTTCTCTAACTGCATGCACCACCTCTACAACTTGGATAAGTATACAACTGATAGTACACTTCCATTGAACTCCAATATCAACTGGATAAATTTAATTTCATGCATGCATGTGTTAATTATTAGCTAATTTATCAATTAAATGGTTGAACATTGAAGTTGCACCCCACTACTAGACCTCCTACTAGTTCCTCCAATAGTTGGAACTAGTTTAACTGGCCTTAACCTAGACTCCATGAAATTAAACTCAACCTAGACTCCTAAAATTTAGGAATCACTATACACAACTAAAGTTAAGCCCTCAACTCGAATTAAATAAGCTAACTAAGTGATAACAGCTTCGTTAACTCATTCAAGTTGTCTTGTGATGTGGAATTTCAACTTTCTCCTAGTTTAATTAAAGGGAAAATTAAATCATGAATTTCTTGTTTCCATTTTTGAACCTAGGATCAACATAATCACAGTTTCCAACTAGTGCATATTTCCCGCAACAATGTTTTTTGTGTGTATTAACTGGAGGAGGTTGAGTTTTATTTTGCAAGGGAAACAGAGGGTTTCCAGGTCGATCTACCAATTGGAGTGGTGGAGAAAATTTTCCAAATATTTTCCAGTGTTTTCAAAAGAATATATATGTACTCTATGATTTGTTGAAAATAATAAAATATAAACCCTCATTTGTTGCACAGGTTTTCCTTTCAAGATTTTTTATGGACATTAGTCCAAATATTGGTGTCATTATATTTTTGTGCATCATTTCTTAGTTCAAAATTTATTTTCCCCGCATTTATTTTAATTTTGAATATTGCAGTAGTAAGTTATTCATTATTTGTCATTAATTAAATAGCATAAGACAAATAAATTGTACCACTTAGAAGACTAGTTTCTAGTTTATTGCAATCATGGATTTTTCATAGATAGTGGTTCCCACGGGAGTTTACAACTAATACTAGTTTTCTCATTATGAAATTCCAATGTAGGAAAATAATACTAACATCACTCTTTAAGCGAAATGTGAGGATTAAAAAAATTCGAAAGATGTTTCCAAGCAACAAGGCTTTATAAGGTACCCAAGTATGAAATAAACTCTCACAAGTAGAGAGAAGGAAAAAATACACAGAAAACAACTCTATGTAAAGGAGAGAAAGACGCTTGTGTTGAAAAGGATGTTGAAGTTGACACTATAGATCTCACAATGAGGCATTGAATGAAAAAAATACGAGACATGTTGAGGTTTAAATATTGCAATTAGTAAGCATGAACAAAATTCTAAAGACAAGATCCAAGCAACCTCAATCAACTTCATAGAATTATGAAGCATAACAGGTTCAATTGCAGAGGTATCAAGATGGAAAACATTGAAAACCACCACATAAATATGATTATGATGATGGTCCAAATAAACTCCTATCATTATTGGTTCTTAATATATCAGAAATGTGATAGTAGGATGGTATACCTTGGTGATGAATGTGCTCCCAACATAGCTGGTTGTGGTAGAGTCTTTCTCAGATTAGATAATGGCGAAGGGGATTAGAGGAGTTTTGTACAATTCATATCTGGAAGCAAACCTAATATCGATAAATACACTTAATGAAATAAGTATACATGTTGTTTTCTCTTTCAAAGGGTGTAAGATGGTATTAGGAGCTATGGTGCTCACTGAGGGCATCAATGTTGGCACTTTTTTCTAACTTGATGCATGTATTTTTCAATGTAATAGTTATTCAAATTTTGTAGTGGATATATCTATTGGATCTACACCTTCACAATCAAAACCTATGTCTATTTATGATCATTATATTTTTTTCATACCTAAACAATCTCTTTCCTAAAAATTAAATTTACTCACAAAGTAGACAATTCTATGGCACCAAATATTGTACTAGATAGGTGAGAAGGGCCTACGATCCTTGAAATACAAAAGACTTATCGATGGATTGAATAATTATCTTGAATTTGGTTTTTGTGATCATTTGATGCAGGAGCATAAACTCGCCCAAGTCAAATTTAATTTTCCTAACCTTCCAGAAGTCAACGTGGCCACAAAAACAATTTTTTCGTTAAATTTGCATTATCTGATTGAGTTTGTTTTTAATTTGTTAGTTTAAGTAGTTTTTGAGGGATGTGAAAGATCTTAAAATAGATCGGATCTCCAAAAGATCTGATCCTTAAATCATATTAAGAAATATATATATATGGCAAGTGTGGGTGCGTAGGGAGAGGCCAGATGGAATGTATATCTAGCGCTGACAAGGAGACCTGGCTCATATAAACTTATTGTAATTCAAATTTGAAGATAATATAAATTATTTGTTTTGTTATTATGAGTTTTCTATCATTATGTATACGAGTTGTATTAGTTACTTGAATTCTCGTGAGACTGTGTTTTAAGATAAATTGAACACTCATTTTTTTGTTGTGCACAAGCTTGAACGGTTTGGAATTGTGTGCACTATGTATAGGAGTATGGATGGTGGTTCATAAAGGTGTTAAGGTGACCGTAGGATGAACTAGGTGAATCGTGCACCAATTTTTTTGAGCTATCACCGCAAGTCACATTGTTTGCGCTTTGTGAGCAGGTCTGGTGGAGGCTTAATTTTGAGTTTTAAAGTGTGTGTAAATTTGTTTGGAGGTTGATCCGTATCAAGCCTACGTTGACTATCTACGTCAAGTGAAATAACTTCAAGCTCTATGCAAAATCCTATTGAATAAAAGAGATTGATCGTGATCATCCTAATGATTCGATCGAATATAAAGTAAGGAATGGATGTTCTCATATATTTCCTATGTATGAAGAAGAGTGCCAAAATATTGATGAATTTTATTGATGTGTAATGAATTATTTAGTTTAGATCGTGGGCCCATAACCCACAGATCTACGACTTGGGAAAAAATGCAGTTTTACTGCATCATTAGTGGCATTAGAGCGGGAAAATATTTCCTACGAGAAAGATTTTGCATGCGCAGGAAGAAGAGGTACAGTTCTGTTAAATATTTGCAAGCTTTTGGTCTTTATATTTTCATGCATGTGAAAATATTGCAACAGCCTAGAGCTAGGAGTGCTAAAATAGTTCCAGAGGAGAGAACTAGAGAGATGCCAAAAGACTGGGCTCAGAAAAGAGAAGCTCGGTGAGGTATTGTGTAGCAGGGAGGACTTTTTACTGTAGAGGTTTTGGTTGCAGCTCACAGAAATATCACAAAGGTAATTCCACAGAGGGTGTAGATATAATTGCGAAAAGATGAAGAAGACATATGACCAGGAGGTCATATAATATTTTGTACCTCGGGAGTCTGATCAGGAGCATTAACCCGCCCAAGTTAGATTTAATTTTCCTAACCTTCCAGAAGTCAACGTGGCCACAAAAAAAATATTTCCGTTAAATTTGCATTACCTGATTGGGTTTGTTTGTAATTTGTTAGCTTAAGCAGTTTTTGAGGGATGTGAAAGATCTTAAAATAAATCAGATCTCCAAAAGATCTGATCCTTAAATCATATTGAGAAACACATATATGGCAAGTGTGAGTGCGTAGGGAGAGGCTAGATGGAATGTATACCTAGTGCTGACAAGGGGACCTGGCTCATATAAACGTATTGTAATTCAAATTCGAAGATAATATAAATTATTTGTTTTGTTATTATGAGTTTTTTGTCATTATGTATATGAGTTTTATTAGTTCTTTGAATTCTCGTGAGACTGTATTTTAAGATAAATCGAACACTCATTTTGTTGTTGTGTACAAGCTTGAACCGTTTGGAATTGTGTGCACTATGTATAGGAGTATGGATGGTGGTTCATAAAGGCGTTAAGCTGACCATAGGATGAACCAGGTGAATCGCGCACCAATGTTTTTGAGCTATCACCGCAAGTCACATTTTTTGCGCTTTGTGAGTAGGTCTGGTGGAGGCTTAATTTTGAGTTTTAAAGTGTGTGTAAATTTTTTTGGAGGCCGATCCGTATCGAGCCTATGTTGACTATTTGCGTCAAGTGAAACAATGTCAAGATCTGTGCGGAATCTTGTTGAATAAGAGAGATCGATCGTGATCATCCTAATGATCCGATCGAACATAAAGTAAGGAATGGATGTTCTCATATATTTCCTATGTATGAAGAAGAGTGCTAGAATATTGATGAATTGTATTGTTGCGTAATGAATTATTTTGTTTAGATTGTGGGCCCATAACTCACAGATCTACGACTTGGGAAAAAATGCAGTTTTGCTGCATCATCATTTCTAATATGAAAATAAAATTCATGTTCAATTTTATTCTATTTCTCATAAATCTTCTAGGTGGTTGGAATTAATTCATTCTATTGTAATTTGTCCAGATAAAGTTCCTTCAATTTCTAAGACTTTGTATTAAATTTTAGTCATTGGTGATTATTCTAATACATGGGTAATATTTTCTTAGAAGTAAATATGAGAGTTTTATTTGGTATAAGGATTTTATGCCCTCTTGGAAAACAAAATTTGTAGGAAGAATAATATGTTGATGATTGATAATGGTGGTAATTTTCATTTAAATGCAAAGTTGATAAGTTTTTGAAAGGGAGTGGCATTGAAAGAGATAACACAACTCTATGCACCCCTCAGTATAATGGAATTGAAAAATGTATGAACATAATGTTAATAGAGAGGGCTAAAAGTATGATTAGTGGAGCCAAATTTAAAAATTAGTTTTGGGAAATATTGGTTGCTAATGCATGCAACTTAATCAATATATCTCCCACATCAACATTTGTGGCTAAGATCCCTAGGGGGTATGGATGGGAAACAAATCCTCTTTTCAACATTGCATTTTTTGTTGTGGGGTATATACTCATGTACCTAAATGATAAGTGGTTAAAGTTGAATAATAAGGTTTTCAAATGTATCTTCATCATCTATAGTGTTGGTGTGAAAGGATACAAGATTTGGGACCATTTACCTAGAAAATTTTTATATAGAAGGAATATTATTTTCACATAAGCCTTTGCTCACAATGGTGTAACCATAAGAGGATGAGAAGAAATCGTGTTTCAACTACCACCCAAGACCAAATAAGTTGAACTAGAAAATGAATAAGAATTTTATGATGCATGCGATGAGGAGGATACATATAGATCATAAAGGAGGAAGAAACTCTAACTCACACTTTAATGAGGTCCAATTGAAAAGGAAAGAAAATATAAAAATATAATTAAGTCCATATAATTTGATATGTATATTTTATGTATTATCTAACCTTGGTGACCTTGAAGCTACGAAAGAGGAAATGAAGATGAAAGACAAGAAGTCCTAGATATTGACCATGGATGAGGAAATGGTTGCACTAGGGGAGAAATGCCATACCACGTGGGTTCATATTGGGGATACATATTGAGGATAAAATGACATAATATATTGAGCATGTATTAGGGGGTAAAGGGTTTTTATATTGGTAGGTATAAAAAATGGAGCTCAAATTTAATGAAAAATATAAAGGGGCATAAAAAATGTTAATGAAAAAATGGATACCTACAATATCTAGTGAAAGTAGTGGTTTTTTAAATTGGGAAGGTGTATTGACTTATATTGATAATGGGTTAAATAATGTGATTTGCAGCACACTGCTCTAGAGGCCAAAATCCATCAAGTCTATCTTGATGTTCCAATAGTCCTGGCCACAGTTGCACCAAAGAAAAAAATGGAAGGATTGGTTGTTGCGTTGAAAGCATCGCGCGCTGAGGTGCAGACCGTCAGAGACGAATATGAGCATCAAATCGCAGATCTGCAAACAATGTTGCAACATCAGACTCCACTAGAAGTTCATGCCCAAAGAGCAGCCGAAGTGAAACAAGCTACAAATAGTATTGTTGTTGTAGTCACCTAGTGTGACAGTATACTCGATGAGGCTCTCGGCATATGGATGTTTGTACATAATAATCCAGTCGTTCAGCAGCTGCATCAGAAGGAACAACAATTTGAAGAGATATGGACAGTGGCGTCGACCTTGGTTCTTACGTAGTGCCTAGCTCCTCCATAGGAGGGCCGGATGATACAGATAGAAATTGAAAACCTGAAAAAAAAAAAAAATAGCTACTAGAGGCACACATGCAACCATGGGATGAGGAGGCCCTCCACCTTTCACAGACGTTGGACAACACCTTGAAGGAAATTCAGCAGACACAATGTAGCATAGAGATGGCCACTGAAGGGCCCATTACGGAGAAGTTAGTTCAGCAAGAACAGGAAGCTGTGGTGCAAATTTTGGACATGGTACTCCCTCTGAAATATTTTTTCAGCGCGTTCCAAGCTATGCTCAAGGAGCAGACGCCTCAGTGACTCAGGACGAGTCACATGTTTGTGTTGGGGGCCTGTTGGAGCGGGGTCACCTAGGGCACACTTTTTGATGTAAATTTGTATAAGTTTCATATATGCGCGATGCACGAATGAGTCAAGGGGATTTGGGGTGGTTCAAAGTCCTTATTTTTATGTAAATGGGTTTAAGGGTAAACTGTGGACCTCAAACCATTGTTTGAGACCATAGTATCTATGCACTAGAAGAATATAAATATATATATCGAGTCTAAGTAAGGTAGCTTAAGTTGAAGTCTAACTTGATATTATGATATGTACGCGTTTGTAATACACTGTAAGGGTTTTTTATCTGGGTTGGGTAGAAAGGCTCTAGCTGGCTATGTGCATGAAGACCTAGTCTTGGTTGTGTGCGTGGAAGGGTTATGTGTAAGGGGATGTATTAAAAGGATATGGATTAATATAAAGGATAGATTCTAGTGAAATTGTTGTGATTAATCTGATTTATTTATTGTTTCTGTTCTATTGAGATTGCATTGTTTCATGTTTCTTATTTATCATAGTGTGAGGATATCTATTATGGTTATTTATGCATATTGATGGTTGATAAATCTTCTTAAGTGATTAAGTATTGTTTAGATCTAGATCAGGTTCTGTTATGCTTTTTCTTCACTAAAGTGATATGTCAATTTGTCTTATTTTGTTAAGTATTATGCATATCTTCTTATAAGTCTGTAATCGATATCCTTAGGTCCACTTGATTATTTTATTCCTTGGGGTGCGGAAACCTGGTTCCAGCACCCCCCCATACTGCTTCGGGTGAGACCTTGATTTGCGCAAGCAGGTCATTGCTGAAAGGGCCAATAGTTGGAGGGTTTGTTTGTTGTGTGATAAACTCTGAATCTGGGTCAGAACCCCTCAAGCCAACAACAATATTGTTTAGTATGTCACGAACGCACGTGCTATGGTATAGGTTCATTGAGTGAAGCCCCCGTGGGTTACACTTAGAGAGAATGATACATGGAAATGGTATTATTTTCTGATTAATGGAAACTCGTTGGAGTAAATGGGTATAAAAAATAAGTTTGATTTAGATGGAAATGTCGAAAATCATAAGGCAACATTGGTTGTAAGACAATACATAGGAAGAGGTAAAGAGTCGTTAATTTTAATTGAAAATTTCTATATATGGTTAGTTTCAAATGACCTCCCAAAAGGTGGTGCCAAAAGTTTGATTCTTTTGTGTTGGAATTCATAATATTAAGGTCCAAATTAAATTAATATGTTAAATTACAAACATGATGGTGGTCATTTCCTTGTTATCATTCTGTATATATATTATATGTTATTATTTGGTAATGGTAACTTTATTTTTTGGGATTTTATGTCTCATCTTTCAACACAATTTGGTATGAAATACTTGGGCACTGCAAATATATCTTACAAATGGTGATTAGGAGAGATTAAATACATAGAAAACTTTGGTTCAGTTAGAGTAAGTATGTAAACTCTGCTACATTGTTTTTTCATGGTATATTGTAGACCATTGAGTATTTCAAATTTTGTCATAACTTGTAGAGATGGAGGATGTAGATTATATCTCTTATGCTAGTGAAATTGTTTATTTTTATGTATACTATGGTCTATAATAGACTAGACATTGAATAAGCAATTACAATTTTAAATTGGTTCATAGCTAATCTTGGATGTAAAACAATATGCTACAATGAGGAGGGTATCTGTGTATCTTTGAGTTACTTTCAAATATTCCATTCACTATCACAGTGATATTTCAAGGGACCCACATGTTCAGAAATATAAATGGAAATAGTTAAGATGATTTATCTTTATATGATAATTTCTTGTGATGTATTTTTACTTATTAACTTCTTCAATTATTATTATGTTTTTATATTATCAAACAACTACAAAAACAAGAATAACAATACTACACAAGAACACAGAATGTAGGCTGCGAGCCAGGGACAAAACCTCTCCACTTGAGATGAAAACTCACCAACATCGTCTCTTCTTATAGATTCTTCAATTGATGAATTCCAAGACCTCTAGACCAAGACAAATACCCTCAAAAACCAATTCCAACTTTCTTGATGATGTGCTTACATTTTCCAAGTCAAACCCATTCAATTCTCTTCCAGTAGCACAACTTCGACCCCCAACTTCAAAATTTCATCCTCTACTATAGGCTTGAAATTTTTGGCCCTCAACAATTGTTGTTGAAACCACACCTGCGAGTGAAATTAGCCTTCCAATGCCTCCTAACAACTTTTTTTCCATTGCTTTTTTGTCTAGGGATAGTAGATGACCTATTAGGTCCTTCTTCCAACAACTTTGATTCTCTTCCAAAAGATAGAGAATTTTTACCTTGAAGAAGCAATCCCTAACTTCACTTTTTTGCACGTGTGAGAGATAATTATCCCATAAATGATCTTTCTTTGTCATATTCCTTCTTCATTAGACTTCTTGCTTTTCTTCTTCACTTAAATGAGTGAGTGATGAATGTGTCTCAAGGAGCTTTAGTTCTTTCCTTTATATGGGATTCTCAAGGTGATCGTGGCTTCTCAAAATAGGCTGAATTTCTAGCTACAAGGCCAACTTGGTCTTGAAGGGTATTTTGACACTTTTAATGACAAAAATAATTTTCTTTACAAGTTACAATGTGCTCAATGGGGTATTCAACTTATGATAATGACAAGTTTTGACTTCTTTACTTAGGACAAACCGTAGAAGCACTCAATGGTGCTTGAACTCTAAAGTGAAAGACCTTGATCATGAAACCCATGCTCCAAAAATTACAATAATCATTTTTCTTTCATTTTACAAAATACAATAATCAAAAGTAAATTTCATATTTATGAAGATTGAATCTAGTTACATATTTTTCAACACTCCCTCTTAACTGGGGAGGTATTCATAAATGGTACATGGGAATTCTAAATCTGAAGAGATCTCAGAAGAAGAGTTTGATTGGTAACCCATATGTTTAGCATCATAACAACCAACATTTTCACATAGCAAGGCCTTGAATAGAAACTCTATCTCTCCACAAGATCAGACTGCAATGTTGGTGAGACAAATGATTTATAAACACCATCATCATTGTCTCTCAAGGCACATAACCCACCTAGGTATTCATAGAGTATGTCCTTCCTTGGACTATTCTTATCTTGGATAGCTATTCCTCAAATAATATCAGTTCTCAACTACTCTTATCTTTGATGCCCTACCTCATCCTCAAAGAGTATGAGATGCCATCTTCTTATCCAATCGTCCATTTTGTCTTCCCAGGTGATGTGCCAATCTCTCCCTCTCAAATATGGAGGATATGTTAACCAAAAAAATCTTGTCTCTCAAATACACAAGCTTCTTATTAGGAAGATATTTTTTCAATATGCTAGCTGCTTGCTCATTAATGGAGATACATTGTAGCTACAAAACACCATCTTGTACTAGCTTTTGAATGTAGTGATACTTGTTTTTTATATGTTTTTTCTTTCCATGAAACATTAGGTCTTCATATAATCTTATACATCTAGTGTTATCACAACGTATCACTGTAAGGTCCATTGGTCCTTCAAAAAATTCAAATTATAGCAACTTACCCATGAAGACACTTCTCTTCTTAATTCATAGGTTGCAATATATTCATCCTTGTCACTACTCAAAGCAATCAAAACTTGTTTTTTGCTCATCCATGAGACCATGGAGGATCCCAAAATAAAACATCATCTTTTAGTGCTCCTTCCATCTTTCTCCCTAGTTTGAATCTGTATATTGTTGGAAATTGGATAAACCACCACTCCCCTTGTGTTTCGTGACATGGACTAACCGTCTCTTGTGAATCCTTATCTCTGGTGATACGATCGTTAACTAACACCTATGGATTCTGGTCTAACGAAAAATTGTGATTCCCAACGGGTGGTATCAGAGCATAGGTCATGATTTCGATAGACACACAACTCATGTTTGGGGGGATATTGTTGGAAATTGGATAAACCAACACTCCCTATGTGTTTTGTGACATGGAATACCCGCCTCTAGTGGATCCTTGTCTCTAGTGATGAGATCACTAACTAACACTTGCAGGTTTTTGTCTAACAACAATCGTGATTCCCAACATATATCCAATCAAGTGGACATCATTATTGCTTTCATATCTCAAGAAATGGTGGATTTTTCCTTGAATATATCTTAGAATTTTCTTGGATGTTATCCAATGACCATGCTTTGGCTCCACTTGGAATTGGCTAAGAACATTTTGTTAGCCACCTATAAAATTTGTTATAGAAAAAGGTGGATAAGACTTTTTTTGAGCCTTCAAGGAACAAATTTTATTGCTAAAAATTGTTGGCTCTTAAAGACTCTTGAAGGCCTCATGCCTCTGTCCAAAATCTTCATTTGTTTTTTCCATCTTATACTCTGAATTTCTGTTGTTTCGTTAAATAAAATAAAAATAAAAACTGCTGCAAAATCATCATTTTTCCCTTCCTCCACACAAAACTAACCTTCATTTGCTCCCCTTTCTCTCCATAAAACTCCTCTTCTTTCATGATTCCCTTCTTCCATTAATGAAAATCCATTTTTATAAGGTTAAAAACTTACTTTTTAACCTTACCGAAACCCTCAAATTCCTTTGAAAACCATCGAATATCATAAAAAATACACATTTTTGTATTGCAGACTTAAGCCCCTTAGGGATAAGTCCTAAACCACTTCCCCATCATGAGACTTGGTGCTAGAACCAGGCACTAAACCCATATGGTGCTTATCGGCATCGGAACTTTTGGCAAACGCATATGTTTTGTTACATAAAAACCCCTGATGCAATAAGCTCCCTTTGTTATAACTCCAGATCTCCTGCTTCCTTTGTGAAAAAAAAAGAGTTATAGTCCCGAGCGCTTATCGCATCGGAAGCTTTCGATGGCACGTAAGTCTTGTGTTACGTATAATCTCCGATGCGATTAGCCCTCTGGTCATAAACCCCCGATCTTATTACTGTTCCATATAACCATAAAGCCCGCCTTCGGCGCTTAAAACCTTGTAAAAATCCATTCCTGATCACCTTTTTCTTTTGTATAAATACAAAAACCCATCTATCCAAAGTTTTGGTCTAAAGAGCTAAAGTCGCGTGTTAAATACAAATGGTTAGATTAAAAAGACCGATCGCGCAATCGCATCGGAGAAATCCAAATGGGTTGATCGAAAAGACCGCATCAAAATTTTCCAATGCGATTGAGTCCCTGTATTATATTTCCGCCCCACCACTTTTTCATTTCATATACCCTGTGCCCAGGACTGAGAGTTAAAGGTCCCAAGGCGCTTATCGCATCGGGAAAATTCAATGGTTAGATTGAAAGACCGGGCCCGAAGTTCCGATTGCGATTAGGCCCTTTGTTTTATATACACCCCGGGCATATAACATTTCATAAAGTCCAAAGGCCCCGCAGACGGGCGCCAGCCATATTACATATAAACCCGCCCAATTGTATATTAAACCTTTGCATTCCATTTAATTTTTCAAACTTTTATACATAAAAAAAGGGCTTTTCCGCTGGTTCATTCTAAAAATCCTCACCGTTGATCGTAAGCCGATCAAACGGCCAGCGCTCCATCGCATCGGAGTTTTAAATCGCATCGCATTTTTCCATCGCATACACTTATTTTGATCCGGATTTATGCAGGAACGCAACAGAATACAGATATAACCATAGATACAGAGATGCAGCGGAAATAATGCTTCATTTTATTAATAAAATAATGACTGCAATAAGCTTACAAACATAATGGAAACAAGCTAGGGCGCTGGTAGCGTATCTTTGAGAAGAGATGTAGCGTACGCAGGCCTCTAAACTGTGTTACATTGAGGCTCGTAGGCCTATTACAGACATAATTGAAATAGATGAGCTATGGTACTGGCAGCGTATCCCTAAGAAGAGATGTGGCGGCTACCAGCCCTTGAACTGTGTTACAATGCAGACATGATGGAGATGTGGCGAGCTAGGGCACTGGTAGCGCTTATCTCTGAGAAGAAATGTATCGGCTCCCAGCCCCGTGAACTGTCTTACAATGAGGCTTGAGGGCCTATTTATTGTTGAGAAACAATGTAGAATCCGAAACGTCCAAAACCCTAACCGTAGGAGATGAAGCGCCAAAACTGTGGGCTCCGTTTGGGTAAATTGGTGGTTCAACTTCCCGGGGACGTAACTTTGGCATCCGATCTCCATTTGATGTGCTCAATAGCTTGTTAGAAAGATCTATCCAAGGAGTAAAACTTTTTAATGAGAAACATTGGTCCACAAACCCATGTTTCTCTCCATTTTCCCAAAAAAAGTCATTTAGGGCCTCAAAACGGCTCCGAAAGTTTAAGACCCGAAAAACTGCTAAAAATAGTAAGTTGTGCCGAAACTTACATACTGAAATAACTGATGATGGGGATTCAAATGGACTCGATGGGTGGCCACCAATATCCACCTAGATTATTAATGCCGCAAAACGGCTCCGGGTGTGCAGGACCCGAAAACCTGCTATAAATAGTAAGTTGTGCTGAAGCTGAAAAACCGAAAGAATTGATGCTGCGGGTCCAATTGGAATAGGTGGGAGGCCACCAATATCCACCTGGATCATTCCTCCCTCCTTAGGAATCAATGGTCTCCATTGCGTTAAGTTCCTCCATGGGGGGGGGGGGAATTTTGCTGAACTTGGTGTTGGATTTGTCCAGGATGTCGCGGACCTATTGGCAGACGTGCTGGATGTAGATGTGCCACCGGTGGGCAGCCATTGAAGGATCTGAAAATAAAATTTTCCATCATGCCGTTCCTCTGTTTCTCGAGGGCATCCTCGAGCAATATTTTTGACAGGATCTCCTGCTCCCTTGTCTTTCTTTCCTTTCGCCATGGGGGGTCGTCGGGGTTGCGAGGTTGAACTCCTTATACCCTGGCCACATTGGGGATATGAAAATAAAAATAGAGAAAAAACAGACCCGCTCTGATACCACTGATTCAGATTTATGAAGGAACGCAACAGAATACAGATATAACCATAGATACAGAGATGCAGAGGAAATAATGCTTCATTTTATTAATAAAAGAATGACTGCAATAAGCTTACAAACATAATGGAAACAAGCTAGGGCGCTGGTAGCGTATTTCAAAGAAGAGATGTAGCGTACGCAGGCCTCTAAACTGTGTTACATTGAGGCTCGTAGGCCTATTACAGACATAATGGAAATAGATGAGCTATGGTACTGGCAGCATATCCCTGAGAAGAGATGTGGCGGCTACCAGCCCTTGAACTGTGTTACAATGCAGACATGATGGAGATGTGGCGAGCTAGGGCACTGGTAGCGCTTATCTATGAGAAGAGATGTATCGGCTCCCAGCCCCCTAAACTATCTTACAATAAGGCTTGAGGGCCTATTTATTGTTGAGAAACAATGTAGAATCTGAAACGTCCAAAACCCTAACCGTAGGAGATGAAGCACCAAAACTGTGGGCCCTGTTTGGGTAAATTGGTGGTTCAACTTCCCGGGGACGTAACTTTGGCATCTGATCTTCGTTTGACGCGCTCAATAGATCGTTAGAAAGATCTGTCAGAGGAGTACAAATTTTCCATGTTGCTCTCCGTTTTCCCAAAAAACTTCGTTTAGGGCCTCAAAACGGCTCTGTAAGTTTAAGACCCGAAAAACTGCTAAAAATAGTAAGTTGTGCCGAAACTTACAAACTGAAATAATTGATGATGGGGGTTCAAATGGAATCTATGGGTGGCCACCAATATCCACCTGGATTATTAATGCCCCAAAACGGCTCCGGGTTTGTAGGACCCGAAAACCTGCTATAAATAGTAAGTTGTGTTGAAGCTGAAAAACTGAAAGAATTGATGCTGCGGGTCCAAATGGAATAGGTGGGAGGCCACCTATATCCACCTGGATCATATTTCCTCCCGTCGATCGGCCATCCCATGATTCATTCTCCGCCATAGATCTGATCTTTAGATCGATGGCCAGCGCTTAATCGCATCGCATTTTTTAATCGGTGCACTTGCCTGCCACCCCCGATTGCGATCCCCCAATTGCAATCCTCCGATTGGATCTAGACCGTCCATGTGTCTAGATCGAACGGTCCAAAATCACTCTGTCTTATTCTTCTCCCCGCTCTCATTTTTGCCTCTTCTACACAGATCTCCACCGTTGGATGCTTTCATCCAAAGGCTATGCTCCTCCCCCGCCTTCTGAAGCATTTTTTCCAAAAAACGCAAGATTTCATAATTTTTGTTTGTATTTTGTAGGGATTAATGGTTTTTCCATTATATTGAAGAGAAAGGCCAAAGACTGGGGATGACGATTCCTATGCCTTCGATTCATAAAAGAGAACCATTCATGGCACTCCACTCCATGTTTCATCAATGCTTCATGGGCATTGATGCCTTGAAAGCCCAAGGTGTCCGTCCACATCGACAAGACACTGTGTTATTAAATCATGATTAAAAGAGTATCAGTGTTGAAGACAAATCACAACAGAACAGAAGATTGAAGACCAATTTTTAGGGATTACGGCTAAGATTGATTATCAAAAGCCTAATCCCCCAAATTAAAGCACATTGAAAAGAAAATCATAAGTGTTTAACAAACAGAAAGGCCTCCATCGCCTCAATTGAGGCGAATTGATTCCTCAGCTACCATAAGTGCCACCTGTGCCTCAAAGCATTCAAAACAGAGGCCGAAGTTATTGATCAAATGAAGATATTCGCCTTAGAGCAGCCAGAGAATTACTTCTGCGAGGAACTTAAATGCAAAAAATATCTGCAGAGTTACTCCAACATAACGCAGAGCCTCAAAGTCAACAAAAGCTCCCACCGAGCTTAATCGTAAATGAAAAACAATTAATACAAACAGACCACCTGTAAACTTCTCCATCGAGCCCCTCAAAGGCCGAGAAGTCTTGAATCTGTATTAATTGTCCTGAGATATCTTTTATCAGATCTCACCTCCTCATTCTTCTATAAATACTTCTGTAGAAGATGAGAAAATGTTGGTTGCAGAACTTTGAAATACATTTGAGCTTAAACTCCTGATTGTAAATAGTGTTCACTGGCCCTTGGAGCTATGTTTGTGCTAGATTAGTTAGGCTGGATAGTGAAGATGATTGCTGAACTAAAACATTGGACTTGAAGACTGTAACTAGTTTAACATCAATAACAAGCTGTTTCTTGGGATCCTGGTCTATATCATTAGTGAAGTGCCCCTTTCTTTGTTATTGTTTTCCTTCTATTTATGTCATATTGTTCACTATTCTCTGATAAAGAACAACATTTATAGAGTTATGACCTACTGTATATCAGTAACCTTCTCTAACTGAAAATCTTTATCTCAATGTTTTCCTCCTATTTGTTTATTTAAGAACGATTTAATACAGTTTAAGCAGTTAGGAATTTTGGAGCTTCCCTCATCCTACTGTTTGCTTTAAGCATTGTTCTTGAAAGTTATTTTCCTTATTTGATTATTAAAGTTAGACTAGTAAAGCCATGGTTTGCCCTGTTTCTAGCTTCTATTCTCCAAAAGCAGATTCTTAAACTTTCCCTTGGTGTTGACTGAAAGCAGACTAGGTTTAAATGTACTTTATCTGATCTTAAGTTACACTTTGTGTTCTCTTATATGTTTTCACACTTTCTGAAGGTAATTATGTGGATTACTGGATTGTTTGTCAATTAAGCTACTTTAATACAAACTTGCCCAAGAGGTCAATGGTTAGCCCTATCCTTGGTTGGTTTTAAACAGTTACTTAAAAGGCTTTTCTTGTTTGGACTGGCTATAACTCCTTTGTGAAATTATTATCAGTTTCCACCCCTCCAACACTTTACTGTTTCCATTCCATCATTTTAATCTCAATAAGCTTGTGATATAGATGACTTTCCCCTTGGATCACTCTTGATGTTGTTGCTCAATTAAAGCCCTGTTATGACTCCATAACCCAATGGACTAAAAACTAGAGTTATATCTATCTTTTAGCCATATATGTTCTATTCACTTGCAACTTCTCACCTTTGAAACTTTTTTCACTTAGAACTTTTCACCTCAAACAGTAATCATGCTCAACCATCCAAAAAACAAAACAAACCCTTGGCCTTCATAACTAGCCTAATATTATTACCCAAACTTCAAAGACAAATCCATCTTTGCACTTATTGGAGAGATCCCTCTCCGGATTCAGGAGGGCTAGATCCTAGAATCCCAAAGTTGGTTTAAATGATGTTTCTCCCTGAGATTGGACTTTGCCAATCTTGCTGATTACAGGGAGCTAACATTTCTGGTGACTCCGTTGGGGAATTTTTGAGTTCATAGTTGCTTGGCCAGCTTTTATAGACTCTTTAGTTTTCCATACAACCACAGAAACTTAGAAAAACCCAAAAAAAATTCAAATTGGTATCTAATAAGCATGGTGGTGGACCATAAAACCTTTTACCTCTGAAAAGAGCTACTTCCACTTGGCGACTCCGCAATCCTCAACAGACCTTAAGAATCCACTGGGAAGAACCCTTACTATTATAATATCATTCAAACTCAGTTAGAGGACTATAGGATTAAAATTATGTAAATAGATTAGTTGACCTCTTAAAGACTGTCATATCTGGTCGAACTTTTCTTGTTTAAATTTGGGTCCAAAAAAACAGTATAGTGGCTCCTAGAAAGGTTCATACTAGGGCCTATCCTGACCCTGATCCACCTGAAATAGTTGATGACCCAGAAAGCTATCCTTAGGAAGTCTCCGAGGATTAAATTATCAACTATTTTCAGATCACCCTTGAGAGCTATTTCAGTTCCTGAAAACCGTACATCTCTACAAGAAACACACGGTGGTGGAACCATTAAAACATTTTACCTCCTTAGGAGCTAAAAATATTCCACCTGGCGACTCCACATTCCGAAACTCCCAGAAGACCAAATGACTCCATTGGTAGAAGACCCTGAACTGATTGACCAGACACAGTGACCTCTTTTTTTATTTACAAATATGATTCCAAGAATACGACGAACATATGCCCCAATGAGTAGAGATCATATCCCTGGGTTTCCACATAAGATGCCCCAGGTGAATTGGGATGACAACCTGCCTATTTTTCAAGGTGAAAAGTTTGATGACCCTCTATTACATATCATCAAATTTCATATACATGTATGGAGGTTGAAATTTGAATGGCATGAAGACTTCCTAATGAAAAATTTCGTGTTAACATTAGAAGGAAAATCTAGGGATTGGTATGAATGCTTAAGATCCAGTAGTTTGTTTTCTTTGAGAGACCTTGAATATGTGTTCTATGAGAACTATAAAGAAAACACTACATCGTTATCATTGGGTGCAATATATTATGATCCATCACAAGACATCACCCAACGCATTATAGATAATGAGGAAGCTTTGGAAGAGATGCATCCTGAAGATCTTTTAACAGCCATTCATGAGTTTAATCTCCTATTGAAAAATTTAAAGAACATAGATGAATCAGTAGAGGAAGAGATGACCCAAGAAATAAAGAACATTCCTCAAGATATCCCTGAAAACTCAAATATTGATTAATCATCCCTTATAGCCGAGGATCAAGAAGACATCTAGCCTCAAAATTAGTCTTCGCAAGAAACAGAGAACTGTTGTACTCCTGTTCAAAGGAACATAGAAATATCCTTCCCTTTGACAGAAAAAGAGATAGATCAGACTATTTATAAACAGTCAGCCTCTGAAACTTTCTGCAAAACAAACACTCTTGCCCATTTACATAGAGAACTTTGTTGTACAGATTTAGAAAGTTCTTGTGTAGATCAGAATGAAGAAGGACCTGCTGATAACCCAGTATGTTTGATTGGTAGTATTACTTATATTCATGATTCTCCTAACTTTGATCTACCTAGTGATGATGCTTCCCAAACAAAGATTAATTTTACAGGGTCATCATTAGCAGATTTATGCGAGGAAGATCAGTTCCTTCAAAGAAGTAATGAGCCAGTGCAGACTATTTACGATACTGATGATGAAAGTTTTCAAAGCCTAGAAGTGAGTGAAGATTCATTCGATCTTTGCTCTACTTCATTTCAGATCATCAGTAATTATTTCCATATAATTGGGACTCAACAGACTTTCAACTCAAAGGATGAGGAGGAAAGAAACAAAGAAATTTTTGAGCAGGTTGAAATCAACGAGCCTTCTCTTGAAAAAGAGGAAGCATATGAACATACCCCTACTCCAGAATATAATAACCTCCTCATAGAGTACAATCCACTAAACCAGAGCTTACCAGGGCTACAAGAGGACAACACTGTTGAATATGATGAGTCCACCAGTTCAGATGATGATGAAGAAGAGGGAGAGAAACAAACAGAAGACTGTCCTACTGAGGATATACCATCTTCTCAAGAAGAATCTTCTTCCTTTTCTGTTAAGAATGATTAAGCTTCCAAGCAACTTTCTGAAGATATACTCCTCAAAGTTGAAGCCTTGGAAGCAAATAATCTACCAGACATGGAGGGCCAAAAATAAGAGAATCTTCATATTTTCTTTGTTGATCCTTTGGAAGAGTGTGTGGAAATCCCAACTGGCTCAAATTATCAAGCAGTGACCCTTTAAAAGAGCCAGATACATGAAAAGTTGTCACCTCCTGTGATAGTCTTGGTATTGAAGGTTAATCTTCAATATTTTCTATGGATACCTCTGACAAGCAGCCATAGTTTCTTCTTCTTCTTGACATTACTCAGCTGGCTGCATTGGCACTTTTGTATCATATGAATATGTAAATACTCCATGTTTATAATAGGTTATATAGGAATGTCGATAAAGCTCAGTGTTGAGTAGTTAGATAATTGTTGATTTTTGTCTCCAAAGAAAAAGAAAAATACAAAAACAATAGAAAAGAGAAAAGAGGGCAGATTGTGAAAACAAGAAAGGTACAGCCCCATACCAAAAAAGAGAAACAAATCTAAAAGTGTGCAAGCTAAAATGCCACTCCTAAAGAACACACTTCTAGTTAGTCAAACAGCTTAATCTTGACTAATTAGCTTTAAATTTTCTGCGGATAGGATAGTGAATTTGATTTGCCAAAATGTTTAATATTGGCTTATCAATAGATAGTATAGGATAGAAATTAAAGGTTCAAACATGCTCAAAATATGAACCTAAGTTTCCAAAGAGAGATGACTCGAATCTGTTTCAAATTCTGAGTCAAGAGATGTAAAAATTTGGTTCTAATCAGCTCCAAATCTGAACCAGAGAACAAGGAAGAAACAACTCAAACAAGAGCCAAAACAGAGTTGTAAGAGGATGAAGGAAGTGCTTTGAATTTTCAGATCTTAAGCTTCCATTTTGTTTTAAATTTTCTGCAAAATAAATGTCCATATGCAGCTTGTCATTTATGCCATGGACCAACTTCAAGTTAGACTGTTTAATCCTGACTTGAATGCTTTTAAATTTCTGTTGTAGAATTTAGAGAATAAAATCTGTTGGAAAATTTACTCCCAAGAGATGGTAGATTAGGCAGAGAATTATATGGACTCAACTGTTTAATCTGAGTCCATGGAGAAATAAGGAGTAGAAATAGATTAGATTTCCTGCTTTCAAAAGAATAAAATGTTGTGAAAAGAGTTTGCCAATCCAAGTGCACTCTTATGAAGAAAAAATGTTATATCAGTAGGATTGGGTAGGTAGAAAGCTTGTAGATAAAAAATCTGTTGTTTTTATAAATTGCTAATATGTTTTCAGAGCAAGATCACCCCAGAAAAGGAAGGGAAGCCCAATGGATCAGGCACAGGTTAGCCTCCCAGAGAACATAATGGATTAGGCACAGGTCAGCCTCCAATAGAATGCAAGTCTGAAGTTCTTTATGCCTTCAAGAAGGCACCATCCCCAAGTGGAGCCACTATTCGTGACCTATAAAATTTGTTATAGCAAAAGGTGGCTAAGACTTTTTTTGAGCCTTCAAGGAACAAATTTTATTGCTAAAAATTGTTGGCTCTTAAAGACTCTTGAAGGCCTCATGCCTCTGTCCAAAATCTTCATTTGCTTTTTCCATCTTATACTCCAAATTTCTGTTGTTTCGTTAAATAAATAAATAAATAAACTGCTGCAAAATCATCATTTTTCCCTTCCTCCACTCAAAACTAACCTTCATTTTCTCCCCTTCCTCTCCATTAAACTCCTCTGCTTTCATGATTCCCTTCTTCCATTCATGAAAATCCATTTTTATAAGGTTAAAAACTCACTTTTTAACCTTACCGAAACCCTCAAATTCCTTTGAAAACCATCGAAAATCATAAAAAATACACAGTTTTGTATTGCAAACTTAAGCCCCTTAGGGCTAAGTCCTAAACCACTTCCCCATCATGCGACTTGGTGCTATAACCAGGCGCTAAACCCATATGGTGCTTATTAGCATCGGAACTTTTGGGGAACGCATATTTTTTGTTACATAAAAACCCCGGATGCGATCAGCTCCCTTTGTTATAACTCCAGATCTCATGCTTCCTTTGTGAAAAACCAAGAGTTATAGTCCTGAGCGCTTATCGCATCAGAAACTTTCAATGGCGTGTAAGTCTTGTGTTACGTATAAACTTCGATGCGATTAGCCCTCTGGTAATAAACCCTCGATCTTATTACCATTCCATATAACCATAAAGCCCGCCTTCGGTGCTTAAAACCTTGTAAAAATCCATTCCCGATCACTTTTTTCTTTTGTATAAATACAAAAACCCATCTATCCAAAGTTTTGGTCTAAATAGATAAATTCACGTGTTAAATACAAATGGTTAGATTAAAAATACCGATCGCGCAATCGCATCGGAGAAATCCAAATGGGTTGATCGAAAAGACTGCATCAAAATTTTCCAATGCGATTGAGTCCCTGTATTATATTTCCGCCCCACCACTTTTTCATTTCATATACCCTATGCCCAGGACTGAGAGTTATAGGTCCCAAGGCGCTTATCGCATCGGGAAAATTCAATGGGTAGATTGAAAGACCGGGCCCGAAGTTCTGATTGCGATTAGGCCCTTTGTTTTATATACGCCCCGGGCATATAACATTTCATAAAGTCCAAAGGCCCCGCAGACGGGCGCCAGCCATATTACATATAAAACCACCTGATTTTATATTAAACCTTTGCATTCCATTTAATTTTTCAAACTTTTATACATAAAAAAGGGTTTTTCCGTCGATTCATTCTAAAAATCCCCACCGTTGATCGTAAGCCGATCAAACGGCCAGCGCTCCATCGCATCGAAGTTTTAAATCGCATCGCATTTTTCCATCACATACACTTATTTTCTCTCGCCGATCGGCCATCCCCCAATTCATTCTCCGCCGTAGATCTGATCTTTAGATCGATGGCGAGCGCTTAATCGCATTGCATTTTTTAATCGGTGCACTTGCCTGCCACCCCCGATTGTGATCCCCCGATTGCGATCCTCCGATTGGATCTGGACCATCCACGTGTCCATATCGGACAGTCCAAAATCACTCCGTCTTATTCTCCTCCCCGCTCTCCTTTTTTCCTCTTCTACGCAGATCTCCACCGTTGGATGTGTTACACCATTTTTTGGTCATCTAACCTATTATCATTAGATGGACCCAAGTACACCATGTAAGACCAATTTTACCCTAAGTAAAATTGCCTTCACTATGTTAAATAACTTAATAAACCACATTTATTAAGTTGTTTATGATCCAAACAGGAAACCCCAAAAGGAAATATTGAACAAACCTATATTTGTTTGATTTTCCTCATGGAATAATTAATTAAACCATAATTTAATTATTATTCCCAGTCATGTTTAACCCAAAATCAAAGAAATTAATTAGATAAACCTTTATTTATCTTATTATTTTCTAGAAATAATTATTTAAACCTTATTTAGATAATATTCCTTGTTAAATATGACCAAATCACCCACAAATAATTAAATAAATCACTATTTATTTAATTATCTTTCAACCACTTCCTTAAATAATTAAATAAATCATTATTTATTTGATTATCTTCTAACCGCTTCCTTAAAAGATAAATAAATCATTTATTTATTTATTTTTGACAAATTAAGAGATTTGACCCAAGTCAAATACCTTTTCCCTCCAACAAATATAATAAAATATTCCATAAAAGTGGATCTAGATCTGGTTAACCCATGCACCAAGATCTAGAATGACCCAATATTTTGTTATAAATAGGAGGGTTTTTCCTACCATTCTTCACCTTTTGTTGCCTATTAGATCACTCTAGATCTATACATTTGGTCCCATTTTTCTACCATTTGCTATGTGAGCTCCCTTTGAGTTCCATTCTTTGTGTGGGTTTTCTACACCAACAAGAGAGAGAAATCTTAGATCTGAAGTGCTGAGGACTTCCAAGAACCCATCCCACTGAGGAGAATTGGATACGCCTTCTTGTTTTCCTCCTAGGTGCCCAATTAATACAAAAATTCTTTCAAAAATTGTTCTTGTATTGTCTATTGGTATATGGAGCAAACCCTTGTTTTTACTGCTTAATGTCTTTCCATGCATAGATCTGGTTTTTTGCAGCTCTTTTCTTGTTCAACTAACCGCAGATCTGAAGATATTGGCAGCCACTTTTGTTGTTAGGGCTATTAGTTATGCGTAGCTAAAGTGGTCCTTTTTCGTACACTTCGACAAAGGATTCATACTAACAAATGGCAACTCCACAAGGGTTTTAAATTACGACCGCTGTCGTTTTTCATATTCCTGCATATCCAGCTACTTCAGACCCTAGGGTTTCTTTTCAGCTGTTTGTTTTTCCTATTTTTATGTTGTTTTTCTCACATAAAACCCTAAAACATCAAAATTTCTAACTTCCGTGTGTTTCTGGCCCTATTGCGTAGGTAAGCGACACCAGCTGCAACTGAGACGGCAACTTTTCTGAAAATCTGCCGTCGAGACAACCGGAACGGGGGGTCGCACTTTTTGGCCCATAACCTGCGACCTGGACCTCCAGGTCGCACTTTTCTGCCCCTTTTCTGCGACCTGCACTGAAAACAGGTCAGAACCCGCGACCTGCCACTTTTTCAATGATTTTTCTGCAATTTTTTTGGGTTTTGCTGCAGCTTCGGTCAAGGTCTTCCAGCCTTTGTCTCAGCCCGCTTAGACCAAGTTCTGATCTGTTTTTACTCATCTAAGTGGGAACCTAGCCCCCTAGGGCTTTAGTACCCTCCACTTTTTGTGGAAGAGTTTTAGTTGTTTCAACCGTCTGTCTTTCAGAGCTTTAGCCTCCTGTTTTCCAGATCTGTTACCTCCCTTTCAGATCCATTGTAATCAGCTCTTATACCTCTCAAATCACCTCCTAAAGATTTTTTTGGATCTACTTTTAGGGCCTCCTCCTTGCCCCCTCCGCTTTTTGCTGATTTCCTTCCTTTTTCCAGCCACCTTGCCTCTGTCTTTTGGCTGTGATCTGCACCTCCTTTCAGCAGCTTTATCCTCTAGATCCCTGTCCCTTTTGACCCTAGATCTACTGGCCTCTTTTTATGTGTGTTTTGACTAGATTTTTTCCCTCTTTTGGAGTAGTTTTGAGAGACCCGCCTTTTTGGGTTAGATTGATGCACGGTTAGCTGTTAAATGTTCTGTTATTTCAGCTTTATATACTGTTCTCTGCAGATTTATTTTCAGTTATGCAGCACACTTTTTCTTGATCTCAAAATGAAAAGGGTTTAAAAATTAAAATTAACGCACACCACACACTGACCCTAAGTGAAGAAGCGCCTGGTTAACACCGCCTGGCAAAGACTCTAAAATCAATTGTCACTGCACCTTGTCTACCCTTGACCTCACTTGATTCTGTCCCTTTCTGCCCTTGTCGGTTTCCTTCTTCCTGTCATCATTGCACCCCCAAGGCGCCTTTCCCGGAGACTTCTTGGCCTTCACCCTCAGTTTCTGGTTGATCGACCTGCTCCGCCCCGCCGTCGTCGAGCCAGTCCTCCTTCAAGTCCGCACTCCGACTCCTCTCCTGATTCATTGGGTTCTCCTTCTCCTCCTGGTTCTCCCCCTGCCACCTTCACTATGTCTGGTTCAGGGCCCAACGCTAGCGGTTCTCTTGGCCCTAATGTTGGCCCTACTTCTAACGGAACCACCACCGGAACTACCCTGGCCACCCCCGTGCTACTGTATATTGCAGGCCTCAGCCTCCCCGATTTCAATCAGTTGATCAATGACCCTATCCGCCACAATGCTAATTGGCCTGCTATGCCAACCAAGCTCCCTTCTGACATCCCCAAGTTTGAAGGCCAAGCTGGAGAAGATCCAACCAATCATGTCCGATCTTTCCACATGTGGTGTTCCTCCAATTCCATTACCGATGACTCCATCCGTCTTCGTTTGTTCCAATGCACGCTTACCGGTGAAGCTTCTAAATGGTATGTTGAACAAGCCACCTCTTCCCATACCACCTTTGCGACCCTTGCCCAAGCCTTTTTATCTTATTTCCAGCTTCCTCTCCGATACGACACTGGCATGGAGCTCTTGACTTCCTTCAAGCAATCCTCTTCAACCCATCTTTCTGCCCATGTTTAGGAATGGCAACGAAGACGGAGCTTATGTCGAGCCCCTCTCTTCGAAGATCGGGTTTACATGGACTGGTTCCTTCGCACCCTCTTAGCTCCTATTGGAAAAGATGTCGCCTCCCATTTTCCTCAAACCGAAGAAGCCGCCCTCCAAATAGCCTTGAGATATGACCTGATCTACGCTCAATCTGGTTAGGTTTATACTGTTCTTCCTGACCTCCCCAGGCCCGGTGGCGCTAACGCCCTGGGGGCATCTCATTCCGCCGACGGTATCGTTGGAGCCCTTTCCCATCCGTACGCTCAACCTTCTATGGGCTATGGTCTCCCTCAGGGAGGGGCCAACACCTCTAGCACTCTTCCCCCTCCCGGTAGCATGTATCTAGGATACGGCATGCCTCCTCCTTTTGCCCAACCTCTTGCTTACCTCAATGTTGCCCAACCCCACCATTACCCTTATTCACAGCCTGGTGCGCCAGCTCCTCTAGCATACGCACTTCCATCTCCCTTGCCTCCTCAAAACCCGCAACAACACTTACAGCCCCCTCCAGGGCAAGTATTTGCACAGCAGGGTGCGACTAATCCCCCTCCTTCTCAAAGAAGGCGGAGAGGCAATCAAAACCAATCTGCCCCTGGTACCCGTGGACCCAATCCTGGTGTCGACCCTAACACTGCCAACCAGCAACAGGGCACTCAGCCCAAGCCGGACAGGCCGCTTCGCACAAATAAGCCTTGTTCGTGTTGTGGTGTTTATGGTCACTACACCCACGATTGTGCCCTCTTACCCCAGATGCGGTAGATGTGGGAGTCTCAAGCCACATTGCATGGACAACACACCTCCCCTCATGCTCCTCCTAATGTGGCCACTACCCAACTGGCTGTGTTTACTGATCCTTTCCCTCAACAAGGATTCATGGCTACCCAACCACCTGACAGCCAGGTCGCCACTCCCCCTTCCCTTTCTGGTTCCTCCGATTACCAGATCCTTATGATGCACTCCGATCCTAACCCGACCGTCGATCTTCACCTTCAAACTCGGTCTCGCCAGTACCCCAAGCCTCCTGCTCAGTCTACCCCCGAGCCTCCTTCTTCAGGCTCTACAGAGCCTCTTTCGACATCCAGTGGCCCCGTACATATCCCTCAACCCAAGGTGGAGGTCCATACCAAGATTCCTAAGGGACCGCTACGTCGAAACGCTGCTTCTGGTCGAGCTGCTCATTCGTATAGTATAGTAGATGATTTGGCGCAATCTCCTGCTGCCATTTCCACACTGGAACTCCTCCAGTCATGCCCTTCCCAAAAGAAGGCTCTACTATCTACCGTGGGCGCTGTAGATCCTGTTGACGACCAAATGATTGTTTTCGACGCCACTCAATCAGACCATCCCCCTCTTCCTGCTTCCGTCACCTTCCAAATCCCAGTCAAAATCCGGAACGCCAACGTTTCGCGGTGTATAATTGATGAGGGGGCATCCACCTGTGTGATGTCCGCTTCGGTTTGGAAGCAACTCAGATCCCCTGAGCTGGCCCCTTCCACGATCACCCTTCGAGCGTGGGACGGCCATGCCTCCCAGCCCATTGGCCTTTTCCGTAATTGTCCTATCACCCTTGCCGGTAAGACTGTTTGCGTTGACGTCGAAGTCATAGACGCCCCGCTAGATTACAACATTCTATTGGGGCAAAGCTACACCTATGCTATGTCCGCTGTCCCATCTGCGGTTTTCCGTAAGATGTCTTTCCCCCATAATGGAAAGATAGTCACCATCGACCAGTTGACATATGATGAGCCAAAATCTCAGACCTCACTTGAGATGACCATCTCTTCTGTAGCCAACAAGAAAACCGTCGATTCCTTGACCAGTGTCTCCCCCAGTGTTTACAAAAATTCCTCCCTGCTTGGAACTTTTCCTAATCTCCCTCCTCCTCTCATCAAATGTTTGCATGATGCAATCGTCTCAAGCTACCCGTAAGCAGCCTGCCTTGGCTAGTCAGCAACCTCCCCCTCGCCCTCCGCAACCCGCTCCTAGCCCTTCATCTCAGCCAGCCGGACCTCCTCCTTCTGGCCCTCCCCCTACAGCTGGTATCCCTGAACCCCTTTATCCTCCTAGATCGGTTCCCCCAGGCCTTAACCATCTTGGAGCCGTCCCTCCTGGTCATTTCCCTGCTGGGCAGATCCCTTTCCTGGCTCCCCCTCCCGGAGTATATTATGTCCCTGTCATGGCCACCCTCTCTCTCCCTAACCTGACCTTGGGCATACCGGTCTGGTACCTTGATCCCCCAGCCGCCACCCCTCCTGGTCACCCCAAACCCTATATGGCTTTGACACCGGTTCAACCGGTCCCCCTCGCTTCCTCCGTTGCCACTGTGCCCCCAGCACCTCCACAGGACCCTTCTCCTGTCGTGATGGCTCCCGGAAAGAAAGGCAAAGCCCGCAAGGGGGCACCCAAAGACAAGACCACCACGACTGACCTGGCCCCTCCTCCGCCTGCAAAGCCTTGTGCCTTATGTGATGTCACCGGTCATGCCACCCATGCTTGTCCCGAGTTGCCCCGTATTCAGCCCATGGTTAAAGTCGCGTTCCCAGAGTCTACGGTCCCTGAAGCCTCCATTCCTTCTTCATCCGTAACCAAGAACCCCAAGACTCTCCGCACCAACAAACCCTGTGCTTTGTGCGGCATTCATGGCCATTACTCCCACCATTGTCTTCACCTGACGCATTACCGCGCCTCTTTAGAGGTGGTCCAAGAGTATGAGGTTGAACAAAATCAATCCGCCTCTCCCATCCTCGCACAGTATGCTTCAGGTCAGCCTGAGGATTCCCCCGCTCCCATCGACATTTCCCCCCCTGATGTTCAGATGACGGAGTCTACTGTAACCATTCTTTACCTATCCTCCTCTGCGAGACACTTGGAGCCTAGCCCCCCTGCATCCTCCCCTGTTGTGTCCCCTGACCACCCCTTTTCTACCCATACACGAGATCACTCCACCCGTGTCTCTGTTGACCTCCGCAGCCCGAGTCCTCACCATACTTCTGATAGCCCTCATATACCACCCTCTAGTTTATATATGAGTCATAGTCATCCTGCTCCTTGCACTCCCTCTCGCGGTTTTCGCCCGATGACTTCTATGCACTCACGCTGCCGTCATTGCCTCTCCTCCCCTCATTTGTTGTCTTGTCACACCATTTCGCAGGACCCCCCGTCCACACCCTTTATCGGTTACGCCGATGGTGCAAGTCGTTACTCCCGAAATCTAGCCTCGGCAGGTTGGGCCATCTTCACCCCCTTGCATACCCTTGTTCTTTCTAATGGGGTCTGCATTGGTTCTGCCACCAACAATCAGGCCGAATATGATGCAGTGCGTGGTCTCTTAGCCGATGCCCTCTTTCATCGCATCCTCCATCTGCACGTTCGTTTGGATTCCCTACTTCTTTTAATGCAACTAAATGGTGTTTATCGTGTGCATAACCTTGTGCTGTTTAGACGCTATTTAAGAGTGAAACTCTTGATACGTGCATTTGAAACCATAACTTTCAACCATGTACCTCGAGAACAGAATCACTATGTAGATAGTATTGCAAACCATGTTCTAGATTGGCATTTATCACACACATTTCATACAAGACAATAACATTCATAACCATCAAAAAACGATGCATATCCATAATATGTGTCGCAAAACATGTGTTTAGAGTCCATCTACTCTGATACATATGACATGCCCATAACATGTTACAAAAAACCCAAAACTGGGGGCACCACCTGCCCCTACATACATAACAGGGGGCACCACATGCCCCACCCCTAATCACTATCTGGAGGATCTCGGGCCAATGGCTCTGCCCCTGCAGCATGTAGATCGCGCATCGCCTGACCGGCCATCGCCATGTGCCGCATGACACCTCGCCATTCCGAGGGTAGACCAACACATGGCTCTATGAACTAGTCGTCTAAGTCCTGCCACCCGCGCTCTGATACTCCGGTCAACAACCTTTTGCATCTATGGCGGATGTCCTCCAGCAGGGCGGCTGCATCCTCATTATGCACCGCTCTCGACCCACTCGGACCTGTAGCTCCAGATGCTGCCGGTCGTCCCATATATCCGGCCGGTTTTACCGGTGCTATATCTGCATACCAAAAGTACATGAATTAGTACCCTAAACTACTATTCAAAAAACTTTAACATGCCCACACAAGAATAGCAATCTGTCACTTACCATCGGGCCCCCAGACTCACCTAGGCGGAAGTGGCAGGTCCGGGTCTCCACAGTAGCTCATCCCACTATAGGGATAGTCGTCTATGTACAATGGCATCTGATCCCAATGGGCAAAAAAATCAAGTCGAAACACTCACCCGACCGCCCCTCCTCCTCCTCTGCATAGTAGCCATCCCCAACAGCGCATCCTGGGCTCTCTCGGGCCCCCATCTGGAAGTTGTACACAAGGCCTCAAGGTCGGGATCTTCTCAAAGAAGAAGGCGCACAATAAAGTCCCATATGAGTAATCATGGTTCACCTGCCGCCTGCATAGCGACAACTGTCGCTTTAGCGACACCAACATCATTTGGGCCCACCCATAGTAGGTCCCACCCAGCACACTCTCCACTATCATCATCTGCCCCCCAGTGATGTGATGGAGTGCCTGGTTGCCTAGGATACGCAGCATAGCTGCGGCCACTGCACGGGTTTCTAGCCTCTCTAGATCCCCGAACGGTATTCGAGTCCCCTTGACTTGGAGACCCGGTCTACAATGACGCTCCACAAACTCCATGATATGCCACCCCCGCGGCAATACTGGCTGTGTGTTTCCCACCATCCCCAGTGGCGGGAGACCAGTCAGGAAATACACGTCCTAGACTGTCAGTTCGATCCTGTGGCCCTGCACTACAAATACCTCTTGATCTGGATCCCAGTAACTGATAATCCGGGCCAATAACGGTTCTCCTGCTCTCATCAAAGCGTTCTCCAAAAACTTTAGAACCCCAAACCTGGCCAATACATGATGGACGCCCTGATCCGCCTGGATCTCTACTCGTAGTGTCCCCAGGTCTCTCTCTCTCCAGTTAACCCATAAATATGCCATACCTGCATAAACACATCATCTTTTTCAGCTTACAGATCGGGAAAACCATAACCAAACACCAAAGCCCAACTTCCAGCCATAAAACAGCACCAAAACCCCCTCATCTCCCAGGTCGCAGTTTTCTGCCCATTTCTGGGACAGGTCGCACTTTTTTGCCTGAAACCTGCTTCCCAGGTCACACTTTTTGGCCCAAAAAGTGCGACCCAGCCGTAGAAATGAAGGAGGGGTTGTTTCTAGGATTCTGGGCCCTAAACTGAAAGTTTAATCCATCAAAATGAAAGAGAAAGGTTAGGCCTCTTACCTGCAACTGACGGATCTCGATTCCAACGGTCGGTTTTTCTGCTACGTTCGCCGCAAGATTTAGGGCCTTCTCTCCTCTCTACATTCACCACAGCAACAATAGCAAATGAGTGATTTTGGAGGGAAAACTACCTTATTAAAAGAGAACCCTCGTTTCTTCTTTCGATTGCTGCGACCACACCGTAGCCCCGTTTGATGAACCGTCTGTACCGTTGGAAAGCTCTCACCGAGCCCTCAAATGGGCATCTGTTAGTTTTTTGTGATCTAATACTTCACCGGGACACATTTTGTCTAAGAAGGGTCACTTCACCTCTCCTTAAAATCGAATTTCCTCACTTACGACACTTGTACTTGGGGCACCATCTTGCCTCCTTACTTGTCTTTGTTCATGTCGATTTTCGTCATGAGTTCCCATCTTGAACTCATGTTTCCACGGTCCCCCATTGGGGCCTTTACTGTGTGGCAGCACCATCGAGTCGCCCTTGTTTAGAGCATCCAAGTTGAGTCATCATTCCCACCATGGAGTCTATACCGAGTCCCTTTGTACCCCACTATAGCCCTCCATCCTTCATTTCTTGGTCTCTCTCTTGTGTCGCACATTATGACCTTCAGTTCCACTATCCCCTATCCCTTATGATATCGTGTCAGTTGCTGCTATGTCATTCATGCCCTTTATGCTCTAACAAGGGAAGTCGTCCATTCACTACTCAGTCCTTCCCATTTTCACTATCGTCATTAGTGTCAGTCTGCCCATCGCTCTACTATTTCCTCTCATGCCTTAGTTGAGGATCTCTCATTGCCTCACCTATGGTGGACCTCCTTCTGTCGACATCAGCACATTCATTTTAGAAGCCAGGTCTAGAGGGCGGTGTACCTTGGTTCCAGCTTCCACTCTTGTTCGGTGCCTCGGATCAGGCCAAGGGATCTCTCATTTCCCTTTGACTTGATTGTTTCTCTAGCTCCTTTCAGCATGATCGAGATTCGTATACTTGATGGTCCAGTGATCCAGCAGTAGCTCTTGATGATTCCCGCGTGTGTGTGAGATGTCTCAACCCTCATGAGGGGGTGGCCCTGCAGGTAGCCCCCCACATGCCCGGATGACCTCTTCTTTGCAGCCTTCGATGCAGCTCCAGATATTTGATGATGTTGGCCTTAGCCACTTGCAGCGCCTCTTTGATTTGCATGTATCAGTCAGATTTTGTGAGCCCTTCCCCATTTACAAGGGGCATTTGGGTTGTATTTGTATCTCATGTACTCAGATATTATTGTACAAGTCCTGGCTGTTATCCCAGGCACAGCATGTATGTGGGATTCCTCATTGTATTTTTATCTGGCTCATGATTATGCCAGCTGTACTTTATAGTTCGGTCCCTTGTTTACTGGACACACTATTCTTTTGTACTTTGTCTCGGTGGGCATAGGTATGCCTCCCCCGCCGCCTTCAGCACAGGTACCCTCTCATAAAAAGAGACTTGTTGCACCTACGAGTCTCGTCTCCTCAGGGTCTAGTCCTTCAGCACACTATCTACCTCACATTTCTCTCTCTGACATCCCTTTTGTTGTCTAGTGATTGTGTTCTTACAACGTACTTCGGTCATACGATTTGCTCCTGACACTCGCACGCCGGGGGGCAATCTGTTACACCATTTTTTGGTCATCTAACCTATTATCATTAGATGGACCCAAGTACACCATGTAAGACCAATTTTACCCTAAGTAAAATTGCCTTCACTATGTTAAATAACTTAATAACCCACATTTATTAGGTTATTTATGGTCCAAACAGGAAACCCCAAAAGGAAATATTAAAAAAACCTATATTTGTTTGATTTTCCTCATGGAATAATTAATTAAACCATAATTTAATTATTATTCCCAGTCATGTTTAACCCAAAAACAAAGAAATTAATTAGATAAGCCTTTATTTATCTTATTATTTTCTAGGAATAATTATTTAAATCTTATTTAGATAATATTCCTTGTTAAATATGACCAAATCACCCACAAATAATTAAATAAATCATTATTTATTTAGTTATCTTTCAACCACTTCCTTAAATAATTAAATAAATCATTATTTATTTGATTATCTTCTAACCGCTTCTTTAAAAAGATAAATAAATCATTTATTTATTTATTTTTGACAAATTAAGGGATTTGACCCAAGTCAAATACCTTTTCCCTCCAACAAATATAATAAAATATTCCATAAAAAGTGGATCTAGATCTGGTTAACCCATGCACCAAGATCTAGAATGACCCAATATTTTGTTATAAATAGGAGGGTTTTTCCTACCATTCTTCGCCTTTTGTTGCCTATTAGATCACTCTGGATCTATACATTTGGTCCCATTTTTCTACCATTTGCTGTGTGAGCTCCCTTTGAGTTCCATTCTTTGTGTGGGTTTTCTACACCAACAAGAGAGAGAAATCTTAGATCTGAAGTGCTGAGGACTTCCAAGAACCCATCCCACTGAAGAGAATTGGATACACCTTCTTGTTTTCCTCCCAGGTGCCCCATTAATATAAAAATTCTTTCAAAAATTGTTCTTGTCTTGTCTATTGGTATATGGAGTAAACCCTTACTTTTTCTGCTTAATGTCTTTCCATGCATAGATCTGGTTTTTTGCAGCTCTTTTATGTCTAACTAACCGCAGATCTGAAGATATTGGCAGCCACTTTTGTTGTTAGGGCTATTATTTATGCGTAGCTAAAGTGGTCCTTTTTTGTACACTTCGACAAAGGATTCATACTAACAGGATGCTTTCATCCAACGGCTACGCTCCTCCCCCGCCTTCAGAAGCAGTTTTTCCAAAAAATGCAGGATTTCATAATTTTTGTTTTTATTTTGCAGGGATTAATGGTTTTTCCATTATATTGAAGAGAAAGGTCGAAGACCGGGGATGATGATTCCTGTGCCTTCGATTCATAAAAGATAACCATTCATGGCGCTCCACTCCACGTTTCATCAATGCTTTATGGGCATTGATACCTTGAAAGCCCAGCGTAACCCTACACATCGACAAG
This sequence comes from Pinus albicaulis, assembly GCA_034641835.2. Taxonomy (NCBI): domain Eukaryota; kingdom Viridiplantae; phylum Streptophyta; class Pinopsida; order Pinales; family Pinaceae; genus Pinus; species Pinus albicaulis. Next base: position 1,367,048,502 of record CM076580.1, read on the forward strand.
ACATTGTGTTATTAAATCACGATTAAAAGAGTATCAGTGTTGAAGACAGAGCACAACAGAACAGAAGATTGAAGACCGATTTGTGGGGATTACGGCTAAGATTGATTATCAAAAGCCTAATCCCCCAAATTAAAACACAATCAAAAGAAAATCATAAGTGTTTAACAGACAGAAAGGCCTCCGCCGCCTCAATTGAGGCGAATTGATTCCTCAGCTACCATAAGTACCACCTGTCCCTCAAATCATTCAAAAAAGAGGCTGAAGTTATTGATCAAATGAAGATATTCGCCTCAGTGTAGCCAAAGAGTTACTTCTGCAAGGAACTTAAATGAAAAAAATATCTGCAGAGTTACTCCAACATAACGTAGAGCCTCAAAGTCAACAAAAGCTCCCACCGAGCTTAATCTTAAATGAAAAATAGTTAATACAGACAGACCACCTGTAAACTTCTCCATCGAGCCCCTCAAAGGCCGAGATGTCTTGAATCTGTATTAATTGTCCCGAGAGATCTTTTATCAAATCTCACCTCCTCATTCTTCTATAAATACTTCTGTAGAAGATGAGAAACTGTTGGTTGCAGAACTTTGAAATACATTTGAGCTTAAACTCCTAATTGTAAATAGTGTTCACTGGCCCTTGGAGCTCTTTTTGTGTTATATTAGTTAGGCTAGATAGTGAAGATGATTGCTAAACTGAAACATTGGACTTGAAGACTGTAACTAGTTTGACATCAATAACAAGCTGTTTCTTGGGATCCTGGTCTATATCATTGGTGAAGTGCCCCTTTCTTTGTTATTGTTTTCCTTCTATGTATGTCATATTGTTCACTATTCTCTGATAAAGAACATCATTTATAGAGTTAGGACCTACTGTATATCAGTAACCTTCTCTGACTGAAAATATTTATCTCAATGTTTTCCTCCTATTTGTTTATTTAAGAACGATTTAATATAGTTTAAGCAGTTAGGAATGTTGGAGCTTCCCTCGTCCTACTGTTTGCTTTAAGCATTGTTCTTGAAAGTTATTTTCCTTATTTGCTTATTAAATTTAGACTAGTAAATCCATGGTTTGACCTGTTTCTAGCTTCTATTCTCCAAAAGAAAATTTTGAAAGTTTCCCTTGGTGTTGACTGAAAGCAGACTACGTTTAAAAGTACTTTATATGATCTTAAGTTACACTTTGTCTTCTCTTATATGTTTTCACACTTTCTAAAGGTAATTATGTGGATTACTGGATTGTTTTTCAATTAAGCTGCTTTAATACCAACTTGCCCAAGAGGTCAATGGTTAGCCCTGTCCTTGGTTGGTTTTAAACAATTACTTAAAAGGATTTTCTTGGTTGGACTGATTATAAATCCTTTGTGAAATTATTATCATTTTCCACCCCTCCAACACTTTATTGTTTCCATTCCATCATTTTAATCTCAATAATCTTGTGATATAGATGACTTGCCCCATGGATCACTCTTGATGTTGTTGCTCAATTAAAGCCCTGTTATGACTCCATAGCCCAATGGACTAAAAACCAACGTTATATCTATCTTTTACCCATAGTTGTTCTATTCACTTACAAATTCTCACCTTTGAAACTTTTTGCACGTAGAACTTTCCACCTCAAATAGTAATCATGCTCAACCATCCAAAAAGCAAAACAAACCCTTGGCCTTCATAAGTAGCCTAATATTATTACCCAAACTTCAAAGACAAATCCATCTTTGCACTTATTGGAGAGATCCCTCTCCAGATTCAGGAGGGCTAGATCCTAGAATCCCAAAGTTGGTTGAAACGATGTTTCTCCCTGAGATCGGACTTTTCCAATCTTGTTGATTACAGGGAGATAACACATTCACTATAAAGCATATGGATGGTCGAGTATTCACCAAGTATCAGTGAGCCAATTAATTTTGGCTGGATCCATTGTGATAGATTCATAACTCATTAGTCTTTTCAATTTTTTTATCATGAGGGTTGTCATTGGTTTTCAATCCATCATGTTGTACCTCTTCAACATCTCAATCACATACTTCCCTTGACCTAGATAGATCTCATCGATCTGTGCCAGACTTCTAGTCCCAAATAGTAGTGCATAAGCCCAATATCCTTCGTATCAAATTCTTCTACTACTTTCTACTTGAATTATTGGATTCAACCTTATACACTTGTCAATATAATAGCATACACATACAAAATAATAATCACATGCTCATATTTTATAACCTTGATGTAGAGATTCAAATCAGAAAAACTCTTTGTGAAGCCCAATCATCAAAGGTATGCATACATCTTTGCATACCATGCTATTGGTGTCTTATTAAGGCCATGTAATGTCTTCTTCAACCTGCAAACATATTCTTGTCTATATTTGACTTCAAATCCCAAGGGTTTCTTTATATATATTTCCTCATCAATTTTGACATTCAGGAATGTAATGTTAACATCCATTTTTTTGTATATTCCATCCCATCAATGATTCTAAAGAAACCAATGATAGAATAGTTGTATACCTTGGTGTAGAAAGTGTGTCTTCATAATTGATGCCTTATTGTTGAGAGAAGCCCCTAGCCAAAAATCTTGCCTTATACTTGTTTATACTTCCTTTTGTCACTATTTTAATCTTGTGCAACCACTTGGAAGTTACCACAAACTTTTCTTCATGCCTACATATGATCTCCCATGCCCCATTCTTCATTATCGATTAGTATTCTTTGTTCATAGCATCTTTCCATTCTTGATGATTGACAAATTCCTCAAACTTGGATAACTCTACTTCTATTAATTTTTTCATATATGTTGCATACCATGAATATATTTCAGGCTTCTTTCTTTCTATAAATGTGCCTTTAGCTTCTCCATGACCCTCTGCATATAATAGGGTGTATTTCAACCAATTAGGTCTCTTTCTAGTCTTGGGGATTACCACAGGTTGTGTAGTTTCACTAGGACCTTCATATTCATGATTTTATTCTTCTTCCTCCCTAGTAACTTCCTCTTCAAATAATGGAATTTATTCATCATTATAGCCCATTAGAAGATATTTTAATTTCTTGAATTCAATACTTTCAACAAATATCACATCTCAACTTAATTCTATCCATTTTCCTTCTTTTATGTAGATCCTATAAGCCTTAGAGGAATTATTGTAGCAAAAAAATGTTCCCTTTATGCCTGATGGATTTAACTTCTTTATCTTGTCTTTCGGTATATGAATATAGACAAGATAACCAAAAATTTGGATATGATCCACACTCATTTTCTTCCTAGTGAATACTTCTTCAGGAGTCAAGTTATCTAGTGACCTATGGGGACTTCAATTTTGTATGTATACAACTGTATTTGTTGCTTCTTCCCACATAAATTTCGGTAAATTGTGATTGTGTATCATATATTTTACACTTTCTTCAATGGACTGATTCTTTTGTTCCACATATCCATTTTTATTGGGATTATATGGGACTATTAGCCCCCTCTTAATCCCAGAATCCTTAGAGAAGGCTATAATTTACTTGGATGTATATTATCCTCCATTATCAAATCTTAATATTTTTATTCTCCTTTCTATAAGGCTCTCTACTTCATCTTTGAATTCTTGAAATTCGATAAAAACTCATCCTTGGATTTCATTAAGTAAACCCAAGTTTTCCTTGAATGCCCATTTGTAAAAATGACATAACATAGATGACCTCCAAGTGAGATTTGATTTATAGGGCCATAGACATCTGAATGAATAAGATCCAAGATTTATTTTTACCTTGAAGCATTACTTCCAAATGGTCTCTTGGTGTTCTTACCCAATGCACATCCCTTGCATGCTCCTTCATGATTCTTCTTTCATTTAGGGTTGGTAATATCTTGTAGTGAATATGACCAAATATTCTATGCCAAATTTCACATGGGATAACTTCATTGTGAACCAATGCTTGAGAAATGGGAGTTAACAATCTACATAGTCTTTCTTCATGGGTCCCAATCATTCTAGCATCTTCTATGCTTGAGTTTTTCCACATACTATAAGTTTTCCATAAATGAAAGAAACTCTCTCACCCTTTTCTTCTAAACATGAAATGGAATCTAACTTCTTGTGCAAACCTAGAAAAAATAATATAATGTTGAGATGAATGTTTCCTCCATTCTCCGGCTAAAGTGAAGTTGATCCAATTCCTCTCACAAGGTAGCTTTCATTATCAAAAAGTTCTACTAAGTAAGAGGACTTCCCTTTTGATAGTGTATTCAATTGCTTATGTTTACCAGTCATATGCCTCGATGCTCCAATGTCGATCACCCAAATATTCTCATCTTGAAATGTGCCAGTGAGTACTAAGAATAATCCTTCATCTTTTCTAGATGTTCTGGCCACTTCCTTCTTAGAAGAAAATAGGATATCCCATACTTCTTTGATTCCCTTCTTGAGTTGAATTTCCACTTTCGTATACTTCTTTAGTAAATTATTCAATGTAGTAGAGATATTCATTATGCCATTAGCCAACCTTAGCTATGATACTATGCTGATAAATCTAAAGGGAAATAGTTAAGATGATTTATCTTTCTATGATAACTACTTGTGATGTATTTTTACTTATTAGATTCTTGAATTATTATTACGTTTGTATATCATCAAAAAACTACCAAAATAATAAGAACAATAGTACACAAGAACACATAATGTAAGCTCCAATCTAGGGCCAAAACCCCTCTACCTGAGAGGAAAACCTACAATCTCTTCTCTTCTTATATATTCTTCAATTGGCGAATTACAATACCTATAGACTAAGACCAATAACCTCCAAGACCAAATCCATCCTTTCCTGATGATGTGATTCATTTGTATAAGTCAAACCTAATCAAATATCTTCCAGTTGCACAACTTTGACCCCTAGCTTCATAATTTCAGCCTCTACTGTAGGTCTGAAATTTTTCGCCCCAAACAATTGCTATTGCAACCACACGTATGAGCTAAATTATCCTTCCAAGGCATCCAAACAACTTTTATTTCCTTTCTTCCTTGTATAGGGATAGTAAATGACCTATTAGGTCCTTTTTCCAACAAATTTGATCCTCTTCTAGCAGATAGAGAATTTCAACCTTGAAGCAACAAACCATAGCTTCACTTCTTCGAACATGTGAGAGGGAATTAGCCCAGAAACTATCTTTCCTTGTCTTCTTCCTTCTTCTCCATCCTTCTTTCTCTTCTCCTTCATGATTGTTTTTGTGGTGGATTTGACACACGGGTGTACGAAATCGCACCAGTTTAAGGGGTGTGGTCTACCCCTATAAACTATTGGTAACAGGAAGAAAGTGGTGGAGCCCAAAAGCATACAATCTAGAAGAAAAAAGTATGCAAATTTATGCTCAGATTAGAATAAAACTAAAACAAAAATTTATAGAAGCTATTGAAGAGAGTCAAAAAGATAATAATGCAAACGATGGCTCTAGGCCTCTTCTTATTAAATGTTTGATATGGAGAAGAAATTTTGCCCACTTGCCAAAGGGCCCCTAGACAATGGTGCTAAGTCCCGATGCAAGGATGTTGTTTTCCAAGCTCTTCCTCTGGTGCAATAAGCCTTTTTCTGTGTTGTGATGGACTAATATTGTTGAATGGCCAACAATCGATTCCCCTCTATCTCCAGCTCTGGGTCACACACTGGTGGTATTTCTTAGGCAATTCTGGCCAACATAACAATGTGATCACCCATTCTTCATCTCTTGGTGGCTTTATATAGGGGATTTCAAATCCTCCTTCCCTCCCTTGGTACATGGTGGATGGTGACCCAAGGGAGAGGTATGATTCCATTGTGTGCTTGAAATACTCCTTTGTGTGCTCACATAGTGTCTAAGGAGGCACTGGTGGCTGTCCTTAGGCGGCTTCATGTAAGGAGTAACTATCGTTTGCTTTGTGTGGTCCCGGAAAGCGACATTTTTCCACTTTCAGGAATGCATTCTTATCAAGTAAAACGGCACGTAGAAGGCGCTCTTCTTGAAGGATAAAGTGCATAGTTAGCATTTTAAGACTAGTTCAAATTTGATTTTCTCAAAACCTTAGAGATTTTAAATACTTTATTGATTCCATAATGTCTTCCTGCCCTGTAAATCCTTTGGCTTTACATTAATTAATGTCATCTTATGCTGTAATATTTTCCAGTGTTAACAGTTTCCCCCTAATGTGTGAGGTGTAGGAAGGAATATATAACTGAAATACATTATAGTTTATTTTTCGTATCATGCGTGGAGAGAGAGAGAGACATGCGTGAATCTTGGAATTGACAACACCCTACACCGTTTCCAAGGTGACCATGGCCTAAGGGATCCCTATAAGTGAATAATTTACAACATATATACAAAATTTCAACGAGGCAGGCATGTCCCATGCTCGTGATGCTATAGCTAGTGAAACAAAATTGACAGATACATGTGATGTCTGTGTCATTACTATGGTAGTGATGCTGGAGGTTGTTGACGACGACTGCTGACACCCTCGGGGGCATTTTTTCTTTGACAATAGGTGAAACGTGGTACCTACATGCATAAACTTGGTATGGCATATAGTTGTGCAATGTACGCACAGGTGTTGGGACCTTCCCGTGTAAGCATTTTTTGATAGAGATTCTTATGGAGGCACGGGTCTTCGAAGGATCTTGATAAAAGTGCAATGGTTGTAAGGTACGAGACCATCTTGACATGAAATATTTTGTCGTAGTCAAATGTCAAGAGGATCAATTACATCTATGGACAATGATGTCTCCCACAGTGCCACCCGAGGATACCCCTTTGCATGGGGAGAGGTGATCCAAGGTACCGCTTCCTTTTTGGAAGAGAGGTGTCGAGGTAAAAAAAAAGGAAGACTTAACCAAACCATGGGTCACCGACCTGAGGGGTCGGGGACCTAGATGTGATGGGTTTAACATAGTCATGTTGGTTAGATGTGACTGAAAAATGATGATGGGGATTCAGTGGCCCGAGGTCGGAGTATAATTTAGTAGCTTGGCAGCACTCATAGTTATTTCTGAAGAGAAAATCACTGGAGTCAGTAGGACTTCCAGGGCGGGTGTAAAGTTGGCTATGAATGTCATGATGGTGCATGCATGGGGGTGAAATACTCCAATCAAGGGGAATGAGGGACTGTTGCCATGGGAGAAAAGATGGAATATGAGGATGAAGGGGTGAAGTGCACCAATTGCAGTCTTTATACACTTACCAGAAGAATAAAATAATGTTGTTTGGTTTGTACAAAACATAGAGACAGGTACCCCTAAACATGAAAGTTTTCTCTCACTGGAGGCATGAGGACGGTGTTTTGCTAGGGTGGGGGTCCCATTGGTTGGTCTCATGTGTGGGGTTGATGAAGTGGATAAAAAAGTGTCGTAGATGGGATTATGCTGGTGAAGGTATGGTGGGCCAAATGCGATGTGCGGAGGTGTGCTTTTGGTCTGCTTGTACAACCTGGTCGTTCGGGAAGGGGGTTTCAGTTTGTATGGTAAACTTGACCTTATGCATGCTGAATGGATGGGCATGAGTGCTTCTTGGACTGAAGTGGTATGGCCATGGCATCAATTTTGATGTGTTATATGGTCTACTTTGGGTGACAAGCACCATGGATGGGAGGCTCTACCGATCAACATGAACGTTTATCATGTGCAAGGTGAGGTGATGATACACGCGGTCAAATATGAGGACCCTATGGTTTATTTCTGATGGAGAAATGGTGTCAAGATATGCAAAGTTTTCTAGGACTCTATCATGCTAAGGGTAGAATGATACCTGCTCTGGAACCTTTAGTAGAAGGTGTTGTGAATGGTTTGCAGGTTCTTCCTGCAAAAACAACTACCTCAAGTGAAAGCATCTTATTTTCATCAAATATCATTGAAAGGCATGAGCTTTAAAAAAGAAGATGAGAGAGGGCATACCTGCCAATTCTGAAAATTTATTTTTCCTGGAAAGCATATGTGTGGCATTCCTTTCATTCGTCATGGCATACTGATGATGGTGCGACTGATGGTTTGTAGAATGGACCTTCTGATCTCCTGTTATGGACCTCCAAATTTTTTGAAAAGGGTGATAAATAGGGGATTATGGCCCTAATCCTATTCATTTGTACTTGCCGAGTTTTGAGAGATTAGAGGTGTTTGCAGAGCCTTTCTTTCCATTACGGTCAGCCTGAGTACTAGGGATTAGCGATACTATGCTGAGGTAACTCCCATGACGTCCTGCATTTTAATTTTTTCAGTTTGTTGGTGTCAGGGGCCATAGAAATTGGGTTTGTATGGCCTTTGAGTGACTTTTGCCCTAGATTACATAGGCGATCTAGGCAAAAGCGCGCCTTCCTTGCACGCAATTATGATGGATAGGCGCGTAGGGGTGCATTGTTCGATACTTTTAGCACGCAAAGGCGCGCCTGTGAAAAATACAAGCGCGGGAGGGCATGCTCGTCTAAGGGACAGATTGCGAAAAGGCCAAGGTGACAGAAAATTTTGGTTTTTGTCTATTTTTAAGGTTTTTTTCTCTGTACCGATGGGTGCCTGTGTTGATGATAGGTTGGTGTGGAGGGAGCGGGACTGGCCCGAGATCTTGACCACTCTAGTTGTTGATGCTAGGGCACGACGTTATTTGGCCACATGGGGCCTTCTGAAATTTGTTGAAAATTAGTTTCTGCGGTTGCAGGACCACTTACTACACTATACGATATAGCACTAGTGTAAGAGGTGCAACATGTTTGTGTTGCGGGGGACGACCCTAGTGATCCATCCCGAGATAGATATCTATTTTGTGACCGGGTCACTACCTCAGGGTGAAGCTTTGAGATACACACTATCCTCAGGGAGAGTGAACCTAGATAGATTCCGGAGGCACCATTACGGAGGGCCGCCTCTTACTGAGGGATGCATCAGTATTGCATCAGTGACAGATGTGGCAGAGCAGTGTGCTTTGGCAGTGATCGTACGATTGGTGGGGTTATTTGCTCCACATCGGGCGTATGGCCCGTAGGTTGGAGTTTTGCGCTGGTTGAGGTCCAAAAATTTCTTTGACTTCGCCCTCTTTTTTTTTTGGTATGGCGTCACAATTGAACAAGGTCCAATGTGGATCGAAGTCATTTTCGTACGCCAGTATCTTATGCAGCATCATGTACGAGCGGGTGGTGCTACTGAGGCTGGTGGTGGCGATGCCTATTAGGGGGCCACAGGAGCCACGTATGAGGAGGTGGGCTCTGGTGATGTTGCGGGGCGGTGGTGGCATGGTAGGGCGTTATTGGAATGCCATGACAAAGGCCTAGCTCGAGGCCAACCCACAGATGTTCTTGCCATACCCATATGTGAGGATGGACTTCCAGGGTGACCCAGACATGGGTCTTCCTTTTCGCTATGTTTGGGGACCTACAGATATGGTTTATATGTTTTTTTCTGCATTTGTTTGAGTATACATGTACTTATGTGTTAGTGACACTGACATTATTTTTTTTACTCATGCAGACGTTAGCGAGGTGGGTTTCCCCATGGCCAGACTAGTGTGTCACGATCCTCTGTGACGAGACCTCGGGGAAGTCCGAGAGGAGGTGATGCAGGTGGGCCAGGCAGTGGTGCCAGTGGACCTGGAGGAGATGGTGCTGGACCCTCAGGTGAGGGTAGCAACTCGGCTTCTGTAGAGGTTGCGGTCGAGCGAGCTCGTGTTGATGCGGCAGAGTTACACATTGCAGCCCTGACAGCTCAGGTGACTGCTCTTGAGGACTTCCGGGGTCAAGTGGACCATTTGACCCAGGGTATGCCTACTCGAGGTTTCATGGATGACTTCGAGGAGGTCTGGTTAGAGATAGTGATGGCCCGCGAGAGGGATTATCAACCCACTCTACGTTGGGTGGCGATCGCAGTGGCGACAGTAGGTCCTGTGGTGGTACCATGAGCAGTGGTAGGTCCAGGTGCCCCTCCTGAGGGGCCACCCCCTTAGAGAAATTTTGTACATAAGGAAAGCACCCGTTATGAGGATGCTTCCCTTATTTTTGACAACTTTTGTATCTCTGGGCTTGAAGTTTGGCCAGCAACACTATTTTTTGTACTCGGATATACATATTCTTTATATATATATGAGAGATATTTTTTGTGGCTCTACATGATGTATCATCTGTTTTGGTTTATGTGTTTTGTTATGCTGATGGATGCCTATATTTACATATGATGGTTTATTCGAGATGCATTCCACTTTAGAATATTATTAGCTATGCGATCAGCCGTTTGGTTTTGACTCCTTGGTACATGTGCAAATGTGATATAGTCAAATTGCCTGCTTAATCTTTTGGGACGCAAATATTTTCTAAACAAATGTGTATCTCTTGTCTCAAATGTTTGGTTTAGCTGTGATACTACTAACTGGGAATCGAGGTATATATGCATATGGCGAATGCCCCGATGGAGGGCGTCGCACATAAGTCCAATGGCGGCGTCATATTCTGCCTGATTGTTTGTTGTTGGACCGATACACACACCATTTGCACATAGTGGTGATCGTTCAGGGCGGTAAATGACCCAGGCGGATGCGGCTAAATTTTGAGACCATCTTGATGCTCCATCAACAAATCCAAAATATAGTTCATTTTGTTGATCCATGGTGATACTTTGAGCGCTTTTTAAATAAGTTTTTGGGTCAAAAATTTTGAGTGGTTGGGTTTTTTTGTACTCTTACTCTAGGAGAAGGGCCATCGGGGCCCTTATGGGTAGAACTTCTTGAGGTAAAGATCGTTGATGGGGTTAGGAAGGCAAGTCACCTCCGGTTTTGTCAAGATGTATGCCCCCTGTCAGAGGCAGTGTTTAATGACGTAGGGTCCTTTCCACAAGGTTTCAAAATTTCTCGGCCTTAAAGCCTCTTTTGCAACATCATAGCAGAGGACTAATTCTCCCTTGGTGAACGAGTGAGGGGTGATGTGGTGGTCAAATGATGCTTTAACCCTTTTCTTTTGTGTTGCAGCGATTGTCATCTATTTTCATTGACAAGCTCGAGTTGTACTAGGTGCTGCTCTAAAGGTTGGGTGTCATTGAGGAGTTCAATGGTGGCGTGAAAATTTGGGATTTTGCGGAAATCAATGCAAAAGTGCAAGGTACCTTGGTTTTTGGCGACCGGGATATGGTGGAAATCCTAGTACGGGGGGAAGGAAATCATCGTATCGCCAATATGAGCTGATACAAATCGTATATGGCGAATTGTGTCGTTGGCGTTTGGCATGGGTAGAATCTCTATAATGGGATTTTGTATGAGCGCACGGTTGGGTTGCCCGCTAGGATGGTCGATTTCCGGAAGGTGGAAATTGCGCCTACCACAAAGGTGCCTGAATGTTTCCATTAGCGAGAATGACTCTGGTGTGTGATTTTGGCCGGTGCAGATGGTGCACGATATCACAGAGCTAACGGAGTAGATAGTGTGGGATTCTATGCTACTCGTCGTTCCTGATGTGAACGCTTGAAAAGGGTCGGTTGTATAAGAGGTTGTCTTATGCTTCCATTTCCGTATTGTTGGCTTAGGTGTGTCTACCTCTCTGTTGGAGTGTAGACTCAATGCAGCTCATGCCACTCTCAGCTTGGGGAGATGTACACACTTAAATTTATGGTGAAAGTGTGAGAAAATTTGGCAATAAGTGTGTGTGATTTTCTCTTGATTGGAGAGAAGTTTATGAGGGAGAGAAGAGACTATGCGGAGACTGTTTACAAGGGGCTTGAGTTCTCTACATTTGTTGACTCAGTGATTGTTCAGATCACATAGGCCACATGTTATCCTCGGCTTGGCCAAGGTTACTCTTTGGTGGTGTGTTGCCTTATCTTTCTTGATACACCATTGCGAAGGTGGGGACATTGACCCGACAATGTACTTTTTGTGCCATTCCCGGAGTTCGTCCTGTCTCTTCTCTATGGCATTAATCATGTCGATGGTGGGACAAATTTGCGAGGCATAAGTCCAATGTCTCTTAATGATTACCTTGACATATCAGGCAAAATATCCTTGATATGAAGGTTCTGTTGAGTTCAGTTTGAGGTATGATGGGGAACCAGCATCGTAAGGCTGCTAAATCAGGGCAATGGACGACTGCATGGTCTGTCTTTTTGCATAACGTACATGCTAGTTGTCCCTGCGAAGTGTGGTTGGGGGTAGCTAGGGGTTACCTAGTGGGCCATTCTTTGGCTGTCAAGAACATGATGGATGTGCTCATATCATCCGCTTGGGTCAGGGAGCTACCTGTGGACTCGGCATCCATGTCATCTTCTTGGGAAAGGCAGATTATGGCTGAGCGTAGGCTAGCAAGAGCTAGCCAGAAGTGAGGTATGTAGTGAAAATTCTCCAAAAGGTGATTGTCGGCGCATAACAGGCATGTGAATTGTGCTGCCCGTAGTCCCACGCAGTACATCCTTTCGATTGGATACCACATGTGGATGAGCTCCATGGCTACGCATTCCTCGAGGTAGTGCCCACGTTCATTGTATAGTGCACAACATATAATTGGAATGACTGGGGGTCTTTCTACAATCCTATGTTCCTCTTATAATTATAGGATGGTATGAAGTTCATCGTCGACGGGGTGGATGGAGGGATCCTCTTGATAGGATCGCTTGATCACATGTAAGGTGTCCCTATATCACAGTATCTTTGGACAATGGTGGGTATAGTGCCCATAGTTGCTACGGAGAGTGCATGCATGACTGGTACGTAGTGTTTTTCCTTTACCTTTGGTGGTAGGTTTCTTTTTACGGGAACGCAACGTCGGGATATCTGTTTTGGAGCCGAGCAGTGGTTTTAATTCGTCCAGCTCCGGACATATATGGGTAGGATGGCCTATAATGTTGCATATGGCGCAAATTAGTGATTCCCTTTGAATGGTGAGGGTCACCATCTTCTTTCCTCTATTTTCGGTTTTCTTGGCCATGATCACCGGTTTCGCAATGGGCACTTCCTTTGCAAGGGCGGTCTCGACCGTTTCTTGGGTAGGTGGGGGCTCCTCGGGACTGAGGGGCTTTAAACCTATGGCAATAACATTGGTGGCTGCTATTACAGAAGGAGGAATGAGGTACCAAACTAGGAATGCCAACGATATGTTTGGTAATACCAGTGTTGCCAAAACTTGTTGGGAGACGAAGCCAGCTGGAGGGTAGAGGAAAGGGGTTTAGGAGGCGGCGTAGGCTAGAGAAGTTGTCGTGGCCTACACCTCGATGTCATTACTACTTGAGTCTGTGTCCTGACTAGCCTCGATTCTTGATGTGCACATCATGCACACTGGAGCCCCTGTGACATTGGGTGATGCCTCAAGGATAATGGGAGGATCTCCTAGGAATGACCCTAGAAAGGATGATGGTTTGAATTGGCCAGGGCCATATTCTTGGTACTGTGAATGACCATCCCAGGTTGTATCTACATAGGGTAGAATTACATCCGTGTTGGTTAGGGGACGTCTTTCGCTATGTGTCAGCTGGTCTACAGTAATGATGCAGTCCTCGTGGAGGAACATCATAATGCGAAAGATGGAGGAGGCTATGGCAGACATGACATAAATATAACTCCACCCGAGGAGTATATTTTAATCCAAGTGAGCGTCCAAGACTTCAATGTTTATGTGGACTGTCTTTCCGGCTAAGAAAACTAGGACATTTTGGTAGAGGCCGACGGGGGTTGAGGGATGACTGTCGTACGCTCGAAGCGTTATGACTGAGGGCTTCAGTTCAGGAGACCCTAACTTCTGCCAAACATTTTTTTACATGATGCATGTCAATGCACCCTCATCTATGACACATTGGTGAATAGTTATATTCTAGACCGACATTGGTATCTAGAAGGTGACCATAGAAGGAAGCCTAGGCGTGGATTTTTCTAAGTCAAAAGCCATCATGCGCGTATCAGAAGGGTTGATAGTGCCTAATGCGGAAAGTACGACTTTCCACTATTTTAGGCACGACTGTAGTACTTCCAGAGCTGACATAGCAGTGGGAGATTGAGCTAAATCATCCACGATGCTATAATTATGGGTTGCTTTGGAGTAGTTACCTGTTTGCCTATTAGGTCCCTTTGCCATCTTTGGTAATGGTTCTATAGGCATCTTTGAAATGGTCAAAGGTGCAGTTGGTGTACTAGTACTACCCCTTGATGTAGTGGTGTCTGGTGGGGTGTCGTAGTTGCGATTCCATGTTTGGAAAAGCATCTCTTCCCCAGTCATTTATATTTCATGGCTTCTTTTCTCAGAATCGTCTGGGTTTTTTTGGTGAGTGCTTACCGTCCCTTGGTTTGGGAATGGTTCTTGCATCATGACAGGTTGCTGGGAAGATCCTCCTTGTCCTCGGTTACTCTGAAGCTTTTTTAGCTCAGGTAGATCGAGACAGTGGTGAGTATAGTGCCCGTACTCACCACATATTGAACAAGAATGGTTTGTTCGCAGAGATGGCCTTTTTCCTTACCGTTTGGCATTTCTAGGCCCGTGGTTCTGATTCTGGTCAGAGTTTCCTCCGCCCTGGGATCGCAGTGGGTGTTTTTGGTTGCTGCCCCCTGTCCAGGGTTCCTTTTTGGCTTGTTTTTTGATTTTTTCTTTACCATGTTAGGAGGGTAGTTCTCCTGGTTATTCTGGTGTGGTTTTTTTTGGGACAGCTGCATAAAGTTCACCTGCACGTTGGTTTTCATGGGTGGGTCATGTGCTGGGGACTGAGCATAACGTTGTCCCGTGTTTGCACCTGGCCGTAGGAGGGGGGTTCTTCTGTCAATGTTTCGCTCTGCGTACTGGGGCCCCTCAGCCGGAGGATAAGGTCCTCCTTGGTGATACGCTTGCGCCCGATTAGTCAAATTTTTATGAGGCATATGATGACTTTGAAATCCAGGTTGAGACATGTTATGGGTAGAACTATATGCGTAGCTGGGGTTTTGACCAATGCTGCCTAAATGACCTTGGGTCATTGACCCAATTAGCCTATCTGTAGAGTTCGACGCGCCTGGAAATTCTTGATAAGTTTTTAGGCGCGGGGCGTTAGGCAGGATGCTGTAAATGTATCCTGACTGCATATAAATTAGTTCAAGCTTCTGGGCTTTACTGATTACATCCTCTTTAGATGTGGGGTATTGTTATGCCACATCCTTTGAAATCTCAGGCGTCAGAGTTTTCAAGAATAAATCTAAGAGGACCCGATCATCGAGTTTAGCTTTACATAAACTACGACACCACTTGCATTCATGAAGATGGTTAGAGATATGGACGACGGGGGTTTGTTTAAAATGAGTCAGTAATTCCATTCCCAAATCATGGTCAATGGGTAACTGAAAATATGTGAGGAACACGATAGTGAGGGCGCTAAAGGTTCCATGTGAAGCAGGAGGTTGCTCCAGGTACCACTTCATGACTACTCCCGTAAGAGTGCATTGAAATAGCCTCAATTGAATAGTGTTGTCGACGATACTATTCGATGAGAACCAAAGGTGAAAGGTCATTACATTATTACCCGGGTCTTCCGCTTGCTTGCCTTCGAATTTTGGTATATCCGAAGGGAGCTTCGTGGGCATGGGAGGCCATGACGGATCGTGTGCGATGCGGTCATTTGTTAGCTTGGTTAAATCGAGGAGATTCAACAAAGCTAAGAAAGGTGACTGGGAGGTTGACGCCATTGCAACATGTGAAGACACGAAGTTTTGGTTAGAACAAGGGTTAGTATGTGACGTACCCTGAGGTGTGTTCAAATGGCTTCCCGTATGGTAGGCACTCGTGTGCCCCCTAGGGGTCGAGGGGGGAGTAGTGTGCGGTGTGGTGTTGGGAAACCAACTAGGGTTCCCAACTATGGTTTCTCCAATAACGGATGAACCAATGATGGTGGCAGTGTTCCATCTTTGACGCTTGAACGATGAAAGACTTGGAACCCCTCCCTGTAATGGGGGGAGGTCCAAAAGACGCCTAGATCGACGAGGTTCCGTTGGGACCATTTGGGTGTCGACCAGGTTAGGTTTTGGAGAAATTTGAAAGGATAGAGTCTATTATCAAAGAAAAATTATGGCCACATACATAAAACAAAGTGAAAATAAAGTAAATTTTCCCTTTAAATTAATCTATGTGATCACTCAAGCAAAAAAAATGGCTTTTGTTTGTTTGCGCATGATACTCAAAATACTAGAAGACTTATGTGTCCTCACACACACAAAATTAACTGGGCCTTGATAATATTTCTTGTGAGCGCTGGCACAACGTCCCGTAAGAGCTGGCGACACCCCCAATCAGCTGAAGAAAATCCACCAAGGTAAGGGTAGAGGGTCTAGCGCTTGCCTGCACCGTCACCTATAGGGCAAAGGATGCCATATGTTTTGGCCACTAAGAACCACTGTCCCACGTGAACGTTCGAGTCTTGGGCTTCTTGGTAGTTAGCTAACAGTACCGAGTATTAGCTAGGTCAGGTAGCCCCAACTGATACCGCACGCACTGTGCCTAAGCTTAATCCCCTCTGAATCGGGTCTCTGTCGTGCTCAGGTTTTCTTTGCCATGGGCTGATATGTGGATTTGAAGCTCCCTAAATACACAACTTCTATGTTTCAATATGAAGTATGATCAAGGCGGCTTATTAGATGCCTACCCCCTTGATCCTAACTTACACTATAAATTCTTTTGTGGCCCCTGTGGGGAGAATTTAGTGAGTTTGGTTAAGTTAGATTTTAGGTGTCTTCCTTTGCGTAGTGGGTGAGTGTGTGTGAGCATAAGGTGAACAAAATCATAGTTTGAACATATGGATATCGGTGATCCTTTACAAAAAATCCCCTGGTTAAACTATGTTATATTGTTCCTAGATCAAATGGAAAACATGTGCGGATAATGGGCCACTTTCAAAGTTTCCTAGTTAATCTGTGTGACTAACTAAAGGGAGATGGTGAATTGTGAATATAGAGCATTCATATGATTACCTAGGATCACTGGAGGGTGAAAAGGTAGTAAACATTACTTTCTCTAATCGACAATTCAATCCTAGTCTCGCAATTTCTAATGCAAAAATTGAACTAAACTAAACAATTTTTACACTAGAAAAAAGAAAACTAGTTATGCATGTGTGGTCTTGGGCCACTTACTTGGACTAGTTATCTAAGTGTGAATACCAGAATTTGAAAAACATAAATTTTTCGGAATGCAATGGTTAATTTTCCCCCTACTTAAACTATGTGAATATTTTTATAAAAACCAACTTGAAGAAAAACTAACTCTAAGCCTACAGAAGGCAGCTAAAAGTGAGTTCTCACAAGCTGTGGGGTATCAACACAAGTGCTGGAAGATACATTAGGGGCTTCCCAGCACCTTATAAATAGAAAAAATGCAGAATCTTGGGAGAAAAATCTCATTCTGTAAATTGAGCGCAAAAAGCCCTGACAGGTGTGCTTTCCTGCACACAGGTCAGCCTTGAACGTGCACCCTGCGCGTCTGTGAGGAAAAAACGTGTGCAAAGCCCTAAAAGTAAAAAATATTAGGAGATTATCTTCTTCAGTCTGTCACTCAAAGTGAATATAGGGATTGAAAGATGGATCAGAGGACCATCAGCTCCACTCTCCAGCATAGACAAAGGTCTCCTACAAGAGATGGCACAACCACATAAACTTGTAAAATGTTAGTGGAGTCGTCAATCCTTTTGTGGTGGATTTGACGCATGGGTGTACGAAATGGAACTAGTTTAAGGGGTGTGGTCTACCCCTATAAACTATTGGTAACAGGCAGAAAGTGGTGGAGCTCAAAAGCATACAATCTAGAAGAAAAAAGTATGCAAATGTATGCTCAGATTAAAATAAAACTAAAACACAAATATACAGAAGCTATAGAAGAGAATCAAAATGACAATAATGTAAACGATGGCTCTAGGCCTCTTCTTATTAAACATTTGATATGGAGAATAAATTTTACCCATTTTTCAAAGGGCCCCTAGACAATGGTGCTAGGTCCCGATGTAAGGATGTTGTTTTCCAAGCTTTGCCTCTGGTGTAGTCTCCCTCTCTCTCCGCTGTGATGGAATAATATTGTTGGGTGTCCAACAATTGAGTCCCCTCTATCTCCAGCTCTAGGTCACACACTGCTAGTATTTCTTGGGCAATTCTGGCCAACATAACAATGTGATCACCCATTCTTCATCTCTTGGTGGCTTTATATAGGGGATTTCAAATCCTCCTTCCCTCCCTTGGTAGATGGTGGATGGTGACCCAAGGGAGAGGTATGATTCCATTGTGTACTCCAAATATTCCTTTGTGTGCTCACATAATGTCTAAGGAGGCACTGATGGTTGTCCTTAGGCGGCTTCATGCAAGGAGTAATTGTCCTTTGCTTTGCATAGTCCCGGAAAGCGACATTTTTCCACTTTCAGGAATGTGTGCTTATCAGGAAAAAAGGTGCGCAGAAGGCGCTCTTCTCAGAGGATAATGCATGCAATCAACATTTTAGACTAGTTCAAATTTGATTTTCTCAAAACCTTAGAGATTTTAAATACTTTATTGATTCCATAATGTCTTCCTTCCCTGTAAATCCTTTGGCTTGACATTAATTAATGTCATCTTCTTTTGTACGATTTTCCAGTGTTAACAACTATGTTCAAGGATATTTTGGACTATTTCTCCTAGGTGATGATAAACCCTATAAAATAATTGGAATGGGTAAGGTTTTTATAAAGAAACAAAATGGAAACCAATGGCTATTAAAGGAGGTAAGGAATCTTCCATATCTAAATAAAAATCTAATTTCAACAGGGAAATTAGTGTTGAGAATTTGGAGGGTTGTAGGTTAATATAAATTCTCTTCTTGATAATTACTTTTGAACTTACTTGAGGTACTTATGTATTCTCTTCTTTTAGTTAAGTTAATATTTCATCAAGTCAATTATCAAAAACACAAGACACAACGGTTAGGCTCTAAGAGCTAGGGAAAAACCTCTCCCTCTTGGAGAGGAAAACCCGCAAAGAATTATTCTTGTAGATCTTGAAATACCATGACCTAGACTTAGACCCTTAACCTAGATTTTATTCCAAGACCTTGATCTTAACTTTGCATATGCGTGTAAATGAATTGCTTGAACAGCAGGAGCAGGAAGGTAAATCATACTGCCTCTTCTCTTGCATTGGTGTATTTATTGCACTTCTTTACAGGCATACCTCAGCTCTTTGTTCTAAGTATACTCCACACTGCATAACATGTATTATCCGCACTGTCTATCATGTAGTGATCGAATTGAAAATTACTTATTATTCACACTTCGTATCAGCTATCATCCGCACTATACATCATTGATTATCAGCACTTTATGTCTTCTATTATCCGCACTATATGACGTATCTTATCTGCACTATATATTGTATATACCCCAAACTTTATATCGCAGAGATCACAGTATATAACCCGCACTTTATATCATTGAGATCATCGTATATAACCCGCACTTTATATCGTTGATATCACTGTATATAACTCATACTTTATATCACTGAGATCATCGTATATACCTCGCATTTTATATCGTTGAGATCATTGTAAAACTATAGTGATGACCACAATATTGTATAGGTGTAATCGCAAATCTTATTTGTAACATTCGCACTTATTATTACTGAGATGTTCCGAAAACGTCATCAGAGAAAATCCGCAATGTTGTTTCTTGAACAGATCCGCACTTGTTCTTCTTTTTCCCACACCTTTATCTCTACAATTGTCTCTTGAATATCCACAATTGATTAGCACTGAATCAACAATTCTTTCTTACCTAAAATTATCCGTAGCTTCTGTGTATATATATAGGATAACGTTCACTTAATTTAGGTCGTCCTGTCATGTTGTAGGGAGGCCAACTTGATACATTAATATAAAATTGCTTCCAGCGTTTGAGTGAGGGTTAATGAGAGCTACTCTTCCATATTTTTTGGACTTGTTATTGGAGCATTTCTAGATCCTTCATATATGACCTTAATCACATTTTTATCTAGAAGACAAAAACCCTAGATAGATGTAATATTCCTAAATTAGATTACAGCTAATAGGAATATTAATTTTTCTTTTGAAATCTAGATGAATGAATAAATGGGCAAGGAGGCTCATAGATTTCTCAAGTATGAATAAAAATCCCTCATAGTGTGAAAAAGGATAATGAAATAACCAGATCAAGCATCTACATGTGTGAACAATGTCTAAACTATGTGGACAAGGTCAAGTTTGACCAAGTCAACAGCATTTATTCTCAAAGAGTGGATCCTAAATAAAGACAGCTCAATGTGAATGAAAATCAAGCTAGCCAGTTAAAATGAAGACACCTTGAGTGTGGAATAGGTTGATCACTTAACCAAGTCAACCATGACCATATCTACAGCGCAGTCTAGATGCATTGAACCTCTTTAAGGGACAACACAGTTATAGAAGGAGATTTTACATGTGAAAGAGGCTAAAATAATGAAGTGGTTTAGGGTTTTGACAAGACTCCAATCTTATAAAAGGAGGAGGAGAGCAGCATGAAAGGGTTGTTGAAGATTATTATTTTCTGAAGGTATTTTCTGCTTATACATCCCTTGTTGGGCTTTCCTGTTTAGGAATCCCACCTCCTTCCTTGAGCAGCTCTTGGAGGAGACTTATGCCACCTTATCCACTATTAGGCTTGGGCCAAGCTTCACCTTACACCTACAGTGTTGATCTTTTTTAGGGTTGGGTTGTCCTTGTGAGTTGCAGTAGTAGAAGACACTAGATCTGTTCAGATATAGACTATACTAGTGGCTCTTCTCAGTGAGTGTGTATTTTAACCTCCTGGAAGAGTGCATTAGCTGATTGAGCTTCAGATCCAGACCTTGACATCAGGCCAAAGCATTCTCAGAGCCTACAGCACAGTTTCTCTCCCTGTACTGCATTATTTGAAAAGGAGAAGTTGCAGGGTGTTTTGTCTGCATTTTGGAGGAGAGATCTCCAGTGTTAGGATTCTTCCTCTCACTGTGGTGATCCATGGATTGGCCATCCAATCCATGTTTGTTTCAGATCTAATCTACTGTCCTATTGTATGATTTATAAATTTCTGAATAATTCTGCAGATCTGCAACTTTAGATCTCAGATCTACTCTCTGTGCTTCATGTTTTGCACAAAACCCCAAGGGGAATGTATAGATGAGCTTTTATTGTACACAGATCTGAATTAGATCCATATTTTTATGTACAGATCTGCTATAGATTTGAGTATTAATAAACTATTGCTTCAGCCCCTAAAAATAACGCTGTCATGTTTATGCAGTCTTTTCTTATGGTTGCAGCACCTCATTTCTGAATATTTCTCCTGTCTATTTCCATTCTCTCTCTTATACAATGTATGGCCTGTAATGTAAATCTGATTTGATGTTATATAACTAATATTTGAGCCTCCATATCAGTCTACTTCTTTGCTTCAGTGGATCTGCGTTATTTCTGAAGCAGTCTTTTGCATATAGCTGCAGCCCCTCACTCTGGGTGATTTTCAGCTAGACTAGTTTGTGGGAGATACGTTTAACCCACCTAGTTTGAGTTTTTTTTGCTCTCCTTTTGGATTTAGATCTTAGATGAGATAATCTAAGGGATATAGGAGCTGTAAACTCATTTCTGTGCATAGATCTCTTAGGAGTGTGTTATTTCAGCAGGCTTGTTGTGCTATTCCAGATTTGGGATATTACAGTGGTATCAAAGCAAGATATTTTGGCTCAGCTTGTGGGCTTCAAGCCAAAGTGCTATAAAGCAAGGAGAAAGGTAACAATGATGAAGAGGATGAGCTTACTCTCATCACTTTTTATATCCAGTAAGAACCTCTCCAAGGAGGTTGAACAAGAAGAAGAGAGAAGGAGCAGTGAAACTCCTAGAGAGTTTTGAGAGCAGGAAGATCTCTCGATCAGATCTACAAGATCTATACATAAGGAAAATTCTAAATCCTCATCTCATAGATATGTGCACTCAACCATATCACCAAATCTTCAACGTTTTGTCAGTGACTTCTTCATGAAGAAGAAGAGGGGAGGTGTGCCCAAGGAGGAGACTCTTGGAGAGTATTTGCAGGAGTATGAAGCTCAATATAAAGAGTTCAAAGATAACTTGAACTTTCAAGGGTTCTGCAAGATCAAGGAGGATAGAAGCACAAAAGAGGAGCAGCATGGTATGGGTAGATTCTATCTATCTACCTTTGATGGATCACCTAAATGTCTAGTTAGGGTTTGGGTGGAGGAGCTAGACAACTTTGTGCAACAACATCAAGTTTCAGAGATTGAAGCCATCAAAGTAGCATCGTTGTATTTTTAAGGTAAAGCATATGCTTGGTGGTTGTTTGAGTATTTTTCCTTAAGGAATGCAAATACACCCACTTATGCAAGGTTTATTGCAAGATTAATGAAGAGGTTTGATGATACTTCATGTGTGTCATCTCCTACTGAGACTATCAAACCATATCAGAAAAATATTTTGCATGAGTTGGAAGGATCTATAGATCCAACTCCATTTCTAAATACCATGGGAGAGGGTGTGAGCTTGTTTGATACTTTTCCAAGGGCAAGATCTCCTTTAGATGAAAGGCTTCCTTCTCAAAAGGAAGACATGAAGATTCATTCTTCAATAGATGACCAAGATCTAGGGTCTCTTATTGGAGGTAAGGAAACTTCAACTATTGAAGAGGAGAAAGGGAAGGCAGGAGATGATAACACAGTCATGACAATGGCACCTCAAACACTTCATGAAGAGGAGGATGTAGCACTTGCTCCAAGGAAAGAAAATTTTGCACTCTTGCAAGGAGTTCCAAAAGGTCTCACACATAAAACTCTTGGCATAACACATGAGTGGCATGTACCTCATTGTCAAATGATGAGATCTTGAGGATAGAAGGAGGAAAAGAGGAGGAAGGGCATCACAAGATGAAGAGCATGAACCCTTCCCTATTTCAAAGCTTGGAAGAACAAATAAGGCAAGAGGACCTATGCAATAAAGGTAGGGGAAAATCTGTCCACCTACATCCACATCCTACTCTATGCCTTGATGCCTCTTTTCAAGGAGGCATTTCACCAGGAGAATCTCTTGATTGGAGGGAAACTAAAGTGTTCTCTCAACTATGGGCAGTATTTGCATACTTGGCTAAGGAGGGAGCCTTGGGAGAAGCCAGCACTGCACAGAGAATCTCTCATGAATTCAGAAGAGAGGTGAGCAATTTCCTGAAAGGGGCATTGCTATCTCTCACTCAATTATCTGCGCTGAGAGAGGAGAGATCAGAAGTCTATGATGGCATGAGCATGGGAATACATGGCAACTCCATAAATTTGGGGCAGCCCATGATATCTTCATTCACAAAGAATATTTTTGAACATGGCAAGGGGATGCTAACCCTCTTGCATGCATGGGCCAAAATGAGGAAGTATTGGAAGACAAGGACCTTCTGAGGAGAAGTTGATTTCCATCTACTTCAATCTTGTATTGAGCAAGATCAGCTGCAAATGAGGCAGCAAAGGGGAGATTATGATGCTCCAACATGTGATTTTGATATCAAGGATGTCAAATAGGGGAGCCATGGAATGACAGGGGCTGCATTTCAGACCTCTACAGCGTTGTCATTCTTGGGAAGCCTAGATCCTTATTGGGATTCCCAACTCGTGATGGAATACTCCAAGGACCTTTTCACATGTCGGGTTCTTGATGGGGAAGTAATGGATGGGAGGTTTAAGGTAGTTGATGGAGTCATTTATTTCTATCATCTTATCCTTTTGGTTAGAGACTCTAAGCTCAAGGAGAGGCTACTAAATGCAACCTATGAGATCCTTATTTCCAAACCCACTGGTTTCATTAGAGGATATCATACTATCTTAGGTGGATTCATATGGGAAGGTTTCAAGGAAGAGGTGCACTCTCATATGAACATGTGCATGGATTACTTGCTATATGAGGAGGAACTAGCTCTTGGGAAGAGCCATCATTCACACCTCCTTACTCATTGAGTGTGAGAGGGAACTCATCCATGAGTTACCTCACTGATGTAAAATAAGTGTATAGAGGAACTTGTCTTTCTGAATATTATGATGTATCTCCTATATGCTTATATTTTTATAACACTCATTTGCAGAACATTGTTCCAAGAGGGGGCACTATTTATGATGGGTTTCATGGACCACTCAAGGCCATGAACTATGTTGATGCAGGTCATTCCTTGGAGGATCTTGGGAAGTTATTTTTTCCTTCATGGTGTGATTCTTTTACACCAAATATGATGCACATTCTCCAAGCATTCCAGACGAATGGGGCAGCAAGAAAGTGTTGGGGGAGGCACTTGTCATCTCTTATTCTATGGCAGTTAAGGCTAAAACTGCGTTGGTTGCACATGAGGTAACATCTTCCTTCTCCTTTATCATACATGGCAACTAGCATGCTTCTAATCATGATTCCATGTGTTGGAAATGATCTTGGTCTTGGGAGCATGGTTGGAGGAGAGGAACATTGGTGGGATGTGTCCTTGGGGGAAGGAGTTCCCCACTCTTTTTACACTACATGCTTCAATGGGAGCATGAGATATTGTATGGCCACTATGATATATCACTTTTCTCTTTGTAGAGTGAGCTATATGTTTGTTGGGAACATGCCTCTCATATGTATTGGGGAGGAGTTTTTCTATGGATTTCCAAGCTAGGAGGTGATCCACTTCATTTGGATGGTAGCATGGAGATGGGAGTCTTTCATGAATAATGAAATTTCCCATGATTTTCATCACTTCTATCTCGAGGAGGCCATGGATCCACAAGAGGTTTTCCACATAGACCTTCCATTTCTTCATGATGAGAGCCATTGGTTTTATTCACCAAAGGCCAACTTGCACATTGAGGAGGGACCATTGGAAGACAAAAATATTGCAGAAAATTCGGAGCAATGGTGGAGACTATTGGATGAGGAGGCCACAAGAGGAGAAGGGGATATTTTACAGCACCCTTGCAGTTGCTTGAGGACAAGCAACATTTGGGGGGGGAGATTGTAATATTCCTAAATTAGCTTACAGCTAATAGGAATATTAATTTTGCTTTTGAAATCTAGATGAATGAATAAATGGGCAAGGAGGCTCATAGATTGCTCAAGTATGAATAAAAATCCCTCATAGTGTGAAAAAGGATCATGAAATAATCAGATCAAGCATCCACATTTGTGAACAATGTCTAAACTATGAGGACAAGGTCAAGTTTGACCAAGTCAACAACATTTATTCTCAAAGAGTGGATCCTAAATAAAGAAAGCTCAATGTGAATGAAAATCAAGCTAGCCAGTTAAAATGAAGACACCTTGAGTGTGGAAGAGGTTGATCACTTGACCAAGTCAACCATGACCATATCTACAACGCAGTCTAGATGCATTGAACCTCTTTGAGAGACAGCGCAATTCTAGAAGGAGATTTTACATGTGAAAGAGGCTAAAATAATGAAGTGGTTTAGGGCTTTGACAAGACTCCAATATTATAAAAGGAGGAGGAGAACAGCATGAAGGGGTTGTTGAAGATTATTATTTTCTGAAGGTATTGTCTGCTTAGACATCCCTTGTTGGGCTTCCTGTTTAGGAATCCCACCTCCTTCCTTGAGCATCTCTTGGAGGAGACTTGTGCCATCTTATCCACTATCAGGCTTGGACCAAGCTTCACCTTACACCTACAGCGTTGATCCTGTTGAGGGTTGGGTTGTCCTTATGAGTTGCAGCAGTGGAAGACACTAGATATGTTCAGATCTAGACTATACTAGTGGCTCTTCTCAGTGAGTGTGTCTTTTAACCTCCTGGAAGAGTGCATTAGCTGATTGAGCTTCAAATCCAGACCTTGGCATCAGGCCAAAGCATTATTAGAGCCTACAGCACAGTTTCTCTCCCTCGACTGCGTTATTTGCAAAGGAGAAGTTGCAGGGTGTTTTGTCTGCATTTTGGAGGAGAGATCTTCGGTGTTAGGATTCTTCTCTCACTGTGGTGATCCATGGATTGGCCATCCAATCCATGTTTGTTTTAGATCTGATCTACTGTCCTATTGTATGATTCATAAATTTCTGAATAATTCTGCAGATCTGCAACTTTAGATCTCAGATCTACTTTCTGTGCTTCATGTTTTGCACAAAACCCCAAGGGGAATGTATATATGAGCTTTTCTTGTACGCAGATCTAAATTAGATCCATATTTTTATGTAAAAATATGCTCTATATCTGAGTATTAATAAACTGCTACTTCAGCCCCTGAAAATAACGTTGTCATGTTTATGCAGTATTTTCTTATGGTTGCATCACCTCATTTCTGAGGATTTCTCCTATATATTTCCATTCTCTATCTTATACAATGTATGGGCTGTAATGTAAATCTAATTTGTTGTTATATAACTAATATTTGAGCCACCATATCAGTCTATTGCTTTGCTTCAGTGGATCTGCGTTATTTCTGAAGTAGTCTTTTGCATATAGCTGCAGCCCCTCTCTCTGGGTGATTTTCAGCTAGACTAGTTTGTGGTGATCTGTTTAACCCACCTAGTTTGATTTGTTTTTTCTCTCCTTTTGGATTTAGATCTTAGATGAGCTGATCCAAGGGATCCAGGAGCTACAAACTCATTTCTATGCATAGATATCTCAGGAGTGCATTATTTCAGCAGGCTTGTTGTGATATTCCATATTTGGGATATTACAATAGACATCAAGAAGAAGTCTATTTAACCTATAATAAAATATTTCTCATGAAACCCATGAGGCAAGTACAAAATATATTTTATTATCTTTGTCTTATTCTTTACCTAAAAATACATAATTACATAGTCAATATTAAGACCGACCTAGTTACACTTTTCAACAATTAGGAGGTGAAGGTTGTGTAACTACTTTTACAGACAAAACCTGGAAGGTCACTGGAGGATCCCTAATAATAGAAAAGGGAGAAAAGGTTGGTACATTGTATTTAGGCAATGGTATTTCTGATTATGTTAATTATTTAACCTCCATGTGAGAATATATGGAACTCTGGCATCATAGGTAGTGAGCCCTGGTATTGCACCAAGAGTGTTGCAACTCCCATGGGTTGCCCTACTTTACTTTATCAACCCAAGATTCGTACAAACTTGGAGGTGACAATGCTATATACACAGCATATGCATTCTATTCATGTCATCCTCTTCTACTTTACGAAAGGGTGATATTTCTTAAACTATGATCAAACCTGAAAAGTAAATTGCTGGAAGGATATGACAGAAAGGAAACTACTTAATTTGTAGAAAGGACATGATGGAAATGAAACTAATTTAATGTGCAGAAAGGAAATGACAGAAATAAAATAAATTAAATTGCTGAAAAGAAATGACAGGAAGGAAACTAAACTAAATTTTTGAAAATAAATGGCAAAAAGGAAACTAATTCTAAACCACACTTATCTTGTCCAAACGGCTAAATGCACTCTACTTATCCTATGGTCTATCCACCATGCTTCTACCCATGCGACTAAGTTATCCATTACTTAATTCTAATTGAAAAAGTGTTGATTTGCAGCTAGAGGAAATAAAAGGGCTAAAGTGGCTAATGGAGGGCTTAACGCATGAAAAAAGGCTTAGAAGTGGAAAGAGTAGGGTTAAGCCTTATTAAATCTTATAATATGGTGCAAAGATTATTTGGAGCGGAATGATTGAAATATGTGATGGCGGAGTTATGATTGGCGGATAGAAGTACGATATGCAATCTGCGATATCATAATCGCAATGTCGCAAGGTTGGAGTGGTAAAGGTTAACAGGAACAAAATAAAAACTGTGAAATTTGATTTGTGATGCGGCAGAGTTCGTAATCGGCGTTTGGAGCGGTAAAGGTTAACAAGAACAAAATAAAAACTAAGAAATGTGATTGGCAATGCGGCGGAGTACGGTAGCGAGAGTTTTGAGGAAGACAAGGGCGGAGGTCAACCTATGAGGTTTTGAAGTGTTTTTCCATTAAAATAGTTGTGATAGTCGTAAAATGTGAAAACGAAGGAATAGAACGCGGACTTAGTCGTGTTGAAGTGTTTTTTGGAATAAAGGGTGTGACAGCTACAATAAGTGAAATAGAAGGGATTAGAGGCGTAACATAGGTGTTTGGAAGCAAATGCATAGATGGATAGGGACTAGAAAATGGAGCAAAATGGCTTAATAATATCTCTGGGCTTTTGATGCCTATTCCCGCAAATAAACCTGCAAATTCATGCGTGGGAAAATAGAAAAGAATGCGTAATAAAACAGTGAAAAGAAAGCAGTTTTTGGGTCTGTGGGAAGATTCGCCCTCCTCGAGCTCTATTAACAGAGATGAGAAGGGAGTCTTAATCCACAGTTTTTTTTTTGTTTTTCTCCTCTATTCTATTACTCACAAGCAAATGAGAAACTACAACATCATGTTGAAAGAAAAACTAAACAACGATGAAACTATGAGAAGCAGAACTAATTGAATGACTGAAAGAAAAGTAGCTTAATGGCAGAAAGGAAAGAATGGTAACAGCAAAGAAGTTGAGGCACATGGGTTGGGCCCTAATCCACGATCCCATCTCTCTGGAACTAGATCAACAAAAATTCATATGAATACCCATTACATTAAAATGAAATCTTATTACATCCCAAAGGTCTTAAACAGAAAAAGCCTAATAGAATGGAAAATGGATGGCATAGGATGGAATGGAATGAAAATGGAATGGAATGGACTGTATCGAATGGAATAGAATCGACTGGAATTGACTCCCTCTTCCTAGCTCTAGCTCTGCTCTATTTATTCTACAGGGCAGCTACCAACAGTTCCTTAGAAAATAGTGATTGAGTCCATTTGACTCCCAGTAAACAAATATTGAGTGCTCTCCTCTTTGAGTTGCTTGGCTGCCTCTAGAACTCAAACTTCTGGAGAGAATATTTGGGGTGACTGAGTCCACTTGACTCCAAGTAAACAGAGATTGAGTGAACTCCTCTTTGAGTTGCTTAGTTGCCTCTAGAACTCGAATTGCTGGAGAGAATATTTGGGGTGATTGAGCCCACTTGACTCCAAGTAAACAAGGATTGAGTGCACTTGGTCCTTAGTTTCTTGGTTGCCTCTAGAATTCAAATTGCTGGCGAGGATCTCAGGAGGATCGTTTGGCTGCCTTTGAGGGTGGACAGCCCCCTTGAATCTCTCCAAGATTTCTCCCTAATTTCCTGATATTTTTCACTCTTGATCTTCCAGTGGCAAGGATAAAGTCCCTAAATTATCTCCTTCTCCAAATCTGCATAATCTGCTAAATATTATCACAATATTCTACAAAAATAACCAATATTAGGCACAACTATGAAATTACCTTTAAACCTTCCTAAGAAAATATTAAAGCATAAGAAAACATTATTAAGTGTAGAAGGAGATATTTAATATATATTTTCATGTGCATAAGGAAGGTAGATGAGTCTAAGAAAGGTTATATGGGCCTTAATTTATGTCTAATTTAGAGGCCTATCATCACCCCCCTACTGAAATTGTTTCTCATCCTCCGAGCAACCTATTCATTGTCCCTGCCTTCTGGTTCTTCCTGCATGCTGGCTTATTTCATTTTCTGTTTATTGGTCCATGTGCTTCTCCTTCTGCTAATCTT
This sequence comes from Pinus albicaulis, assembly GCA_034641835.2. Classification (NCBI taxonomy): domain Eukaryota; kingdom Viridiplantae; phylum Streptophyta; class Pinopsida; order Pinales; family Pinaceae; genus Pinus; species Pinus albicaulis. Next base: position 1,367,078,030 of record CM076580.1, read on the forward strand.
CTTGCTATTCTTCTTGCATTTCTTCTCATAGGTGCATCATGGAGGTCCTCAGATGCCTTAAGAAAACGTGTTTTGCATGCTAAGAGGTGGTGGATCCACCTTTATTTTAGTTTATTCTTTTTTTTCTTTTTTTTTAATTGCATGCAGAATAAACTCATAGTTCTTTTTTCTATGAACTGAGTTCACCTTTTCTCACCCCTCGATACTCCTTGTCTTCCATTACAATTAACTACTTACTACCCACCTTCTCAAGTCCTTTTTAGTTTTGTCTTGTTCCTCTTCATGGCGGAAAAAGTGAGGCTAGTTGCTAGAGAAGGCTGAGGTTGCTCTGCTACTGATTTTGGCTACATAAAAAACTTTCCTTGTCACACTTTTTAATGTTTTATTAAGATAAAATAGATTCGAAGAAAGGGTTAGATGATTGCATACCTGAGCCTTACCATTGATTTGTTTTTGCAGGTGATATTGAAGCTGTTGATATGGTTGTTGAAGTTTTCTTCAGTGGTTCTGAAGCTGCTCTAAAGCTACATGTGATAATCTACTTGAGGTCCTTTTGGAGCTTCATAGCACAAGAGGAGGAATTTCAAGTTTGACTGCCTTTGATCAAGGTGTTGACCAAATTTTCCTTTTGTGCCAACTTGCTGTTTTTCTGCTTGCAAAGGTTGGAGAGCACCTGCATTCATTAGAGAGAGATACATGGAGAATGAAATTTCTTTTTTTCTTTTTTTTTAAGGCCTACTAGCTGCCTCAATGAGGTTTTCCACTAGTAGGTCTGCCTAGGCACCTCAAAGGAGGTTTTCACCTAGGATATTTTATTCATTTATTTATTTATTCAACCCAATGATTTCCTCATGGAGGTTTTCAATCAGTGAGCCAATCTCAGATGCCTCAAAGAGGTTTTCATTTGAGATTTTATTATTTCCCCCTTTTTTTTCACTTTCCTACTCTACTTGAAAAAAACAAAACCTTTTTCAAGTATAGGAATACTTCCAATGGAGCCATGTACACATCAAGATGACAGATAAAATCATGTGCACACTTGGAATACATGCTCTGACATGTACCTGAATATGAGAGACGAATTTCTTTGACTAGGATTGTATCAAGTACTATTGGAGAAGAGTGTGTTGCTGCAACTTAATGATTGTTTGGAACGATATGTAAATATAGTTGTGATGTCCCTAGTCTACTTGCTGAGTTGGATCACCTTGGATGTCCTCTTCTATTATGACATTCAAATCTTCCTCTTTTTGTTGATTGTTCTCTTGAACACATGGAGGAAATGCTGGTAAACACGAGGAAACTTTCTCAACATCTGATTCTGAGGTTGGATCTTCATCAAGTGCAGCCCTTGATCTTTTGATCTCCTCATTTGGATCTTCTTCTTCTTGATATTGTCCTTCAATGAAATTAAGAAAGACTCTTCTTTGCAATACCTTTCTTGAACTAAGATGCAAACCATTTAGATCAAGAGGATATGTTTGGTAGTGTTTTACCTCCACATTGTAAGTGGGATGAGATACTTCATGGTGTGGGTTTGGACATGGTGGTACAGGTAGTTGAGTGGGGGTGGATATATGAGATGGATGTGATTAAGGTCGTGGTTGTGGTGGAGGTGGATGGTAGGGATAGCATGGAGTTGGTTATGGAGGATATGGAGGGAAATATTGAGGATATTGTGGATTTTCCCAATAAGGACTTTGCAAACATGTTACTAAGATTGGTTTTGGGGTTGAGATGGCCAAGGTTTCCAAGGAGGGAGTGTGTCCCAATTAGTTTTAGATGGATGTGAATAAGCTTGACATTGTGAAGTAGGTCCTTGCATCATATCAAGTTGACTAGGCTGTCAGGGTCTCCTTGGAGCTACATATCATAGCTTCTTTGGTGATTGTCTTGCTCCATTGTCTTCTTGGTAAACTTCTTTAAACCTGGGGAATGATGAACAAAATTTAGTAGCATATGATTCTGCATGGATAAAAAAAATAGCAGCATATTCTTTTTGCTCATTTTTCATTCTTAACATTTCTACTTGTTCACTTAGATTGCTAAGAATTTATGTTTTCAAGTTATCAAGAAAATTTCCAAGTTCATCTTGCCTTACCAATATTGATGTTGATTTACTTACTCTTTCCCTTCCTCTTGATATATGCTTGCATATTTCACAAATTTCTTAAAATGAAAATTAGTATACATCTCCTCTACTCATAAGATTTAGGAGATCAATCCACTCTTCCCTAATTGTTCTAAGTAAGAGGGTTTTCAGTGTGTCAAATCCTAGATGATGCAATTTTTCCCTCTTAACATTATACATGAACCTCTCTATTAGATCCTCAAGGCTCTCATCCTCTTCTTGTTTCATCCTAAAAAATTCTTCTCTAAGATCACGACCTTTATATTTTTCTATAAATATCTTTTGCATATCATTCCATGATCTTATTGAATTAGTACCTAAACTCATGAACCATTTAAGAGCTCTATCCTTCAATGTTGTAGGAAACAATCTCAATTTTTTAGTGTGTGATAAGTAGCCATAAGACCTAAAAAGTATCTCAAATCCAAAGAGAAATGTTTCCAGATCCTCTGTCCTCATACCATTGAAGTTGGGAAGGAAATATCGAGGGATGTTCTTCATATGTACACTGATGTCCATATCTTGAATGGGAAACCCAATAAGGTCTTCTTCATTTTCATCACGTCCATCCATCTCTTCTACCTTCAAAAGCGTATGGTGATGTGGTTCTTACTACACCACGTGGTCAAGTGGGGGGGTTGGTATTAGAGAAGTTTAAGTTTTTTTTTTTTTTTCTCTGTTTTTTTTTTTTTTTTTGATCTGAGTATCCCTACTCCTATGAGGCATGAAAATCAGATATTTTTCTAATTTTTTTAATACTTCTGAAATGCAATGAAAAGAAAGGAAAGAAAAAAAGAATTCTAAAAAAAAATCAAAGCATCTACTAGACACCTCCCCAGCAACAATGCCAAAAAGTGGTGAGCCCTGGTATTGCACCAAGAGTGTTGCAACTACCAGGGGCTGCCCTACTTTACTTTATCAACCCGGGGTTTGTAAAAACTTGGAGGTTACGATTCTATATGCACAACAGATGCATTATGTTCATGTCATCCTCTTCTACTTTACGAAATGGTGTTATTTCTTAAACTATGATAAAACCCAAAAAGTAAATTGCTGGAAGGAAATGACAAAAAGGAAACTACTTAATTTTCAGAAAGGAAATGATGGAAATGAAATTAATTTAATGTGCAGAAATGAAATGACAGAAAGAAACTACATTAAATTGCTGAAAATAAATGACAGGAAGGAAACTAAACTAAATTGTTGAAAATAAATGGCAGAAAGGAAACTAATTCTAAACCACACTTATCTCGGCCAAACAGTTAAATGCACTCTACTTATCCTATGGTCTATCCACCATGCTTCTACCCATGCAACTAAGCTATCCATGACTTAATTCTAATTGAAAAGGTGTTGATTTGTTGTTGGAGGTAAGAAAAGGGCTAAAGTGGCTAATGGAGAGTTTAATGCATGAAAAAAAGCTTAGAAGTGGAAAGAGCGGGGTTAAACCTTATAATATGGCGCAAAATGCTTTGGAGCAGAAATTGAAATATGTGATGGTGGAGTTATGATTGGCAGATAGAAGTGTGATATGTGATTTGCAATATCGCAATCGCAATGTTGCAAGGTTGGAGCGATAAAGGTTAACAAGAACAAAATAAAAACTACAAAATGCGATTTGCGATGCGGCGGAGTTCAGAATCGGCGTTTGGAGTGGTAAAGTTTAACGGGAACAAAATAAAAATTGCGAAATGCGATTGGTGATGTGATGGAGTAGGGTAGCAGAAGTTTCGAGGAAGACAAGGGCGGAGGTCAACCTCTGAGGTTTTGAAGTGTTTTTCTGTTAAAATAGTTGTGATAGTCATAAAATGTGAAAACGAAGGAATAGAAGGCTGACTTAGTCGTTTTGAAGTGTTTTTGGAAATAAAAGGGTGCAGTAGCTGCAATAAGTGAAATAAAAGGGATTAGAGGCGTAACAAAGGTGTTTGGAAGCGAATGCAGAGATGGATAGGGATTGGAAAATGGAGCGGAACGGCTTAATAATATCTCTGGGGCTTTTGATGCATATTCCTGCAAACAAACCTACAGATTCATGCACAAGAAAACATAAAAGAATGCGTGATAAAACAGTGAACAGAAAGCAATTTTTGGTTTTGTGGGAAGATTCGCCCTCTTCGAGCTCTATTGACAGAGATGAGAAGGGAGTCTTGATCCACAGTTTTTTTTTTTTTTTATCCTCTACTCTATTACTCACAAGCAAATGAGAAACTACAACAACATACTGAAAGAAAAACTAAACAACGATGAAAATATGAGAAGCAGAACTAATTGAATGATAGAAAGAAAAGTAGCTTAATGGCAGAAAAGAAAGAATGGTAACAGCAGAGAAGTTGAGGTACATGGGTTGGGCTCTAATCCATGAGCCCAGCTCTCTAGAACTAGATCAACGAAAATTCATATGAAAACTCATTGTATTAAAATGAAATATTATTACATCCTAAAGGTCCTAAGCAGCAAAAGCCTAATAGAATGGAAAATGGATGGCATGGGATGGAATGGAATGGACTGTATTGAATGGACCAGAATCGAATGGTTGGACCGGAATGGAATAGAATCGACTAGAATTGACTCTCTCTTCCTAGATCTAGCTCTGCTCTATTTATTCTATAGGGCAGCTACCAACAGCTCCCTAGAAAATAGTGATTGAGTCCACTTGACTCCCAGTAAACAAAGATTGAGTGCTCTCCTCTTTGAGTTGTTTTTTTGGCTAACTCTGGAACTCGAACTGCTGTAGAGAATCTTTGGGGAGATTAAGTCCACTTGACTCCAAGTAAACGAAAATTGAGTGAACTCCACTTTGAGTTTCTTGGCTGCCTCTGGAACTTGAATTTCTGGAGAGAATCTTTGGGGTGATTGAGCCCACTTGACTCCAAGTAAACAAGGATTGAATGCACATGGTCTTGAGTTGATTGGTTGCCTTTGGAATTCGAATTGTTGGAGGGGATCTCATGAGGGTCGTTTGGCTGCCTTTAAGGGTGGAAAACCCCCTTGAATCTCTCCAATATTTCTCCCTAATTTTGTGATAATATTCACTCTTGATCTTCCAGTGGCATGGAGTAAGTCCCTACATTATTTCCTTCTCCATATCTACATAATATTCCAAATATTCTCACAATATTCTACAAAAATAACCAATATTAGGCACAAATATGCAATTACCTTTAAACCTTCCTAAGAAAATATTAAAGCATAATAAAAAATTATTAAGTGCAGAAGGATAAATTTAATATATATTTTCATGTGCACAAGAAAGGTAGACGATAAGAAAGGTTAGATGGGCCTTAATTTATGCCTAATTTAGAGCCCATAAATAGGTTCGGGCATATCAATGAGAAGGAGATGTACATTCTTCACTCAACAAATTTGTTTCCAAGTTTGAAGCATGTTGATTTGAATTTCTGTGAAAATTTTGTTTATGGAAAACGAAAGAGAGTCATATTTCTCGGAGTTGGGAAGGAAAATAAGAGATAAAAATTAGAGCTTGTGCCTATATATGTTTCGAGACCTGCTTGTTGAAAAGTGTAACTAGGTCGGTCTTCATGTTGACTATGTAATTATGAAAAGAAGAAGTCAAAATAATAAAATGTAATTAAGTGTCATATATGCTCCTAGACATTGCTGGAAGTCTAGCTCATAACTTCCCTCAATCAACGATGAAAGATAAGCTGTAATTACAGTGGAGGTTGCCACATTAAATAATGAAGAAAATCTCCATTCAAGTCGGCCTATTACTCAGCTGGATGGTTGGCCTCATAGCAAATACAGTCATGTAAATATACCTAAAGTTACAGATCATTTTGGAAGAAATTTTTTGGAACTGATGAAAAGAGAATAGCGGATGACTCATAAGCAATCAGATATCTTTGAGATAACAGAGCAGATATCCACAAGGATATAGTCCGATAACTACAAGGAAACAAGTGCGGATATTTACAAGAAGATGGTGCAGACACGTATAAGATAGAAAGAACACAATTAAAATGTGGATTCTGTTATAGTTTGTATACTTGCGATTACCAAAGCAGAAACAGAGAATATATATATGAAGACCTTGTGGTTACCACAGCAGAAATGGAGTATGAATATACATTGCGGACACCACAGCAAGAAGTGTGATCATATTGCATTGGTATAATCGAATATATCTAATGTAATACAGCGATGGGATAAGAGAATGTCTCAAGAAGGATTGCGGTCATAGTGCAATGACAAATGCAGATGCAAATTGATGTGAATTGATAAGAAGGGCTGCTAAATAGAAAAATGAATTCTAAAGTGTAAAGGAAGGATTCCCACAATAAAAGTATTACCTCTGCCTAAAGTTTGTGTCCTATACATTTTGATAATTGACTTGAGGAAATATTAATTAAGAGAAGACATAAGCAACATAAGCAAGCTCACAAGTAATTATCAAGAAGAGAATTTGTATTAACCTTAAGCCCTCCAAATTCTCAACATGGTATCGGAGTTATGGCTATAGTCAAAGATAGTTCGAAGAAGGACAATCTTTGTAGTTTTTAGATGGGTTGACACAGTGCGGATACCTCTCACTGTTCGGATAAAAATCTTAGAGATACAGTAAGCTTATTACAATAAGCTTATTAAAAACACCTGGAAGGAGGACTACTCTAAAAGTTCTCAGATTTAGAGATCATACCAAATGGTCCAATGTAGTGAAAATCATTTCAGTGATAAATCTTAACCACAATACCACAATTTTAAGGTTTCAGTGATGTAACTTCAAGTAAGAAATTATAATGACATGGATAGATGTCATCATAACAATTGGCTATTATAGAAATGAACCCACATTACAATGACCAAAAAATTCCGGTGATATTCCTCAGTGAAAAAAGGTTGGTTAGATCATATTACATAGATGCAGATTCGGTACCACAAAAGTGAAGACATTAAACGATAAGAATGATGACTCAACAAAATTCTCGGTGCTCTCCCTCAATAACATCTCACAATATCATAGTGACATTCTCGGCATGACTAAATAGACAATACTCCGGTCATTATTTCTATCACAGTAATGGAACTATGATACTATCATAATTTGTAGTGGTCACAGCGTTGGAAGAATACAATCTGAAAGTTCAGCTACACGAATGAATGACATATGATCTCTAGTCTGGAATAGCCCAAGAAGATCATTCAAGGAAGAACAAGGTGAATATCTCCTCTTCACTTGCCAAGTAAGTATTTTTCATTTTCTTTTTAATTTTGGTTAAATGACTTTGATTTTCAAGGAGATACATAATGTGGTTGTATTACCAAATATCCTTGCATAAAACAAGGAGGATAGTCATGGTCCTCATAGATTACTGAAGGCATAGATAAAGGTCTCCTTTGAATTCATGTAAAGGAACTCTTAAGGTTCTATCACATGAATAATATTGGAGACACAAAAGGAGCTGAAAGAAGAATTATGAACAATACAAGAAAGTTCATGTCACTGGAATGAATGGAAAGAGGGAGTAAGATATCATCAAGACTAGTCTCTCTCAATATAAGACTCTTTATAGCTCCTAGATTCTACTTAAGAATTGATGCGATGTGACATCATGAAAGTATAAGAAACAAGAACTCATATGATCATGAGGGTAACAGAAATCATGGGATAAGTAAGTTACCTCACTCATGAACCTAGGGTTTTTATGGAAGAAGACAATTTGAAGGAAATAGTTTTACAAAACTCAAACATTCGTAGAAAAGGAAGAACCTGATTCAAATAAAAATCTAAGTAAGAAGAAGCAAGGGATCTACACTATGATTGAGATCATCTTCTTCTTTAAGTGATTTCTCTTGGTTATATGATAGGAAGCAATGTAACATCCTTATCGAAGCATGGTAGGAGCTCCTGGTGAATTAGCTCTAGGGAAAACCTCTCTGACAAACATTACTAATGAAAAGCAGTCATCAAAAGCAAGGGTCATCATGAAATATATTTCTGGGATGTGATGACATATTGATGAAGCAAGACAAGGGACTAAAAGCTCTTCATTCTTGGGAAATTGCTATAGGATGACTCAAATGTAAAAGTTATGAGGTATGTATATATTTATATGCTGACATTATAGGTTGTGAAGTCGTATGGTTGTAGGTAATGGACTTTTGTACTTAGAAGTATGATCTATGGAGGAGTACCTCTCAATGCACAGACAGATGAAATCAACATAATATTTCCTCATGGATTATGAGGTAGATGTATGTGAACGAGAAACTAGAAAAGTTGTATGCTCTTGGGAATCATGAATGTGCAGAAAAGAAGAGATCATGAAATGCAACCATGTCAAGAGGCAGTTATCATCCAGTGGCCAAGAAGATGTGACTAGGAAATCTCCTGGAAAGCTCTGTAGACTCTAACGAAAGTCTTGTAAAGAATAGGACCCTTGGAAAAATATATCATTAGGAGATGTGTCAATATGTATGAAGGACGTTGATGCCTACAGAAAGATGTCATGGTAAAAGATCATCACTGAGGTAACTTTTGTTTTAAAAGGTTCATATGTATATGTTTATCTGATAAATTTGTGGAGGGCTACTAATCATGAGAAAGGATGTATTATCCTGGGATATGATTCGAAGGAAAGCAACATGGCACAATAGTGGACCAGATAAGGAATTCTGATGAATCACTTTCTGACAGTTGACATGACTTAGGATGAAAGTGATGGATGATCTGTGCCCTATGAAGATAAAATTTGGAGATTCCTCACTATCGAAATTCATGACATCGAGGACAGGAATTCTTCATGAGCAGCTAGGTGTCTCACCATTGCTGCTGGAGGTCCCTGGTTAAGAGGGAGCATGATGATAAGTTTCTTACTTGGAATAAACTTGGTAATTCCTAAGAATGAGCTTAGGTACATTCCTTGTATAGGAATTAGTACATTCCCTTGTGGAATAAGGTCCTCCCTGGTTGAGAGGGAGAGATAGACACATCATTCTGGTCTTGGGAAGACAGAATGGAGGATTGGGTAATCATCTAGCATTCGATACTCTTTTAGAATGTGTTAGGGCATTCAAGATAAGAGTAGTCGGGGATAGATATTCTTTGAGGGCTATCTACCCAAGAAAAGAATAGTCCAAGAAGGTCATACTTTGGGAACACCCAGGTGGAGTATGTACCTAGGAGAGACAATGACGAAGGTGTCTATAAGTCATGTGTCTCACCAGCATTGTAGCCCATTGTCTCGTTGAGAGATGGGGCTATTAGTCAAGTCCTTGCACTAGGACAATGCTGGTTGATATGATGCTATACAAATGTGATTACCAATCTGATTCTTCTTATGAGATTCTTCAGTTTGAAAGTAACCATGTACCTGCATGAATACCTCCCTAGTTAAGAGGGAGTGTTGAAAAGTGTAACTAGGTCGGTCTTCATGTTGACTATGTAATTATGAAAAGAAGAAGTCAAAATAATAAAATGTAATTAAGTTTCATATATGCTCCTAGACCTTGCTGGAAATCTAGCTCATAACTGCCCTCAATCAACGATGAAAGACAAGTTGTAATTACAGTGGAGGTTGCCACATTAAATAATGAAGAAAATCTCCATTCAAGTCAGCCTATTACTCAGCTGGATGGTCGGCCTCATAGCAAACACAGTCATGTATATATACCTAAAGTTGCGGATCATTTTGGAAGAAAGTTTTTGGAGCTGATGAAAAGAGAATAGCGGATGACTCATAAGCAATCGGATATCTCGAAGATAACAAAGCGAATATCCATAAGGATACAGTCCGATACCTATAAGGAGACAAGTGCGGATATTTACAAGAAGACGGTGGAGACAAGTATAAGATAGACAACACACAATTAAAATGTGGATTTTGTTATAGTTTGTAGACTTGCGATTACTACAGCAGAAATGGAGAATATATATATATGAAGACCTTGCTATTACCACAACAGAAACGGAGTATGAATATACATTGTGGACACCACAGCAAGAAGTGTGATGATACTTCGTTGGTATAATCGAATATATCTAATGTAATACAGCGATGGGATAAGAGAATGTCTCAAGAAGGATTGCGGTCATAGTGCAATGACAAATGCAAATGCGAATTGATGTGAATTGATAAGAAGGGCTCCAGAACAGAAAAAGGAATTCTGCAGTGTAAAGGAAGGAATGATTTACCTTCCCACAATAAAAGTATTACCTCTGCGTAAATTTTATGTCCAGTAAATTTTGATAATTGACTTGATGAAAGATTAATTAAGAGAAGACATAAGCAACATAAGCAAGCTCACAAGTAATTATCAAGAAAAGAATTTGTATTAACCTTAAGCCCTCCAAATTCTCAACACTGCTCAGGTACCATCTCTCGGTGGCTCTTGTTATTATGTTATTTTTATTGATGATGCAACTAGGAAAATCTAGATTTATTGTATTCGAAATAAATCTGATGCATTTGATGCTTTCAAGAAATGGAAAACTTTGGTTAAGAATGAGACATGAAAGAAGTTTAGGTGTCTTGGACCAGAAAATGGAGTTGAATACTGAAGCAAAGAGTTTGATAATTATTGTTCAGGTCATGGAATTCATAGAGAGAAGACAGTTCTAGGAACACCATAGGAAAATGGTGTGTCAAAAAGGATGAAGAGGACAATCATGGAGCGTGCAAGGTGCATGAGATTGCATGCAGGATTTCCATTACAATTTTGGGTAGATGTTGTAGATATTGTTATTTATCTAATAAACAAGGGACCTTCAAGTTCCTTGGATGGTGGTATTCCTAAGGAGGCATGGACAGGTAAAAAAGTAAACTACTCGTTTTTAAAGACTTTAGGTTGTGTAGCCTTTGTGAACATTAATAAAGAAAATAGAACAAAGCTTGAGGAAAAATCAAAGAAATTTACCTTTATTGGATATGGAGATAATGATTTTAGTTATCGTTCAGTATGATTATGAAAATCACAAAATAATTAGGAGCAGAGATGTCATATTCAATTAAAAGGTCTTGTATAAGGATCAGAGGTAGGGAAAGAAACGAAAAAGGAAAACAATGAATACACAGTGTTTGATGATATCATTAAAAAACTAAAGGTGAATGAAAATCGTAATGATCAATAGGCACAAAAACAACCACAATAGCAACAGACACTTCAAACACCTGAAAGTGGTGTTAGAAGATCTACCAAGATAAGTAGCCCCCCTGAACGATACTCTCTATTAGGGGAATTTTGAGGTCTAAAATGGGTCTCCTAAGGAAATAATAAAATAATAGTTAAATCAATAAAATAATATTTATGAATTTGCAATTCACTTTTTGCACTACAATCCATGTAACCATAATTAAATTCAATTCAAAAGTTGTACCAAAATAAAATTAATAAAAAAATTGTATTGATGTGACTATAAATAAGAATGAGTTTTTTCAAGAAAAATTCATTATCATTGAACAACTAATGCATTTGTCCTTTGTACTTAAATAACTTAAAATAAAATATAAATATAAATTCTTAAATTCTTAGATATATTATATAATATTAATTAAAATTTATATTATTTAAATTGTATAATAACATGTAATTAATATACTATATAAAATAAAATAATATAATATAATAAATGTATAGGAATATGCATTGTTTCTTTCAAGAAATATGAAATGAAAATAATATTATTTTATTCAAAAAGTGTGAAATGACATTTATCATGAGTATTTTACTTTATGACTTTAAAAGTACTTAGAGCACTACCATGGTTAACCATGAGTTTTTATCCACCATTGAGAATGTGAAAAGTAAGTACCTTTCACTCAAGCAATGCCACCTCAACCATTAGGGATGATGTCATCCCCCAAAATGTGATTGGTTCTCATAAAGTGAATAAGAGATGGACTCCTTGATACATAACCAGACTTGGGACTTAATCAATTTTCCTACAGGTAAAATAGTATTGCAAAATAAATGGTTATATAGGTTGAAGGAAAAAGATGGAGTTAAACAGAGGTATAAGGCTAGACTCTGTGGTGAAGGGGTTTCCACAAAAGAAACGTATATACTTTGATGATTTTTTTTCTCTCTTTGCTAAAATGACTTCAATCAAAACTATTTTAAGTTTAATGGTAGAAGAAGATTTGCATCTTGAACAGTGAAATGTAAATACAGTCATTCTCCATACGGATTTGGAGAAAGAAATATATATGTAGCAGCCACAAGTGTATGAGGTCAAATGGAAGGAGAAATTAGTGTGAAAATTGAAGAAGAGTTTGTATGGCTTAAAACAGGCTCCAAGACAATGGTATTTGAAATTCGACAGGTTTATTTGTACGAGGTTATGCTATATGTCACTCTAACCATTGTGCTCATCTTAAAAATAAAAATGATGGAAGCTATATTATATTGCTATTGTATGTAGATGACATGCTTGTTGCAGGGTATAACATGCGAAATAAATATGCTCAAAGGAAAATTAGAAAATTCATTTGCAATGAAGGATTTGGGTATTGCAAAACAAATCCTTGGTATGAGAATAACTAGAGACAAGACAAATCGTAAATTAACATTGTCTCAGAGTGAGTACATTGAAAAGGTGTTGGAAATATTTAATATGTAGAATGAAAAACTAGTTAGTACACCATTCTCTATCCATTTCAAACTGTAAGGAGAGGTGCCCCAAGACTAGGGAAGAGATGGATTATGTGTAAAGTTCCATATGCATCAGCGATTGGAGGCTTGATGTATGTAGTCTACACAAGGCCTGATATTGCACATGCAATGGGAGTTGTAAACAAGTATATGAACAATCTAGGAAAAGAGCATTGGATGGTAGTGAAGTGGATTCTCGGGTATTTAAGAGGTACCACAATTCAAACATTATGCTTTGGTGGTTCAAACATTGCTCTACATGGTTATGTTGATGCAGATATGGGAAGTGATAGAGATAACAGAAGGAGCACCACAGGGTATGTGTTTACTGTAGTTGGAACAACTGGTAGTTGGGTTTCAAAATTGCAAAACATTGTTACACTTTCGACAACGAAAGCAGAGTATGGTGCTGCTACAGAGGCTAGTAAAGAAATGATTTGGTTACAAATGTTTATTGATGAATTAGGCAAGAAGCAAGAGATGGGAAGGTTACACAGTGACAACCAGAGTGTCATTCATTTTGCAAATAACTCATCATTTCATTCCAAGGCTAAACATATATAGCTCAGGTACCATTTCATACGATCAGTGTTGGAAGATGGACAGTTGAAGCTGGAAAAGATACACACTAGCCAAAATCCTACATATATGTTAACAAAAGTTGTAACTAGGGAGAAATGTAGATTCTGCTCAGTTTTAATTGGTATTCAAGAATGATGGTAAAGATGAGAAATAATGAGTTCCAAGTGGAGTCATTGTCCAGCAAGTGAAGCAAAAATGGATTTTATATAGGTAGTCTCCAAGTGGGAGATTATTGGATGTGGAGCCTAATTATCTCCCTGATTGTTCAGAGGTTTTCGTTTCAACCGCATTGGATCATTGTTCCTAACTGGGTGACAATGTCGCCCATATGATCGCCACCAAGAAGGTCCAGGGGGGGGCGATAGTGATTTTATGAGCCACCCCCCCGCCCGCTCTCGCTCCCCTCCTCCCCCCCACCCTTGGCGAGGGTTCAGAGGAACTGCCCCCAAGTCTAAAAATAGATGAAAATTTGCCTTGTAAACTATTGTAATTTCATAGTCAATCTGGGTTTTTCATTAGGCGAATGATCTGACGGTAGAAGTTATGTTAATTCGAGGTTTTTTTCCCTAGAAGGCAACCCTCAGTTTATATGAGGGAATTGTATTGTGGATGTGTATTATTATTCTAAGCGAAAAAAAGAGAGGAGATTACGTGAGAGAGAAGAGGAAATTATGATTCGATTTGTTGTAGGTTGTATCTCTTCATTTTCTTGGATAATATAAAAGGTATGTCAGGTTGTTTCTACATGGACTTAGCCCAAATTAGGTGAACCACGTATATTTGTGTTTCTCTTATTTTATGTGTTTTTGTGTTTGTGTTTATGCAATATTTTTATGTGTTCCATTGCTTCGTTAATTAATTTCTAACACACTCCATTGCATTATCGATCTTATTAGAGCATCAATATATTTATACATTGGGATGTTTGGATATCAATGCATTCAACCTATCTTGATACACTTCATTATTTTCTTATCGGCCTATCGACCTATTAGGCTATCAATTTTTTATGTTTTCATTTTTTCTAGAGTACTTATTCCCTATACTATTACTCAATAACCAATCCACCAGGCCATCAGGTTCTCAAAACATTGGAATATCATGATTTCAAGATATCTAAATATTGTTTTATCGTCTTACTCATTGTTTAAATTATTTCCCGATATTGATGGAATTTGATAAACTCTATGAATTAATGAACATTGTCCTATTTACCTACTATAAAATCTTTTGGCTATCGGGACTTAGGCATATTGCAACTTCGAAATATTGAAACTTCAAGAAATCAAGAAATTAGGAAATTGAGGGTTCTCATAGCTTTAGGGTAAAAATAAAAATAAAAAATAGGCAATTTTTTGCATTAGCTTATTTGAAATTAAAACATAAATAACAATTCAAAAAATAAACAATTAAATTAAATTAAAAATTCCAAAAATCAACAACAATTTATTCGAAATTAAATATCAAAAGTTTGAAAAAAAAAATACTTATCAATAGATAAATTAAGAAACTTGTAAAAGGAAAATTTCTATAGGGACCTCATTATATTATTGAACATAAATGATAATAGGATTTTTTTACAATCCATAACATCACCTTAATCACATATGCACTTTGGCTTCAAAATAGATTTAACCATAGGCACACATGCCTGAAAACAATTATTTGCACATGGGGTATTAAGCCCTATATAAGCCACATGTTAACTTTAAAACCCCTTATTAAGCTCTATATGTTGAGTGATTACATTTCTATCGTTTTGTTTTTATGTAGGCTAGAACCTCTCATCGTCCTATTTTATTATGATTATCTGTTTGTATCATATATATATATATATATACTAAGAAGACCAACTCTTAGGATCATTAAATAGTATCTTGTACATTGTATTCATTATAGAAAGAGGTTTCACCCTCGAAGAGGACTGTAATTATTAATTTCATATCATTTCTAACATGCAAGGTTCATAACATTTTTTATTAGAGCTCATGATCCTAGGGTATTGCTACTTCAAACATGTTGTCATGGTATTTTTGCTATAACTTTCTTCTAAGAGGTTTTAGTTGGTGAAAGTTTAAGAATGTTAAAGATAGATCTCAAGTAACGTTTTTTTTCGAATTTTAAATATTGGTTCACTATATTTTTGTAGATATGTTCTAAGGAAGTTGAGCTTCCTAAATGCTACTAAAACCATATTTAAACATGTCAATTCAGAATTTTCATTATAACTTTTTTTCTGGGAGATTTTAGAAAGTAAAATTTGGAACATGTCGAGGATAAATCTTGTCATTCGGTTCAAATTTCAAATCTTCATTTTCTATAATTTCAAATATATTCTCCAAGGAATTTTAGGTTCCTAAATGCTCCTAAAGTCAATTTCAAACAAGTCAAATAGAAATTTTCACATTAATGTTTTTTGGAGGGTGTTAGGCAGTTAAACCTGGACCATATTAAGAAAAAAATGCAGGGAACATCTGGTTCAAATTTCAGAATTTTGTTTGTTATACATTCAGAGTTTTACCCTACGGAAGTTAGGTTTTGGGAACAATCCTTAAATAAATTTTAAAGATGTTAGCTTGGTATTTTTGATATATCTTCTTTTTTCGAGACATCTCATACTATGAAATATTTAAGGATTTTAGTAGACATACAAAAGTGCCTCAAGTGCAAATTTCATAACTATATTTGAAGAATTGGAAATTTGGCAAGCCATACAAATTTGCTCATGAGAAGAGGCCAAAAATCAGCAAGTTTTAGGAAAGTTACCATAACTTCCACTTGGCACATTAAATTCTAGTCACACCTATGGAATTGAAGGAAATATATATTAAAATATTACAAACCAAAGTTTTAAATCCTGGAGTCAAATCTCAATGATATATCAAGAAAAAATTCAGCCATTAAAAATATTCTCCAAATTAAGGTTTTAAAGATACGTAACTTACAAGTGACCTAATTGTTGATTACAACATCCCATTTTCTTTGGTGATTGGAAGTTGTGATAAAGAGGAGTACTATTATTATTTTCCAAAATGCCTCCAAAGAAAGCTACTTTACCAAATTTTTAAGTTATCTCAATAAAAAAGAAAGTTAATCAAATATATGGTAGTATGTTGAAAAAAGTGGATTTCTCAGGTTTTCAAGAAGAAAGAGAATGGCAAAGAAGATGAATGAAAATAAGAAAGAAATAAAAGAATTACAAAATATTATATTAAAAGTTCTCCCTAAAAGGGGTGGAGAGATCTAAGAAAATCATGAACATAATGAGAAGCATGGCGTTGAGCATCAATCTCTTATGGAGAGTATGCTATCACAATTAGAGAGAAAAAATTTAATCGCAGAACCATAATCATGAATTTTCAATCCAAGATTCACATCATCAGCACTTCAAGTTAACACCAAGGAATTACTACATTTTGAAGACCAATATGAGGAAATTTGATGGTAGTGATCTTGTAACATATATTTTAGATGGAGCAATACTTTGATCTACACCATGTGGCATCCTTACAAAGGAAAATTTCGCATCTGTGTTTTTAGAACAAGACCAACTGTATCATATCAATGGCTTTGTGAAAGGAAAAAATATTATGTTGTATTTTGATCCATTTTTACAGAGGAATTAAGAGCACATTATGGGGATATTAAGGGCAATACATTCTCCAATCAATTCATAAATCTTAGACAAAATGATCTAACTACATAGCACATTTAACAATTCCAAAATTTGAGTCTCAGAGTAAAGAATATTTCAAAAGATAATTTATTAGACCTATTTATGGTAACTTCAAAAGAAAGCATCCAACCTAAGTTGCATCTCTTTGAACCTAAATCTCTAAAGCATGCTTTCAATCTGACAATGAAAGGTTAAAATAAAAATATGGCCACTTGACTCCTCAGCAAATGGATGAAAGAAAAGCAAAGGGGCTATGTTTCAAGTGTGACAAGTATGGTAAGGGGCATAAATGCAGTCAGAAGAAATTACTCTACATGGATTGTGAAGATGAAGAAGATCAAGAAGTGGAAACTTCATAAGGTTTGGAGCTAAAAGAGACTACTCCAAAAATTTCTTGTCATGCATTGGTCAGCAATAGTGCTATACAACCCCTTGAGATAAAAGGATATATCAAAAAGCGAAAGGTAACTATTTTGATTGATTTAGGTAGTACCCATAACTTTGTCAATTACAAATTGGAAAAACTTTTTTATTTCTTTATATATCTAGCACCAAAAATTCAAGTAATAATTGCAGATGGAGGTGCCATAAATTATTCAGGGAAGTGCCATAATATTACGTTGAATATGGGGGATTATTTGTTGGTTAGCCCCATGATTGCAATCCAAATGGGTGGTATCGATGTTGTATTAGGGGTCTAACGGCTATATTCATTTGGAATAGTGGTCTTTAATTGTCAATATCCTTTCATAAGGTTTTTCTTAGAAGGAAATTGAGCTTAGAGGTATCCAAGGAAAACTCAGTAAACACAGTAAAGTGATAAGCTCTAATAGCATGATAAAATTGCTAAAAATAGACACCAAGGTCTAGGTGCACATTTTTTTCTAGTGGATGTTCATGCTAGCTTTTCTAAACCCAACAAATCAATTTAAAGTGCCAATAAATCTTATACCCGAAATTTAATTTTAACAACAAAACAAAATCTAAAATTTATGGACTGGAACTATTGTTGAACTTCTAACAAATTTTACACAACGAAAATAAAAATAAGCACATAAATTTTTACTCAATTTTTTACCCTAAAATCCCAACTTAAGAAAACCAACATTCATGTTTTGTTTTTTATTTCATCTTGTAGAGGAAAACCAGAAATTTACTATAGCATTAAAACATGTCCCAATCCCTATAATAATTGTGCCAAACATATTTCTCTCAATTTGCATGCCAAACAATAGTTTTTAGCCTAAATTTGTGTGCCAACGACTGCCTTGATTTATGTGCCTACATAATTCTATGTAGCATTCTCACACATGCAACTTGCCTCTATTTGCATGCTTAGTTGCCTTGATTTGTGTTGTTTTATTTCCTCTCTTTTCCTCACTCACTTCCCCTGGGTATGTGTACCAACTTCTCTTGAAGTGCTTACTGTGTAGGAATGAATGTCACCTCTCCAAGCAATTACTTATATCTTTTTTCCTCAACCTCGTAATTCACAAAGAAATCTATTGATGAAATTAAATCTCATCATCTCCTTAGATCTAACGATCGTGGTTTAATCATAAAGTCGCTTAAAAGTAATTTATAATAAATCATCACTTTAGCGAACATTAATTAATTACATTAATTAATGTGCCTTTACATAGGAAAAGTAAAAGTCACTTTGTTAGAAAAGTTTGTCGAACATATTTTGCATGCTCAACACTAAGCCTACGCAAAATCACTTATCTGAGCTACCAAAATTCAACAATCCCTCTTAGTGAAGAAAGTGTTATCCACCACCCGAGTTTATCTCATAAGAAGATGAACTTGTCTTTCATCAAGGCCCTCGTGTGGATGTTTTTCACCTGCTCATTTGTAGGTACATACGATAATTTCATTGCCCCCTTCTGCACACAGTCTCGGATGAAGTGATACTTGATTTTTATGTGTTACAACTTGTAATGAAACCACTGGATTTTTCGAGAGCTTGATGCAGCTCTGATTGTCACAATGTATCATAGTCAACTCCAACTCTTGATCAAACAACCCCATGAGCAACTTTCGAACCCAAATGGCCTCACATGATGCCAAGCTAGTTGTCATGTACTCAACCTCAGCAGAATTCAATGCAACTGACTTATGTTTCATGTTGAACCAAGAATCAAATTCAGACCCCAAGTTAAAACAACATGAAAGTTTCATATCAACTGTGTTGCCTACCCAATCAACATCCAAATAACCCTCTAGCTTCACTCCATCCCCCTAGATATAGCTCAATCCATACTCTGTTGTTCCACACAGATATCTTAGGACATGTTTTGTTACCACACAATGCAGTCACTTTGGCTCAACCATAAACTAAGTGTATTAACAACAAAACATATATCCGATCTAGTATTGACCAAATACATCAGAGAGTCAGCAATTGTTTGTATAAAGTGGGGGCTCCACTGCCTTTGACTTGGAAATATCAATTTTCTTCCAATTGGTCACCATTCACTTTGAATCCCTTCAAGATCTCACAAAGTACTTCCCTTGTCAAAAGAAGATTTTCCTCTCTCTACCATACTTCCAACCCCAAAAAGTATTAAATAAGTCTACACATTAATTCAACAAAAATAAAAGCATATTTTTTTTAATTAGAAAAAAATACACTTTATATAATTAAAACTAATGCAGTCATAGAAATCAAATAGCTCATAAACACCAATAAGCATCAAAACATTTCCCTCATTATAGATCTCCCATTGCAAAAATTAAAAGCAATCACAAAAATTAACTAAATTATAACTTTATTTAACTAACATTATTAATATCACTTATAAAAAGAATTGAAATACCAATTAAACATGTATACATTTAAAATAAACACGTAACAACGTTCTTGATCATGGAGACAACCCCACTTTACCATGGAGATTATTAACTTATATGTAAGTTATGTTACAATACTCTGGGCCGCTACCATTGCATATTAATACCACATGCCCAAAAATTCACAACTCATTCCTATGACATTTTTTTCTTAATTAATCAACGTAGAAAGAACATAACTATTTTGAAGATAAATCTCAACCTTCTGTTGAAAAATGTAACTAGTTGAGAGTGTAAGCTTCTGTGATCCATAACATTTTAATTATAAATCTTCCGGGAAATCACATAAGGAATTTTTCGAACTGACGCGTTTCGAACTACCAACTGTAGTTCATCATCAAGATAATGATGATGAACTATAGTTGGTAGTTTGAAACACGTCGGTTCCAAAAATTTCTTATGTGATTTCCCGGAAGATTTATAATTAAAATGTAACTAGTGTTAGTCTTCATAAGTGTATTTGAATCATGATGTAATGTATTTGTCAAAAGAAAGAAAAAATAATTTTATTATAAAAGAAATTGACTTATTAAAGCATGTGTTTCATGCTTGGGTAAATGGTTCTTAGGTCAAAGCCTCCATTGTAAGCTTCTAAGGGTTATGTCAAATGTCCTTGTCCATGTCATAATGTAAAAGACCATTCTTGGGCTTCATCTATCAAAAAAGAAATTGATTTTAATGTAAATTAAATCATTTAGGCCTCCTCCACCAAGTCAGCCTCAACCTAGACAAGTCGGCTTAATTGAGGGGCAAAATCTATATATAAAGGCACCAACTCGACCTCATTTGGAGATCATCCACAACAAGTTTGATTTGCAGTTGCTAGAGGTAAAAAAGGGTGTGAAATTCAAGGAATAGGAAGGAAACCCCAGCGAAGGTGAAGGAAACCTTTGTCAAGCATAAGAAATCGATTTTTCTCTCTCTAGATCTCACACGTGCGAAGTTGTTGGGTTGCTAGAAGAGACGAAATTGCAGTGTTGTAGTTGGACTGAAATTTGGAAGTAGTTGGGGGTCGAAATTATGGATTGTTGTTGGGTTGAAGTTGTTGGACAAGAAGAAACTACTAGAGTGAATCATCTTGGAAGGCTCACTTGGTGGAGGAAGAAGGCCTTTTAGGTCTAAGGTCGTGGTCTATCTCTCAATTTGATTTACTGGTAGAAGAGTTTGACTAGGTTTTCTCCTATAGAGGGGTTTTCCCCTTGATTGAATACCTACATCTAATATGGTTGATCTTCATGTTTTGATTTGATAATTGCTTGATGAAACTAAAATAAAAGAACATAAAAAGAAAAATAATAAAACTACAAAAATATCCCAAGTAATTATCAACATAAAAAAATATTTATGCTTTTTAATTTTCTAACACCTTCCATATGTTACTACTATTAAAAATACAAGGGAGAAGGGAGAAGCGACTGCTTATTAACTAACTTGTTAAAAATATAAGGGAGCCGCCACTACTTTAAAAACACTACTTATGATATATAATGTGAAATTTTCACACTTGGTTTATTCTACATAAATATTTAAAAAAATAAAAATTCAAAAGAAACATAATATGACAACATGAAAATATGCAAAGCTATGTAAATTTATGAAATCAGACTCTATATTCTATGTAAATTTACGAAATCAGACTCTATATTCTATGTAAATTTACGAAATCATACTCAATATTCTCAGAGAGACGATGGAGAAGTATGCAAATTAAGAAAGGTATTTAAATCTTAAACTTGTACAACGATAACCAGCTTAACTAAACACAATTTCTTGAATACAGAATGCTGGAAATCCGTGTAAAACCTCAAAAGCAGATGCTTGAAGCCGTGGCACAATACTGCTAACCAAAAGCTTTAATTACACGCAATTTCTTTGATACAGAAGACCTGAAACCTGTGTACAACCTTCAGAGCATACGTTTAAAGCCCGGCAACAAAAACTACCGGCAGAAGCATCCAGCGACAAAATTGTTCGTGACAGTATTCAAATAACATACTTCATGAAAAATCTTTCAATAAGCCGTTCTTCAGCGGCATAATTTGACGTAATGTTGTGCTGGGGATCTGACGGATTGGGGTTGCAGACGCGAAGAGAAGGGATTTCCACAGATTTCCTGATCTACTTATTTTCACCAGATTAGGGACGAGACCTCCCATTCTTTGTATCTCTGGTCTTACTGTACAGCTTCCCTATCGCATTTCATCGGCTCCCCTTCTTCCTCCTGCAATCGCACCTCCTCTACCTGTACTTCTTCGACAGCTTCCCTATCGCATTTTATCGGCTCCCCTTCTTCCTCCTGCAATCGCACCACCTCTACCTGAACTTCTTCCACAGCTTCCCTATCGCATTTCATCGGCTCCGCCTCTTCCTCCTGCAATCGCACCGCCTCCACCTGTACTTCTTCCACAGCTTCCCTATTGCATTTCATCGGCTCCCCTTCTTCCTCCTGCAATCGCACCACCTCTACCTGTACTTCTTCCATCTCTGCAACTACTTTGATGCTTTGATTCCGACCGCTTTGCCCAGCCCTAAACCCTAATTTATGATCTTCCCCGTTGTTCGGATTTCGCCAGCATTTCCCACCAATAATCGCAAATAACTTCTGATTTTCTCTGTTGTTGGGATTCCGACCGCTTTGCCGAGCCCTAAACCCTAATTTATGATCTTCTCTGTCCTTCGGATTTGGACGGCGTTGACCAACAATTATCGCAAATAACTTCTGATTTTCTCTGTTGTTGGGATTCCTGCCACCTTCCCCAGCTCTCATTCCTAGAAAACTCTGATCTTCACTGTTGTTGGGATTCCAACAGCTTCGCCCAGCTCTCATTCCCAGTACCTTCTGGGCCTCTTTTAATCTTCCCATTGCGTATGAGTTCGTAGCCTCCCTTGGGCTTTCACCCTGATCTCTTGGTCCACCTCGTATTTTTAATAACTTACCTCTTGATCCACTTCTCATTCCTAATAGATTACGATCATCTCTGTTGAGCCGATTCGAAACCTCGCAGAGGCCTTTCGGTCCTGACATTCTTGTTTGAGTTCGGACCTTCTTCACTGTTTGACCAGCGAGCGAGTGTGGAGTTGTTTGAGCTCGGAAATTCTTCACTCTTTGACCAGCGAGCGTGGAGTCGGTATGGCACTCACCTGAACAATTGCTCACAGACTTCTTATCCCGCTTTTATAGGAGCCTTTTTTATATGCCACTCCCAAACTCAGTATAGCTTTATTATTTTATTTTTAATTATTATTTCTAATAGTTATATACAGTAAACTTGCTTCTTGATTTACTTTCTCTCAATTTTATATGCCGCTTCCTCCCTATCTCATTGGAAATTGATTTTAACTTATTATTTCTAAATATTTATATAAATTAAAATTACTTTTTCCTTTTAATTTATAATTTTATTTTAAATTATTATTACTAAATAATTATATAAGTTAATGCTTTTTTGGGATCATAATTTTATTTTAAATTATTATTACTAAATAATTATATAAGTTAAATTTATTTCATAATTTATCTTATAAACAGAAACAAACATACATAAAATTATAATAAACATGTAACAAATTTTTTAAACAAAAACAAACATATAATTTTATTTTAAATTATTATTATTAATTATATAAAACAAAAAAAATTTAAAAAAATAACATGTAACAAAATTTTTAAACAAAAACAAACATATAACAATTTTTTTAAAGAGGCAAATTCATGAGTCTTGGAAAAATTTGTTTAAATTTAGCTTGCTCGCTAACTGTTTGAATAATAACTCCATGAGATTTCTTAAATTGTTGCCACAGCCTTGTTAACTTTCGTTCACTTGCTGATCTCTAAATGCATTTACTATGTGCTAAAGGCTTTATTCCTGAAATTTGATCCAGACTCATAACTTGTCTTCTTACCTTCAACTCACCTAAAATGTTTTAAAAAACGGAATCGGTCAGGTACCAGGCCGAGGTAATGACTCGGTAATGACTCGGAATCGGTAATGACTCGGTCGACTCGGTTTCAATGACTCGGTTTTGTAAAAACCACATTAAATATTAATTTTTTTGTACAAAAACATAAATTTAAAGATTTATCGAGAAACAAACAAGTTATCACACATATTAAAATAATAAATTATACATCAAAGTAGTCATGAATAATTCATTAGGACAACAAATTGAAAAGTTCTTGTCCAGTGTTTTCCTTTTTCAAGTTTTATCATTTCCCACTGAAAATATGCAGCATGCAGTCATTAATAGATTTGAATTTGTGTTTCATGAAGTGAAGTTACATAAGAGGATTCAAGAAGCTCCTAGACTTGTGAGATTCCAAAAGGATCATAGATTGGGCCAACAGGAACTGTAGAATCCAAAATATAGCCTAATCTCCTATTATGAGCAGAATCAAGAGGGAATAAGTCCATTTTTAGAACTCTCCTTAGCTACCCCAGAATAAATTCTGAAGGTTGAGTGTTTGCCAAAGAGTCTTCATTTGTGAAATTCTCATTATAGAATCAAAGATAATGCAGATCTTAGAACTGACAGTCATCTACTATTTAGCATTGGAGGCTAATTTGAGACGGAAATGTCATTTTTCAGAGATAAGAAGGACTGTATATCACAATGGTAAGACCACTTTATTAATGTGGTGTCACCAGTTTGTCTAGTTATGCTGAATATGCTTTTTTATTCTGTAACGCAGGCCAACTTGCACCTGGGAGGTCAAGGGCATGGCCACTTTTGGGCTGTAGTCATTTGGCCGTATATATATATTTTTTTTTCTAAATAAAAACAAGTCAGGCGCTCATAAGTCTCTTAAGAGAAGGAAGACTATTAATCAAGACAAAAAAGTAAAGAAAACAAAAATTGTGTTAAATGTGCCTATTATTAATATGTTTGTAGTCTTCTGAAACCAGAGAAGAAGAGAACCTAAAAAAACTTAATAATAATTAAAACTAGATTTTTGGTTCCAAACTTGCTATGCTGCAGGTCATCACAATGAACATATTTGTCATTGATTTGTTTGGCTTTATTGACCGTGGTTGAGCATTGGTTGCCCAGCTGCTATAAACCTGCCAAGCCTGGTAATAACTGGTTAACTTGACAGAGCTGTCAGATGGACTGCTCACCTTAACGGTTTAGTTTATCAGGTTTCATTAAGCCAACAAGGCCGGCTGAACAGAGCTTAAAAGGTATTGGTAATACTCTAGTCGAACATATTTAAGGTCATTTTTAGCAGTTGCATATCGGCCCAAAATAACTATTCTTTCAGATTTCTGAACCTGTGTGTCAAAATTGTCTGGGAGTAATTGTCCAACACGTTTAATTTTTGTTCGACTTTGGACCTGCATGGTGGCCTCTTTTTCGTTGCTGCTAGTATAAAGATATCAAAGCATGGCTGCAAAATCTCATATTTGTTTTAGTGTACTAGAAAACATGTCTTTCCCTCTGAACTAAAAGAAATCTGTTTTAATAGATGGAGTAGTATTATCTTGTAGTTTTAGAAATATTATTTACAGCAATATGTTTAAGATTTGTATAATCTATGGTGTGATGACTCATGAGTAGGCTTTGTTAACCTTTAAAAAACTCAATCAAGGATCTGTAACAGATGAAATGTAATCATTTCTATTATATTTATAGGGAAGTTTGTCTAAAGCATCTATTGGAACTTTAATAATCACATGATTTGTGACCTTTTATGATTAATGTTCAGTTCAACAATAACAAAGTACCATATGAACAAAATAGATTCAACCAAACATTTGAAATAGCACTTCTTTTGTATTGGTCCTCTATAAACCATACTGCAAGATTGTTACGTAGGGAAGCGCCCCTAGCAGTGATTGGATTCACCCTAAAGAGTAGGAAGACAGACCAAAGTGATGGCAGTTTATCTTCCCAGTTGCCTTTTGATTTGCCTAGAAAAAGGCCTTGCAGATCCGGCAAGACAAATCGAGTGGTAAAATGTCCTATGATAACATTACTTTTGAGTTTAGCAACAAGAATGTATATCAAATTATGTACAAGTACATGCCTTTCGCTTTTGTTTTCAATACATTGCAAGGTAGCTAGGAAGTTAATCAAGTTCAAATTGGCCAAATTGAAAATTTTATAACGAATCATATATTTTAGTAGTGATTTTTGACGCAGTCATGTTGGAAGTCTGGCCATGAAAAAATTAGTTTTCGAGAATAACCCTTCTTGGAGATAGCAAGGCATTAATCTTGACCAATTGCATTGATCCCTAATAATGTATCAGTGCCAAACCATTATATTTTGTGATGTGCTCGTTGTAAATGTGTATTTGAAAATGAGATTGGTTCCCTTGATTCGTTTCAGAACATTAGTTTTGATTATTTGTCTAAATAAATTAGGACAAAGATATATTTGCTCCAAACAAAAATAATGAAGGAATAGTTTGGAAAATAGCGAGTTGAGTGATATATATCTTCGGTTGTTTTTATTTATTTACTCCAATAAAAATAATAGAAAGGAATGATTTGAAAATAGCAGAGTTGAGTGATATTTCTATCTTAGTTGTTTTTATTAATCTATGAGATGCTTTTCAAAAATGCACATAAAAATCTGAAAATGGAATCAATAATTATTAATTTGGACAACTAGGTCAAAACTCCATGTTGTGATGCTCAGATTAAGTGGCTAATATTTTTGTTGGATTCCTCTTTCGGAGAGGTGTAAAATCCATATAAAATATATCTTAATCCGATGAGCAGAACATTTATTTTGAATTTATTATTTATAATAAATTATATGTGCAGGTCGACCTTAAGGTTTCACACCCCCAGCAGATGTGTCACACACCCCAATGATGGATATAAATACAGGCAAAGTTGGAGAGCATTTCATCACAACTCAACACACATCTTCTTCTTTCATCTGATGTAGTACGAGCTCCTTAGAAGACATTTCCAGCCCACACGTGTGAAGAAGAAGGACGAATTTCTGTGTTGTGTGAAGGAGACAGTTGTCTGACTAGGAGGTTTTTTCTTTAAGGAAGGTGACTCAGTGGCTTTAATTGAACATTAGTAAGCAGGCATTTGAGGCTAGAAGTTAAATTTTGGAAGACACTGCTTACTTCCATCAGAGTGTCAAAGGATGATAATCTGCTGCTCGTTGACTTGCTAAGCTTTGCCTGGGTGACTTTTTACGAGTAGTGCCGTTGGCTTTTTTTGAGTTGACTTGGGTTGGCTCGTTTCTTTGATCAGAGGGCTGTTGACACATTCGGGTTGGGCGACCAAGGAGACTTTGTGGTTGGAAGCATCTGTTGTGTAATGCTTTTCCCACCACATTCTTTGTTTACGTTTGTCTTAATACAGATCCACTTATATGTTCTATGTGCATTTTACTTAACTATTTTGTATGATTGCTGTGAGAAAAGTAAAATTGCTCCTAGCATAGAACATCTACAAAAATTTACATGGTATCGGAGCTGAGGTGAAGACAAACTCTATCTTTAAGCAATCATCACCGGAAGAAATGGGTTCCACTAGTCTTGAATTAAGAGGGGGCCAAAGCTTCTTTGAAGGATATTCCACTTTTGGAATGATATTAGATCTCAAATTGGAAGACCATGATCTCTTGGATCATGTGCTAGGTAAGATTCAAGAACCTCCATCCAATGCTACCGCTGCTGTTAGAAACAAGTATAAGAAGGGAGAGATCAAAGCAAAGTTGATGATCACAAAGCAAAGCTGATGATCAGGGAATCCATACAAAAGAGTCTGGTTGCCTATATATCTGAACTAGGCACATCCAAGGAGATGTATGATAAATTGATCCTTATGTTCAAAGTAAACAATGTGAACCAAGAGCTATTCCTCAAGAATAAGTTGAAGAATATGAAGAAGGGCCGAGATGAGTCTGTTCAAACTTACTTTCTGAAATTGACCGAAACAAGGAACAATCTGCTGGCTATTGGGGAGACAATAGCTGATCGTGAGATGGTTCTCACCGCACTTGGAGGACTCCCATATGAATGGCAAGTATTCACAACTACCATTCTCAACAATAACACCATTCCTAACTTTGATGAGCTTCTGTCTAGATGTATGCAAGAAGAAACAAGGATGAAGGAATTCGATAATGACAGAAATGCTGCCTATGGTGCTCATTCTCGAAAGAAGAACTTTGGTGGTTCTAAGGACAAAGGAAGAACAAGGACTCAAGAAAAGAAGGGTAAGTGTTTCACTTGCCATAGGCCTGGTCACTATGCTAGAGAATGCCCCTTCAAGAAGGATTATCCCGATAGTGATGATAACAACAACAATCGAAGGAATGGGAATCGAAGAAACGACAAATCCAAAGGAAAGAGGAAGGCTCACTTTGGTGGAAACAATCAACCTTCTAAAAGGTCTAGAAATACCAGGTATGAGGAGTCCAATGTTGTTGATAAAAGAAATGAGTATATTCTTGTATCTGCTCTCTCTGCTACATCTCTGCCCGACACTATGGATGTCTGGCTAATCGATAGTGGTGCCTCAAGACACATCACCGGATTCAAGGGAGCACTCTCTGACATGGTTGAAAGGGATACTAATCTAGAAATTATCCTTGGGGATAATGCCACATATCCCGTGAAAGGGACAAGGACTGTGACCCTCCACTTGTCTCAAGGACAAGTCCTACGTTTGCAAGATGTACTCTATGTACCTAAATTGAAGAAGAACCTTGTGTCTGTATCTGCCATGGAAGACAAAGGATTCAATGTAACTTTCTCTGATGGAAAGGTGCTCATGTGGAAGGAGAGCTTCAATGAAGCTATCTAGATTGGTTTTAGAGTTGGTACACTCTACCAGGTTGGAGGGAGTCCGCTGGTAGCAATGACTTGTGATACTATCCGACAAACCGAACTATGGCACCGAAGATTTGGACACCTTCATTACAAGGCCCTTCCCGAAGCAAGGAAGGTGGTGACAGGGATGCCTGACTTTGGAAATAATCATGAAGGTGTATGTAAGGGCCGTGCCGAAGGAAAACATACAAGGGGACCTTTCACCTCAAGTGTCACAAAGACATCTGATATTTTGCAATTGGTCCATTCTGATCTATCCGGTATGTTGCCCGTGACATCCCTGGGGGGATGTTCTTACTACATGACATTCACTGATGACTTCTCTCACAAAACCTGGATATATTTCTTGAAGAAGAAGGATGAGGCTTTCATGTGGTTCCGTACCTTCAAAGCCTTGGTGGAAAATATGACCGAAAAGAAGATCAAGATTTTGAGGACTGACAATGGCACTGAATATGAGTCAAATGAGTTCAAAGACTTTTGCAGAGAAGCTGGCATTAAGAGGGAGACTACCACTGCATATACCCCTGAGCAGAATGGTGTTGCTGAACGCAAGAATAGGACTATTGTGGAAGCTGCCCGTGCCATGCTATGTGACCAGGGTCTACCAAAGTTTCTGTGGGGAGAAGCTGCAAATACCGCTGTGTACATTCAAAACCGATGCCCTCATTCCGCTTTGGACTCCAAAACTCCCGAAGAGGTTTTCTCTGGTAAGAAACCTGATGTCTCACATTTTAGAATTTTTGGATGTCCCGTCTATTTTCATGTGCCGAAAGAAAAGAGAAGTAAGCTGGATGCTACTGGGAAGAAAGGAATGTTTGTGGGCTACAGTGAGACTTCTAAGGCCTAGAGAGTCTATGTACCTGGTCAAAGGGAAGTAGAGATAAGCCATGATGTCACTTTTGACGAAGATGCTTCCCTGAAGAAAGTAGTAGATCTTCCAAGATCTGGAGAAAGTCATGAAGAAAGGCCTGGAAATCTGGAAGAACCGCAGGATGAGACAATGCCTGATATTGAAGGACCAATGGACCCTATTGATCCATCTCCTTCACTAGGAAAGAGACCATCATGGCTCAGGGACACCCTCGAAGATGCTGAGGGTCATGCTGCCCCAAGGGGGACATTTCGAGAAAGCAAGAAGCCGTGTAGATACCAAGGGTATCTAGCTGCCATGAGTACTATTGTACAATCTGAACCTGGATCTTTTGAGGAAGCCGTAAAGCATCAAGTCTGGAAGGATGCTATGCACGAAGAATATGAGTCCATAATGAAGAATGATGTCCGGGATGTGGTCCCGAGACCGAAGGACAAATCTGTTGTCACCGCAAAATGGCTCTACAAGATCAAACATGGATCTGATGGGAGTGCTGAAAAGTTCAAGGCAAGGTTTGTTGCCCGTGGCTTCTCTCAAAAGGAAGGAATTGACTATGATGACATATTTGCACCTGTGGCACGATATACCACCATTCGATCAATCATAGCCCTTGTTGCTACGCAAGGATGGAGTCTTCATCAGATGGATGTCAAGACCGCTTTTCTGCATGGTGCAATAAAGGAAGAGGTGTATGTGGAACAACCTCTCGGATTTGAAGTTCAAGATCGAGACACTTATGTCTGCAGGTTGAAGAAAGCCCTCTATGGGTTAAAGCAAGCACCCAGAGCTTGGTACGAGAGGATGGATAGTTACTTGATGAAGTTGGGCTTCACTCGAAGTAATGCTGATCCAAACCTTTACTTCAAGGTTGTGCAGGGGAAGCCTCTCATTCTAGTGCTGTATGTGGACGACCTCTTCCTGACAGGTGCTGACCCTCTCATTCATCAATGTAAGAGGGAGCTCGTTGCTGAGTTCGAGATGAAGGACCTAGGACTGATGCACTACTTCCTAGGCCTGGAGGTCTGGCAGAGACATGGAGAGATTTTCCTTTCTCAAGGAAAATACATTGTGAAACTTCTAGAGAGATTTGGTATGGTGGACTGCAAGTCCGTGTCAACACCAATGGAACTCAACTTCAAGAAGTTGAGTGGCAGCGCTGCTGGGCCTATCTTGGCCAATCCTACCGAGTATCGTCAACTCATAGGAGCTTTGATGTTCTTAGTGAACACCCAACCAGATATATGTTTTGCAGTGAACACCTTGAGTCAACAGATGGTTGAGCCTCATCATTTTCACTGGGTTGGTGCCAAGAATCTTCTGAGATATCTTCGGGGCACGATAAACCATGGGCTGAGATACACTGCCGGGAGTGTGACACTCCGTGGATATATTGATGCCGATTGGGCTGGCAGTGTGGTGGATCGTAAGAGCACATCGGGATGCTGCTTCAATCTTGGTTCTGCTTCAATCTCATGGATGAGCAGGAAGCAGAAGTCGGTGGCTTTGAGCACCGCGGAGGCCGAATACATTGCTGCAAGTATGGCCTGTTGTGAAGCAGTTTGGTTGCGTAAGCTCTTTAGTGAGCTGTTTGGACATGTGCTAGATACCACTGTGATACTCTGTGATAGCCAGAGTGGGATTCGTATGACCGAGAATCATGTGTTCCACGACCGATCCAAGCATATTGATATCAGGTACCACTTTATCCGGGATATGGTACAGCGAGGCGCCGTAAGGCTCGATCATATAGGAACTGATGAGCAGGTCGCGGATATTCTCACTAAGCCCCTGGGGAAGGTCAAGTTCCTAACCTTCCGTGAGAGTCTTGGTGTCGTGGAAAGATCCTATGATGTGGGTCCTGTTGGACGATGAGCTCTGGGAGCTCTGGGGGGCTTTGGGGATAGCTTTTCGGAGCTATAAGCACTCATAATGCTTCTGCCCCACCCTTGTGATTATTGAGCTGGTTCGCCTCTCATTTATCTGTGCCTCGTATGCATCCTACCCATTGAGTTCAGGGCTCATGGGAAGTACCTCTCATTTGGCCAATGAGGTGTGAAAAGCTAGAGACTATTAGCAAAGACTGATGGACGCATCAGAGATTGCCGTACTCTCTATCTAGGATAGCACGGTCCAACCACTTGATCTGGGATCAAGTTTAGTGAGGTCTGGGACCTCTGCCTGACTTCGGGTCAGATGAACCAACTTTGGGTTGGTTGGATACTCTTTATGAGTTTGATAGAGGTTTCAAACCTCTGGACTAATTATGTCAGTCGGGGGATGATGTCTTTGTGACTGACCCACTTCTGTTCTGAAATAAAGAGGCCAGCAAAGCAAGTTACGGCGGGATGACGCACGATGTTTGATTGCACTGATGGATGGAGTTCTCCCTAGTTGAGAGGGAGTGTTAAATTTGGACAACTAGGTCCAAACTCCATGTTATGATGCTCAGATTAAGAGGTTAATATTTTTGTTGGATTCCTCTTTCAGAGAGGTGTAAAATCCATATATAATATGTCTTAATCCGATGAGCAGAACATTTATTTTGAATTTATTATTCATAATAAATTATATGTGCAGGTCGGCCTTAAGGTTTCACACCCCCAGCAAATGTGTCACACACCCCAATGATGGATATAAATACAAGCAAAGTTGGAGAGCATTTCATCACAACACAACACACATCTTCTTCTTTCATCTGATGTAGTACGAGCTCCTTAGAAGACATTTCCAGCCCACACGTGTGAAGAAGAAGGACGAATTTCTGTACGGCTGAGCTGAAGGACGAGTTGCTGCAGCTAGGGTTTTGCAGAAGGTTTGACCAGCGTTGACTTTGGTCAACGCATGGTCCAATTGGGCTGAAATTTGGTGAGAAGTTCGATTTTTGAAGGCCGTACTGTTTGGCACAGAAATCGAGGTCGTTGGCTAACTGAATCTGTTGCTGCACACTTTAGCTTGCTGCCCCGCATTGACTTTTTCCGGGCAGCGTTGACTTTTATTGTTACTTAAGTTGACTCATTTGCTAGAATTGGAGGACTGCTGCATATTACTCTGCTGGCTGACCAAGTAGACTGCTATGAAGCATCCTGCTGACCTCCACGTAACACCACATTTTTCCTGTTTCTGATTTGTCTTCTATAAGATCCACTTATATGTTCTATCTGCATTTTACTTAACTATTTGTATGATTGCTGTGAGAAAAGTAAAGTTGCTCCAAGCATAGAACATCTACAAAAATTTACAATAATCAATACATGGCAGTCCCCTTATGGAATCCAATAAATAGTAAGCAATCTCTATTGCCATGTTGAAGTCAAAAGAATTTAAATATGATGTGACAAGAGGCAAAAGAAAAAAAAAATTATATAAAACATGTTTTCTCCGCAAGGGAAAAACTGATGCACAAAGGAAGGCAAATAAAAAGGGCCGAACATCAATCAACATGTGTGAAGCATGAGAAAAACTCGGTCTAACTTTTTTTGGGACTCATATTGGGCATGTCTAAGTTATTGCTGAGGAAATGTTGTAAGTTCATGTCCGAAGTGGCATGGGTTCATGGCTGCTCACAAAAATACAAAATAATTTATTCTCCATAAAGATAATTATAACCAAATTTTAAAATGGACTTCAGAAATGTATCACAATTTTCAAATATGTAAATATTTCATTGACGCCTACAAATGTAGAAATGGGTAAACATAGCATTTGACTTGAAAAGTCCCATGATTTGGTTAGGCTTACAATGCTATCATAACTACTGTGTACACTTACCTATAAATAAATAATCTCTGAATAATTTGGTTAGGCTTACAATGCTATCAGAACTACTGTGTAAACTTACCTATAAATAAATGATCTCTGAATCAATTAAAAAGGGAAGGTGATCTGGCTTGTATTAACTAGAAAAACCTCGAGGGGATATGGATGAGGCCAGGTCCTAGGTGATTTATATTTACTTTTCATAGCACAGCAGCTTATTCAAAAAGATTCCATTTCTCAAAATAAGGGATTGGTGAGGATAACTAGCAACTCCGTTGTATAAATTACTTTTAAGTCCAATGAATTAGCTCAGCCAGTGTTATCAATGTTGTTGGGCATTTCACTGGAATACTAGCAAATCCGTTGTATAAATTACTTCAAGTCCAAGGAGTTTGCTTAACAAGTGCTATCAATGTTGTTGGGCATTTTACTAATTCCATGTCCCCAGGTGCACAGTTCAAATAACCCTGGGTAGGGAGTACTAATCTACAACAAAGGATTTACTACAGATGCCATAGATAAATGTGAAAATACACTCCTTGAGTTTCTCAACAAGGTTTTCATTTGGAAAAAAGAATCAATCCAAAATCATATTGCAACTGAATACTACCTAGCATGTGAGTTGATGAATTTTATCTTGGCCAAACAAAATGCTGACAAAGTACAGGAGTAATATGCCTGTCAACCCTCATTACGAGCAAAATCAAAATAAGCATAACACCGATACTGGAAATTTTCAAAGATACTTTCTCACTACATTTTTTTGTAGGAGAAAATCAAGAAAAGATTAACCACATTAATAATCTGTTAACACCCCAGAGGGACATTCTCATTCTTACATAGAAGCAAAAAGACGCTGAACATGCATCTTGATTGAATTCTGTAGTGTAAAATGTGTAAAATCTAAATCACCACGGTGATCAGTAGTGGACTAGAAAAATCTTGACAAAGCTGTTTTTGGACGATTATTTTCAGCTCGGGTTGGCATGAACAAAGTTCACCTCAGTACCCACACATTCATCATATTGGATCCTAACTATGCCTTGATAAAAGGTTAAGAAAACAACATGAAATTGGATGCGCTCACCAAATATAGCAAAATAGGAAAATGTTGACAAAGCTGTTTTTGGACGATTATTTTCAGCTCGGGTTAGCATGACCAAAGTTCATCTCAGTAAAATGATCTCCAATGCATTTTTCAAACACACATAGCACATTCATCACATATTGGATCCTAACTATGTCTTGACAAAAGGTTAAGAAAACAACATTAAATTGGATGCTCACCAAATATAAGAAAATTAAGTTAAGCTCAACCCATCCTTTGCTCATTAGACAGATCCATTATTTTCAGGAACAACAAGAACGATCAAAAGATAGAACTAGCGGTAAAGGAACCACTTCAACAAATTTGGGCAAAAAGTTTCAGTGTGCGTGACTACAAATTTACAGTTTCATGGTTCAAAAACCATATTCTCAGCTTCCAACTTGATTGATTGGAAAAGTACAGAAGAAAGATACCGCTCTCCAAAGCTTGGGAGTATCACCTGCACATAAGAGACAGATCCATTCAAAATTCATGGGAGATCCACAAATTTTTTGTTTACATTGAGAAGACCAAGCACTGACCAACTGACCCAACTTGATAGAATATAAAACAATGAATGCCCCTCAGAGAAGCTCTGCAAAAGAGATACTCACAACAATCAACTTCCCGGCATTTTCAGGCCTCTTTGCAACTCTAATTGCCGCTGCAGTCGCAGCACCTGATGATATACCCACCTGTTGTCATCATAACCACCCAATTTAGAGTCAATAGATACATGAGATCTCAAGCTAGAAGCTGAAATGAACATTCCTCAAATACAGAATGGGAAATCCGCGAGTGATGAGAACCAGTTTACCAAATTCGTGTATATCTTTTAACTGCTATTAGGTCAATAACATGTCATATAGAGAACCATCTATCTTGTAAAAATAACCATCCATAACAAACTAAACAGAACTACTACATAAATAATGCACTGCTTGAACATGAATATGTCCATTGCACTATTGCACGACACAAAACAAGATCGATATATGATTATAAATGAATGGCATAACACAAATACGCGAATTGAATGAGAACTAAAAAAAACATGAAATATAAATCCAGGAAAACTTGTAAGAATACAGAGACAGGAAATGTATTCCTACTCAAAATTGATAACTTCCTGAACAGTGGTCATTTCCCAATCTGGTCATCATTATTTAGAAACAGACACCATTTTCTGAAAATTAACACACATATATGATATAACAGCAGAGACAATAGCCAAAAGGGTTAGCACCATCAGCTCAATCCTTTCCACTAAGGCATAACACCCAAGGAAGTTGCAGGAACCATTCCTACTGAGTCTTGCATGGTTACCAACCACTATTGCTGCCAGCGGTCGATGCCACTGTCAATTGGAAACCCAAGAAGAGGGGAGAAATTCATCGAATGGAACTTCAACGTACCAGTTTCCTCATTCTTTGAATGTAGGAGGGTGAAGGAATAATAAAATGATGTGACAGCAATAAGAAAAATGTTTGAAAAGTGTTTGCTTGATTAGAACTGTTTATCCTTCATGTCTAACTTCTAAG
Source organism: Pinus albicaulis (assembly GCA_034641835.2). Taxonomy (NCBI): domain Eukaryota; kingdom Viridiplantae; phylum Streptophyta; class Pinopsida; order Pinales; family Pinaceae; genus Pinus; species Pinus albicaulis. Next base: position 1,367,113,941 of record CM076580.1, read on the forward strand.
TTATTGCTAAAGGTCTCATCCCACTGACGAACTCTGTTATATAAACTGTTGAAATAAGAATCCAAGAGGCTAGATACAAGCAGATTAAGCTTGCATAATCCAGTACATCCACAGTAGACAGAGTCCCCACCACAATGGAGATAGTATCCACCATACTATCATCCAGAATTCGAGCAGGTTGAAATCATTATACAGGATTTATAACTTCCTTGACCACACAGCCCTAGGCTATACTTTCATAGTTTGCATAATGTGAAGAAGAGTGAATCATTTAATATGCATATTAGAGGTTGCCAAATAATATATCCATAGGGAAAAGAACACATATGGTCATAAGTTCAAAATATTAATTCCACAATCCAGGATAAATGAAAAGGAATCTCATGCCCTACATTAAATGGTCAAGGTTTAGGCTAAAAGTCAAGTTGTATTGGTGGCTCCTTGTTGAGCATCGGGAGATGCAAGTTCTGTCATCCTTGGACACATCATCTGTAGGCTATCTTCTATTTTTTTTGGCATCTTTTAATATCTTCCATTATGGCTAGGAATAGAAGTCATGCTCTCCTTGCACTGGAAGCGTAAACTGTGTTCCATGGGAACAAAGAACTGGTGTGAGCCTTCGTAAGCTATAATAATATTTCCAGCCAAACTTTTCAAGTGATTAAAAGACAATCAAATAGAAAATGAAAAAGTTGCTGGTGCTAAAGGCACCAAAGCCCTTTATGCACACAGGAACGCCACCATAGAAGTTGAACAAAGTTGTATAATCTAATTTGTTGCTTATCTCAGACCTGGATCATTAAATTATAACTCCCGGACATTTGCCTGCATCTCAAAAGATTGAAACAAGTTATCAGTTTTGAATCTTTAGAGATCCTTTAAAGACTGTTTAACCTGTCAAAGAAGGGTTGAAAATCCTTTACCCAAAGAACAATGCATGTTAAATTTTACTTGCCTAGAGCAGTTTTCTAGAAGAGAGGAATGTTAATTTTTCTTAACCGAGCAAACCAGCAATCAGTTCCAAGCAAATTTACATTTACTAAATAAAGACATCAGCTAGGGTATTAACAAAATAAATTCAGCGGAAAGCAAATTTACCAATCTCGGTCACAAAAATGACACACGAGCTTCTGCCCAATCACGGTTCCTCATTAAGTTATGAACTTACTTAGGCTCTCTGCCAGGGAAAATGGCCCAACTGAGGAATTACATACAACATTGTATCTGATCCAGTTGATCAAGCCGTCCTTGGCTGATCCAGATTCCCTTGCTTCCCCCTTCCTCAAACCCAATGCACTTAGAGTATCACACTCCTCACTGAGATGCCTCTCACAGTCTTGTGTTGCTGCATGGTGTCTTCTCCTTCTCCATAGCCTTGCTTTTATAACTCTAGAGTCTACATTGAAAATTCCTAACCCTAATCTCCGATGTGATTGATGGCCAAGATTAGATCACGCCTCACTTGAGATCAACAGTTGAGATTAAAACATATTCGCTAAAGTAATTTACTTTACTTTTCCTAAGTTTATTTTAGTTCAATAAGCCAACATAATACTTATGTGCTTTTCCTAAGTCTAACTTAGGTTAAGCTACATTAGCAACTTGCTCACACTAGAGCAAGTGTCCAGCGAGACTGTGGGCGACTTCTACATGCCTAGACACTAGACCTGTGCAAAAGTACCTACCCGAGCTACAAACATCAACACTCCCTCTTAACGAGGGAGGTACCTATGCAACTTCGAACTGAGTTCAGTCCTGGAACTACATCCACTACCTTGGCTGCGCCCTCTGAATTGGAAGCCTTCCCCTGCCATCTGGTCTAGAAACATTCTCGAAATATTATCATCCTTGGCTTAGTTTCTAAAAGCCTCTTGCTCCTAAGAATCTCGTAACGTCAACCGATATTGCTAGGCACCTATATTACTAATGTAGTCCCTTATTGTTGTTAGTGTAGCCCCCTTAGTGTTATTGTTGTACCCCTATAGTCCCCATATTGTTATTATTGTGCCCCATAAAACCCCACTATTGTTATTGTTGTGCCCTTACATTATTATTATTAGGTCGGCTAAGATTATATTGTGACCCTATGGACTCTTATATATAGAAAGGAGGTTTTGTCATTTGAATCATCCAAGAATTGTTCATTTATGTAATGTAAAGGAGGTTGCCCCCTTGAAGTCGTTGGTTTCTAAGGCATTGATCTCTCTTTTCTTCTATTTTTGGAGTTGTTTTCATAACATTTGGTATCAGAGCTTTGGATTATAGGGTTTCACTGCTTCAAACAGGTCATTGTGGCATTTTCGTTATAAATTTTGTTCTACGAAGGTTCAAAAGCTTAAAAAAAACCCATTTGCGAAAAAATCCAGATGAACGTCGTGTAAAAATTACAGATCTTGGTTCGGAAAATTTTTGGAGATATGATCTGGCGAAGTTAGGGTTTTTGCAGGCTCCCAAATTTCATCTCAAAGAGGTGACCTTGGGAAAATCGCCATAACTCTCTCTGAGCATCAGATTGGAATTTTGTAAGTAGCCAAAAGTACACGGACTGTAGTTTATTGTATATCAATTTTAGAGTTGAAGGAGGAAACAGTGACACGTGGCACGCGATACAAGTTCGCTCCACTGAACCAGTCCATAATGAGGTCATTGCGGGAGATTAGGCATAACTTTGCCTTGAAGAATCCAAATCAGGTCAGACCTGTGGCATTGGAAATAAGATTCAAAGGGCTACTAAAGGACCGAAGATAAAATCTCGGGGATCCGAAATTCCAGAGATACATCAATTTCAATATCGAGCTCCTCAAAAGCAAGAAAAAGGTGTGTATTTTTTTTCAAATTGCATAAGTCTTGTTAGAAAAATTAGTTTGAAGTGATTCCAAAGGCATATTGAAGCATAGATATTAGTATTGGGTTTTAAAATGGCCCCTACAAAGAATTCAACACCCATTAAGCCCTCAAAAGGCTCTATTATGACTCGTGAAGAGGAAGAAATGCAACATGATATATCAAAATTACAAGACCAAGTGCACCAAATTTCGCTCTCGCAAAGAGCAACAAAAAATGAAATGGAAGTTTTGAAAGCATGGAAGCTAAGGTGGATGGTTTGAAGAAAGGCGTGGAAGCTAAGATAGATGACATGGAAGCTAAGATAGATGAAAAAATGAAATACGACATGGAAGACATGGAGAATGATCTAAAAGTAGACATGGAAGGTTTGAAGGAATGTTTGACAAAGTTGATACAAGAAATGATTCCTAATGACGAAAAGGTAGTACAGAAAACTCATGATGAGAACAAAATAAATGTTAATCGTGATTTCATAAACTCTAATGTTGGATTGAAGACCCACCATATTCCAAAGATCGATATGAGGAATTTTGATGGCAAGGATCCAGTAACATGGATACTACAGATGGAGCAATATTTTGATCTCCATAATGTGCAAAACACACAAAAGGTATGCATTGCAACTTTACATTTAGAACAAAATACATTTGTATGGTATCAATGGCTTTAGTCTTGTAAAAAAATTGTCACTTGGTCAATTTTTACGGAGGAAATGATAGCACATTATGAGGATACAAAGAGCAACACTTTTTTTAGCCAATTGATAAATCTCAAACAAAAGGGTTCAATGGTGGAGCACATTGAGGAATTCCGAAAATTGAACATAAGGGTAACTGATATTCCAGAGGAACACGGGATTGATGTCTTCATAGGGACTCACCCCATAGGGACTCTAACAACATTGTCATCATCGAGTACTACCTCTATATCAGTGCCACTCTCTGAAAGCTCTGAGAAGTACTCACGGACTCTTGTCATATGACGTGAAGCCCCACTGTCCACATACCAGATACCCGAAGATGCTCCGCTAGTCGAGGGAAATGCATGCTCCCTCTGAACCTCCGTGGCAGGTGACCCTGCACTAGTGGACTCACAAGCACTGAACCCAAACTCTCGATCAAATCTATCTGAAAATTCCTCAATCTCTGCTGATGCTACCATGGTCTGGTTCTTCCCCTTCTACTTATCTCCGGACACACAACTGCATAGTGTCCCATCTTCTGACAACTCCAACACTTCACTTTGGAGTAGTCCTTCTGCGTGTTCTCCTGTTTACCTTTACCTTTGCCTTTTCCCCCACCACTACTTGTGGAAGCTTGCTTCTTTCCCTTGCCTTTCTTGCCTCCTGCCAACAGTGCTACATCCTTATCCTGCTCAACTGGCTTGGCTGCCCCAAGCTGACCCTTCCTGATTTCTGTCTGAATGCAATCATCCCAAAACCTCTCCCATGTGGGAAGGGTCTCACGTGCACAAACCCCATCAGCAAAGTTCAGCCATGAACTGGGGAGGCCATTCACTACAATCCGCACCAACTCAATGGATGGAATGACCTCTCCAACTACTGCCAACTCATCTCTCACATTAGTAATCTTTGTGAGATATCCAACTGCACTATCAGTCTTACCCATCTTAATGGTCTTCAGCTTCTCCACTAGGACCATTTTCCTGTTCTCATTGGTACTCTGGTAGAGATGGTCAAGGCAGACCACATCTCATGAGCATTTCTCTTTCCTCTCACATGAGGAATGCAATGGTCTTTGATTCCGTCTAGAATCAGTCTCTTACCCTTGTTATTCTTTTTATTATACGCTGACAACTGAACAGCATCAGTAGGCACAACAACAGGGTGTTGTGCGGTATGCACCATGACATCCCAGACTTCTGCCTCCTCAATGATACTCTGCATTCTCTCCTTCCACGCGCTGTAGTTACTATGCCCATCCAACCTATCCTCCACCCTTAAGCCCAAAGACATGTTTGTTGTCCTAAATAAGCTGAAAATAACACTGTTGTAGTAAAGATAAAAATTTTGTGTGTGAAAAATCAACTTGCTAGAATTTTCTGAGTGAAAAATCAGCAACCTGTAATTTTTCTCTTTGTTGTCCCAAACTGCACTTTCAACACTCAAGCTTTGATACCAAATAGAATTTTTTTTTTCCCACCCCGATTTTCAGTTTCACTTTATTTCTCCAATTAGTTAAATGCCCTTTCCCATAACCTTACATTCAACAAGCTCGAAAATAAATATTTTCTGAAAACACAAATTCTGAAAAATTTTCACAGTGTTGGAAATTGCAGAAATAAAAATCAGCAGACTAAAACAGCGACACAAAACATTTTAACACAATGATTTTTTGTCAACATGACCCGGGAAAAACCCCCTACAACTCTTGGGGAAAACCAGTTCGAAAGCTTCTTTTTATTTTGTGAATATTGCTTCTACAGTGATGCAAAAATTTATACAGCAACTTCGAAACAGAACTTATCTCGAAAACCGTGCCAAACTCCACCTCGGTTTTTGTGCCCACAAAACAAAAAAATTACAGCAGAAATTACAACCTTCAAAACTGTACGAATAGCCTCGAAAACAATGTCGGAATCACTGTACGACCTCTCTCGAAATCTGCAGTTTTCTCTCCTCGAAATTCGTGCCCACTTGTCTCGAACTTCGTGCTCCGCCCTACTGTACGGATTTGCTGAAAGTTAGTGCTGCTGCCCTCCTCCTTCTCACTGCTCAAAAAATTCTCTTCAGCTTTCTCCTTCTCCTTCTCTCAATCTGCTCATAAAAGAATTAATGAAATGAATGACCTTTTCTCTCATTTTCCTCCTTTAATAGAACTCTAAGTGACTTTTGGGTTATCCCCAAATCCAATGGCTGAAATAGCTTTAGATCTAGGGCTGAGATTAAATGCTCTTTTAAATCTCACTTTCTATTTTTTAATTCACCCCACTTTAATAAAGACCCACTTAGTCATTTATTTCCAAAGTCACTTTTTCTTTCTAATTTTACATTAACTTTATTAAAGTCACTTTAAAATTAGACTTTAGTAACTTTATCACTTAAAGTCACTTTTAAATTAGATTTGATTTTATAACTTTATAAAGTCACTTTAGGAGAAAAATTAAATTCCTTTGGACACTTTTCCCTAGGCCAAAGATCAAAGCCTTAGGGAACCACCTGTCCTCCGGTAACAAAATTTCAACATAAGCTCACTATTAAAGATAAATTTCTCATTCCCGTGATTGATGAATTATTGGATGAATTACATGGAGCAATTTATTTTACCAAGTTGGATCTTCGTTCAGATGTCATCAAATTAGAATGAAGACTCAAGATATTCCGAAAACAGCATTTCGAACTCATAAGGGTCATTATGAATTTTTGGGCATGCCTTTTGGCCTTACCAATGCACCTTTTACATTTCAAGGGTTGATGAATTCGATTTTTAAACCCTTCTTAGAAAATTTGTGTTAGTACCTTTTGATGATATACTAATCTACAACAGGTCTTAGAAGGATCATGTTCAACATGTTGACAGGGTGCTCAAACTATTGAAGGAGAAACAATTATATGCAAGAACCTCCAAATGTTTCTTTGGAAAACAAGAGGTGGAATATCTGGGTCATATTGTATCTCAGGAGAGTGTTAAGGTAGACCTTAACAAAATTAAAGCCATTAAGGAATGGAAAGTCCCCACAACCATAAAGCAGTTGCGAGGATTTCTTGGGTTAACAGGGTATTATCGCAAGTTTGTTAGGAATTAAGGTAGAATAGCAGCACCTCTAACAACATTATTGAAGAAAGATGCATTTTCATGGACTCCTGAAGCAACTAAGACCTTTGAACATCTTAAAGAGGCAATGTGCCTAGCACCGGTCTTAGCTACGCCAGACTTCACAAAAACCTTTATTGTAGAATGTGATGCCTCATGAAATGGAATTGGTGTTGTTTTAATGCAAGAAGTGAGACCCATTGCTTTTGAAAGTCGTCCAATCAAAGGAAAGTATTTACAGAAAGCTATTTATGAGAAGGAAATGTTGGCAATACTACATGCACTAAAGAAATGGCGACCTTACCCAATGGAAAGACACTTCAAGGTAAAAATTGATCATGATAGTCTTCAGAAGAGTAGCAAAAATGGGTCAAAAAGATGTTGGTTTATGACTTTGAAATCATGTAAATTTTTGTACATGTGCTATGCTTGATGCAACTTTACTTTTTATCCCAATATCAGTGAACAATCACATAAACAAGAAAGTAAAATGCTAATAGAACATACCAGTAGATCGACAGAAGACAAGCCAAAATAAGTGTGTTGGTGCGTTACGGCAGTCAGCAGGATGCTTCAACCAGCAAAGTCTCAATATGGTCATCCAACCAGAAGTGTCACACAACCCTCTAGGACAGCCAAAACAGTCAACCCAAAAGTCAACGTTGTCAGTCAACGGTCAACGCAAACAGCAGCAGTAGCTAGGTCAACGCAGCCAAGTCAAAGTCAACGTCTAGCCTCGGGAATAGTGCCAAAAAATGCAGATTTGGAAAATTGAAATTTTGGGAGAGTTTCAGGGCTATTTGACCTTGCGTTGACCAAAGTCAACACTGGTCAATGCTGCTGCAAAAACCCTAGGCCGAAAACAAAAATGTGTTGCTTGTTGAAATTGCCCACGTGTGAAGAGAAGAGCCACAAAGGTCATCGAACCAATCAGATGAGGAGAGAGAAAATGTGAGAGGATGAGATGAGTGAAAATGTCCTCCAATGTTGACTAATATATATCCATCAATGAGGGTGTGTGACACAACTACTGGAGCACAAAACCTTAAGGCCGACCTGCACATATTTTGAATAAATTCAAAAGAAATGTTCTGCTCTCGGATCAAGATGATCTTTAGATCGATCTTGCACCTCTCTAAAAGAGGAGTCCAATAAAAATATTGTCATCTTCATCTGAGCATCACAACATGGAGTTTGGACCTAGTTGTCCAAAATTAACACTCCCTCTCAACTAGGGAAAACTCCATCCACCTGTGCAATCCAAACATCGTGCCTCATCCTACCGTAACTTGCTTTGTTGGCTTCTTTATTTCAGAACAAAAGTGGGTCAGTCACAAAGACATCATTCTCGGCTAACAGATTCAGTCCAGAGGTCCGAAACCTCTATAGGACTCACAAAGAGTCTCGTACCAACCCGAAGTTGGTTTACCTGACCCGAAGTCAGTTGGAGGTCCAAAACCTCACTATACTTGATCCCAGATTAAGTGGTTGGACCGTACCATCCTAGATAGAGAGTACGGCATTTTTGATGCATCCATCAATCTTTGCTACTAGTCTTTGGCCTTTCCCACCTCACTGGCCAAATGAGAGGTACTTCCCATGAGCCCTGAACTCAATGGGTAGGATGCATACAGGGCACAGATCATGAGAGGTGAACCAACTCAATCATCATAACGGTGGGGCAAAACCACACCAACAAGTTTCGGCAAGCCTAGCCCTGTGGTTGCTTATAGCTCCGAGAAGCTATCCCCAAAGCCCCCCCAGAGCTCCCAGAGCTCATCGTCCAACAGGACCCTCAGCATAGGGTCGTTCCACGATACCAAGATTCTCACGGAAGGTTAGGAACTTGACCTTCCCCAGGGGATTTATGAGAATATCCACGACCTGCTCATCAGTTCCTATATGATCGAGCCTTACGGCGCCTCGCTATACCATATCCCGGATGAAGTGGTACCTGATATCAATATGCTTGGATCGATCGTGGAACACGGGATTCTCGGACAACCGAATCCCACTCTGGTTATCACAGAGTATCACGATGGTATCTAGCACATGCCTGAACAGCTCACTGAAGAGATTTCGCAACCAAACTGCTTCACAACAAGCCATACTCACTACAATGTATTCAGCCTACACGGTGCTCAAAGCCACTGACTTCTGCTTCCTACTCATCCATGATATCGAAGCAGAACCAAGTGTGAAGCAGCATCCCGATGTGCTCTTACGATCCACCACACTACCAGCCCATTCGGCATCAGCATATCCATGGAGTGTCACACTCCGGACAGTGTATCTCAGCCCATGGTTTATCGTGCCTTGAAGATATCTCAACAGATTCTTGGCACCAACCCAGTGAATGTGATGAGGCTCAACCATATGTTGACTCAAAGTGTTCACTGCATAACATACGTCCGGACGGGTGTTCACTAAGAACATCAAGGCCCCTACGAGTTGACGATACTCAATAGGATTTGCTAACACAGGCCCAGCAGCACTACCACTCAACTTTTTAAAGTTGAGCTCCATCGGTGTCGACAAGGACTTACAATCCACTATACCAAATCTTTCCAGAAGCTTCACAATGTATTTTCCTTGAGAAAGGAAAATCTCGCCAAGTCTCTGCCAGACCTCCAGGCCTAGGAAGTAGTGCATCAGTCCTAGGTCCTTCATCTCGAACTCAGCAGCTAGCTCCCTCTTGCGCTGATGAATGAGAGGGTCAACACCTGTCAGGAAGAGGTCGTCCACATACAACACCAGAATGAGAGGCTTTTCTCTATGAACCTTGAAGTAAAGGTTTGGATCAGCATTACTGCAAGTGAAGCCCAGCTTCATAAAGTAGCTATCTATCCTCTCGTACCAAGCTCTAGGTGCTTGCTTCAACCCATAGAGGGCTTTCTTCAACCTACAGACATGGGTGTCTCGATCTTGGACTTCGAACCCCGGAGGTTGCTCCACATACACCTCTTCCTTTATCGCACCATGCAGAAATGTGGTCTTCACATCCATCTGATGAAGATCCATCCTTGCGTAGCAGCAAGGGCTATGATAGATAAGATGGTGGTATATCGGGCCACAGGTGCAAATATATCATCATAGTCTATGCCTTCTTTTGAGAGAAGCCACAGGCAACGAATCTTGCCTTGAACTTTTCAGCACTTCCATCAAATCCATGCTTGATCTTGTAGATAAGATAAGATAAGATAATTTTATTAATGTCCAACGAATGTAGAGCCATTTTGAGGTGACAATTGCTTTGTCCTCTGGTCTTGGAACCACATCCCAGACATCATTCTTCATTATGGACTCATACTCTTCGTGCATAGCATCCTTCCAGACTTGATGCTTTATGGCTTCCTCAAAAGATCTAGGCTCAGATTGTACAATAGTACTCATGGCTGCTAGATACCCTTGGTATCTATTCAGCTTCTTGCTTTCACAGAATGTCCCCCTTGGGGCCATATGTCCCTAGACATCCTTGAGAGTGTCCCTGAGCCATGATGGTCTCTTACTCATCGAAGGAGGTGGATCAATCGGGTCCATCGGTCCTTCAACATCGGGCATCGTCTCTCATCCTTCGGTTCTTCTTGATTTCCAGGCCTTGCTTCATGATCTTCCTTAGATCTCAGAAGATTGACTACTTTCCTCAAGGAAGCATCTTCGTCAAAGGTCACATCGTGGCATATCTCCACTTCCCTTTGACCAGGCACATAGTCTCTATAGGCCTTCAAAGTTTCGCTGTAGCCCACAAACATTCCCTTCTTCCTAGAAGCATCCAGCTTGCTCCTCTTCTCTTTCGGCACATGAAAATAAACAGGACATCCAAAAACTCTAAAATGTGAGACGTCAGGTTTCTTACCAAAGAAAACCTCTTCGGGAGTTTTGGAGTCCAGAGCGGAATGCGGGCATCGGTTTTGTATGTACACAGTAGTGTTCGTGGCTTCTCCCTACAGAAACTTTGGTAGACCTTGGTCACATAGCATGACACGGGCAGCTTCCACAATGGTCCTATTCTTTCATTCAGCAACGCCATTCTGCTCAGGAGTATAGACAATTGTGCTCTCCCTCTTGATGCCAGCTTCTCTGCAAAAGTTCTTGAACTCGTTCATCTCATATTAAGTGCCATTATCGGTCCTCAATATCTTGATCTTCTTCCCTGTCAGATTTTTCCACTAAGGCTTTGAAGGTATGGAACCACATGAAAGCCTCATCCTTCTTCAGGAAGTATATCCAGGTTTTGCGAGAGAAATCATCTATGAACGTCATATAATAAGACCATCCTCCCAAGGATGTCACAGCCAGCATCCCAGACAAATCAGAATGTATCAATTGCAATACATCAAATGTCTTTGTGACACTTGAGGGGAAAGGTCCCCTTGTATGCTTTCCTTCAGTACAACCCTTACATACACCTTCATGATTATCTGAGAACTCGAGCATCCCGGTCACCACCTTCCTTGCTTCGGGAAGGGCTTTGTAGTGAAGGTGTCCAAACCTCCGATGCCATAGTTCAGTCTATCGGATAGTATCACACGTCATCACTCCCAATGGACTTCCTCCAACCTAGTAGAGTGTATCAACTCTAAACCCAATTGTGATAGCTTCCTTGAAACTCTTCTTCCAAATGCGCACCTTCTCATCAATGAATGCCACATTGAAACCTTTGTCTTCCATGGCCGATATAGACATAAGGTTCTCTTCAAATCAGGTACGTATAGTACATCTTGCGAATGGAGGACTTGACCTTGAGACAAGTGGAGGGTCACAGCCCATGTCCCTTTCACGGGATATGTGGCATTATCTCCAAGGATAATTTCCAGATTAGTATCCTTCTCAACCATATCAGAAAGTGCTTCCTTGAACCCAGTGATGTGCCTTGAGGCACCACTATCTATCAACCAGACATCCATAGTGTTGGGTGGAGATACAGCAGAGAGGTCAAATACAAGAATGAATTCATTTCTTTTATCAACAACATTTGATTCCTCATACCTGGAATTTCTTGACCTTTTGAAAGGTTGACCATTTCCACCGGAGGGAGCCTTCCTCTTTCCCTTGAACTTGTTGTTCCTTTGATTGCCATTCCTCCAGTTGTTGTTGTTGTCATCATCATCGGGAGAATCCTTCTTGAAATGGCATTCTCTAGCATAGTGATCTGGCTTGTGACAAGTGTAACACTTGCCCTTCTTTCCTTGGGCCCCTGCTCTTCCTTTGTTCCTTAGACCACCAAAGTTCTTCTTCCTAGAATGAGCAGCGAAGGCAGCATTTCCTTCATTTTCATATTTTTTCATCCTTATCTCTTCTTGTACGCATCTCGATAGTACTTCGTCAAAATCAGGTATCACATTGTTATTGAGAATGGTAATGTCGAATACATGCCATTCGGATGAGAGACCTCCACGTGCAGTGAGAACCATCTCTCGATCAGTTATTATCTCCCCAATAACTAGCAGATTATTCCTGATTTCGGTCAACTTCAGAAAATATGATTGAACAGACTCATCCCTGCCTTTCTTCAGATTCTTCAATTGGTTCTTGAAGAATAGGACTTGATTCGCATTGTTGGCCTTGAACATGTTGACCAACTTATCATACATCTCCTTGGATGTGCCCAACTCACAGATGTAGGCAACCAGACTCTTATGAATAGAGTCCTTGATCATCAGCTTTGCTTTGATTTCCCCCTTCTTGTACTTTGTTTTGGCAGCAGTAGTTGCAGTGGATGGAGGCTCTTGAATTTTACCCTGCACATAGTCCATGACATCTTGGTCTTCCAACATAAGATCCAATGTCATCTTCCAGGCATGGAAGTCATCCTTCCCAGTCAATTTGTCATCAGCCTTAAAGCCATTGTAGTTAGAGGAACCCATGCTCTTCTTTGGTGATTGCTACAAACTAGGGCTTTGTCTTCACCTCAACTCTGATACCATGTAAATTTTTGTAGATGTTCTATGCTTGATGCAACTCTACTTTTTATCCCAATATCAATCAGCAATCACATAAACAAGAAAGTAAAATGTTGATAGAACATACCAATAGATCGACAAAAGACAAGCCAAAATATGTGTGTTGGGGCGTTACGATGGTCAGCAAGATGCTTCAACCAGGAAAGTCTCAATATGGTCAGCCAACCAAAAGTGTCACACAAGCCTCGAGGACAGCCAAAACAGTCAACCAAAAGTCAACGATGTCAGTCAATAGTCAACGCAAACAGAAGCAGCAACTAGGTCAACGCAGCCAAGTCAAAGTCAACGTCTGGCCTCGGGAATAGTGCCAAAAAATGCAGATTTGGAAAACCCAAATTTTGTGAGACTTTCAAGTCCGTTTAATCTTCTGTTGACTAAAGTCAACGCTGCTGCAGAAACCCTAGGCCGAAAACAGAAATGTGTTGCTTGTTGAAATTTCCCACGTGTGAAGAGAAGAGCCTCCAAGGTCATCGAACCAATCAAATGAGGACAGAGAAAATGTGTGAGGATGAGATGAGTGAAAATGCCCTCCAACGTTGACTAATATATATCCATCAATGAGGGTGTGTGACACAACTGCTGGGGCACAAAACCTTAAGGCCAACCTACACATATTTTGAATAAATTCAAAATAAATGTTTTGCTCATCGATCAAGATGTTCTTTAGATCGATCTTGCACCTCTCCGAAAGAGGAGTCCAATAAAAATATTGTCATCTTCATCTGAGCATTCACAACATGGAGTTTGGACCTAGTTGTCCAAAATTAACAAATCATCTACAAAAAAGGGAATCTAAATGTTGTTGCAGATGCACTCTCAAGAAAGGATGAGGAGGTGGAAGTATTGCTTTGTGCCATTTCTATTATCCAACCAGATTGGATAACCAAAGCAAGGGAAGAATGGAAGAATGACGAAGAAGTGTGGACACTCATTCAAAAGTTGCAGCTACATATGATACATTTAGTTGGAAAAATGATTCCTTATGGTACAAAGATCACTTATATCTTTATACGAATTCCCAACTAAAACAAAGATTCTTTTGGAATTGCACACCTCTCCCGTAGGAGGGCACTCAGGATTTTTAAAAACTTACCACATGGTGAAAAAATAATTTTTTTGGGATGGCCTTAAATCTGATATTCAAAAGTTTGTGGCAAAATGTTTGGTTTGCCAGCAAAATAAAGTTGAAACAATTAAGACCTAGAGTCTGCTACAACCTTTACCCATTCCAAGTCAACGTTGGGAGGAGGTTTCAATGGATTTTATCACAAGTTTACCTAAGTCCGAAGTAAAGAGCGTCATCATGGTAGTACTTGATAGACTTACCAAGTATGCACACTTTTGTGCATTATCTCATCCATTTAAAGCAAGTACAGTTGCTACTGCATTTATGGAAACAATTCAAAAGCTACATGGAAACCCAAAGATTGTTGTAAGCGACAGAGATCCCATTTTCACTGGAAATTTCTGGACGGAATTATTTTCTTGCTTGGGTACTCAATTAGCCCATAGCTCATCTTATCATCCTCAATCGATGGGAAAACTGAGATAGTGAACAAATGTTTGGAAGGATATCTTCGTTGTTTTGTATCTGACAAACAAACACAATGGGTCAAGTGGTTACCTCTCGCTGAATTGTGGTATAACACTTCCTTCCATACTGCAACAAAAATTACCCCATTTATGGCACTTTATGGATATCATCCACCGTCCATCACATCATCTTTAAGAGAAAATTCTAAGGTTCAAGCAGTGGAAGATCACATCGAGCATCAACAACAAGTTCTCCAACTCTTAAAGGATAACCTAAATTTGGCACAAAATCGAATGAAACCACAGGCATAACAACATCGCAGCGAGAGAAGTTTTGATGTAGGAGACTGGGCATTTTTATGGCTACAGCCATACAAACAACTGTCCCCCAAGCAAGCTAAGAAGGATAATAAATTATCGCCAAGGTACTATGGTCCTTACAAGGTGTTGCAAAAGATTGGTACTATGGCATACAAATTGGAGCTTCCTGCTTCTTCTCGAGTCCCTTGATTTTCCACATGTTTCTTAAAGGGATCTGGTACTCAAACTTCAGTTAAAACAATATTGCAGACGATGAGGAAAAATCATATTGGAACCTGAAGCAGTCACGGAAACAAGAACTCGACAACTACGAAATCGATCAATTTCAAAGTATCTCATCAAGTGGAAGAACTTATCCACTGAAGATTCCACATGGGAGGATGAGAATTTTATACAGAAGCATCCAGAGCTACTCAAGCGTTGAGGACAACACTTTTTTGAAAGAGAGTGGCATGTTAGATACCTATATTACTAGTGTTGTCCCTTATTGTTGTTAGTGTAGCCCCCTTATTATTATTGTTGTACCCCTATAGTCCCCATATTGTTATTAGTGTGCCCCATAAAACCCCACTATTGTTATTTTTGTGCCCTTACATTACTATTGTTAGGTCGGATAGGATTATATTGTGACCCCATGGACTCCTATATATAGAAAGGAGGATTTGTCATTTGAATCATCCAAGAATTGTTCATTTATGTAATGTAAAGGAGGTTGCCCCCTCGAAGAGGCTAGTTTCTAAGGCGTTGATCTCTCTTCTCTTCTATTTTTGGAGTTGGTTTCATAACACGTACCAAGAGATCTTCTTAACAAATTTGGAGGAATTTGTCGACTGCTCCTCCCCCTTGAATCTAAAGGTTGGCTCCCTCTGAGCTATTCAACCTTCAAAGCTTCCTACTCCTTGTTCCTTGTCACTACTCTACTTTGTGCCTTTGCGTAGAAATTTCTGAATCTTATATCTTATGCAGAAATTATTACCGTTAACCCGGTTATGCTCCTCCTACTTAGATAAGTTATTAACTAAATAAATTCAAGTTAAAATCGAAGCAAAACACATAACAGATCTCTGCCAATTCAGATCTAGAATAAGCACATGCACACATTAACAAAGTGACACAGTTATTTCTGGACAAATAGTCCCCGGAAAAACCCAAGGTGGGAAAACCGGTCTCTGGCTGTTGGAGGTTTCTATTATTAAGAATATTTCTGAATACACAAATCTGGGTTCCAGATCTGGAAAACCCGACTGAGACTAATATATCTCTGTTTTGGACTAATTTTTGTGATGATATTGCGTGGTTCAGAATTACAACAAGTGTGAAGACAGTGTGAGAATCTCAGTAAGGAATAGATTGAGAAGGTCTACAATATCGTGCGAAGGAAGGTGACTTGACAGTGTGAGAAGGATCTCTACAAGGAGTGCAAAGAATGAGGTCTAGGGCATCATAGGTGCTGGAATGAAAGAGGAGTTCAGTCCATCAAAGAGAAGCACATCAGTTAGAGACTGAGTTCTCTAGTATTGGTGCAGAACGATGCAGAAAAGGAGATTAGCATAAGGAGCCCAGAAAAGAGCAGTGGCAAGGTCTTGGAGGCATACAAGGGTCAAGAGTTTGTGTCATGGTCATGGTACTTGACAACTTAAAGTCTATAAGAAGAATTACTTGCGGGTTTTCCTCTCCAAGAGGGAGAGGTTTTGGCCTTGGCTTGAAGAGCCTAAAACTTGTGTCTCTTGTGTTTTTATAATTGACTTGATGAAAGACATAATAAGCTAATAAAGAGAAGATCTAAGTAAGAGAAATAAGTTCACAAGTAATTATCAAGTAGAGAATTGAATTAAACTATGCCCTTCCAATTTCTCAACATGGAACCAGAGCTTCTTCCCTTTTATAATGGCCAAGTTCATTACATCCAAAGCATCGTACTTTGTCCATATTTATTTTTTTTGTTCCGAGGACCAAATTTACCAAATCTTCCTTTCTTCTTGGACATGGCTGCAAAGGCTTGACTCTCTTCACTTGGTCCTGTATCAACTTTGGCTTTCAATTTGTTTCCTCTATTTTACATGGAGACCATAGATTCTAGAATGGTGTTTCTTCTTTCTTCCCATGTATGCTTGAAGTGAAGTTTCCCCATTCTTCCGGTAGAGCATTCAACACCATTGTAGTCATTTCACTATCAAACATTACTTCTCCCAATACCAAGAATAGCTCCACCAATTTTGTCATATATTTCTTTTTGAAGATTCTAGTTTTGATACATCTGGGATGAGAGAGTATTTTTGGATTCTATAAGAATCCTCTAGACTCTTAAGTCTCCCTTCATGTATTTGGCCTCACTTCATTGTCCTTTTCTTCCATGCAAGAAAGTTTGAAACCCTAACCAGTTTGTTGTTTTCTTTGCAAAGAAGACATTTTGATATATTCATATGAAGTCATAAAGATACTTACTTGAGTAGATGCTTTTCTTCTTCTATCAGCTTTCTTGTTGATGATGATGTAGATAGCAGCATGAGCTCCCTCTAAGATATACTTCTTTCAAAGGAGGTAGGTGATCTTGGATCCTTGATGATCAAGGATGGCTTGATGATTACATCAACAGAATGATGATATATTCAATTGGATGATGTCTTCAGCAAAAATGATGATTTGATGATGTCTCCAATATTGTTTACTTGGCTTCAAATGAGATAGCTTTAGGTCACCTTCTTGAACTTGCATTTCTTCTTGAAAAAGGGCCTTGGAGTATAAGTAAGATTTTTCTGCAAGCTGCCTTTTGAATGGAGGTCTCTTCCCTTTTAGTGTATATCTCTTTCCCTTGAAAATTGACCTTTGACCTTCTTCCCGAATTCGATTCTAGTGTCCTCTTGCAAAATTGATCCTTGATCTTCTTGGTTTGTGAGTGTCTTTTTGTCAAATAGCACTTTCTAGCACCTTAGCTCTGATTCCATGTTGAGAATTTGGAAGGGCATAGTTTAATTCAATTCTCTACTTGATAATTACTTATGAACTTATTTCTCTTACTTAGATCTTCTCTTTATTAGCTCATTATTTCTTTCATCAAGTCAATTATCAAAACACAAGAGACACAAGTTTTAGGCTCTTCAAGCTAGGGCCAAAACCTCTCCCTCTTAGAGAGGAAAAACCGCAAGTAATTCTTCTTATAGACTTTCAGTTGACAAGTACCATGACCATGACACAAACTCTTGACCCTTGTATGCCTCCAAGACCTTGTCACTGCTCTTTTCTTGGTTCCTTATGCGGATCTCCTTTTCTGCACTGTTCTGCACCAATACTAGAGAACTCGGTCTCTAACTGATGTGCTTCTCTTTGATGAATTGAACTCGTCTTTCATTCCAGCACCTATGATGCCCTAGACCTCATTCTCTGCACTCCTTGCAGAGATCTTTCTCACGCTATCAAGTCACCTTTCCTTCGCACGATATTGTAGACATTTTCAATCTAATCCTTGCTTAGATTCTCGCACTGTCTTCACACTCGCTATAATTCTGAACCACACAATATCATCACAGAACTTAGTCCAAAACAGAGATATATCAACCTCCTTTTATCTTCCTTGAATGATCTTCCTTCCTCGTTGTACTTGTCTTCTCTAACTCGCAAACTGTTCCTCCCTTTGATCCCAGACAAGTCATGTACTTCCCGCAATTACCCTCAGTCTTCCTGAGGTGACCACGGTGTAGTTGATCCAAGACAAAGGTAGGAATTCCTCTAGTCTTCTTCGTCAATCTATCTTCAAACTATGCTTCAAACCGCAAATTGTACCTCGCATTTCTACCTCAAACTGATCCAAAATTTTGTTGTTGTCATTTATGCGAAGTTACTGAGGTATTTATAGTGGCTTGCCACTGTTTATTAGCCGACCTGACCCAGTGAACAATTGTGTCTTATTTCAGTGAGTCGACATGATATAGGCCGACTTCTACAAGGAGTATATACATCATACTTTGAGCCAACTTGGAGGAGCGTATTTGACATGGCCTTGGAGGCATATAATCACATCAATGAATGACCTTTACAAGTGTAATAACACTTCATATACATGACTCTAAATTATACATTTATGACAAGATGACAAATCCCTAAAAGACATCAAGAAGAAGTCTTTGACCTATAATCAAACCTCCTTGCTCAAGAAACCCATGAAGCAAGCTTTAAAAAAATACATTTTATTATCTTTGTCTTCTTCATTACATAAATTCATAATTCCATAGTCATTATGAAGACCGAACCTAGTTATACTTTCCAATACATTTAGATCTTCCATTGGGTTTTAGTGGTTTTCTATAGGCGTGGGGGCCTTCACCAGCGTGGTAGGTTGGTCAGCAAGAGGATATTAGCGGAAGTTCATGCGGGAGAGACTTCATCCGCACAGGGATTGTGTTGTGTCTTCAGGGGTTTACACTTGGCGTGCATCAGGTGGGCTACTTGACAGGGAAGCTTCATGGGGATTTGGATAGAGTCCTACATTATCATGATGCTCTACAGAGTGAAAACTCCCTAGGACCGTCTATTCCTTGAGCCTAATCAATACAGGCTAAAGCATGCCTCCGGAGACTTGAACTTGGGTAGATGGGATGGCAAGCCTAAAATATTTGACCGAGGTCTAAGACCTAGCATGAGTGTACCAAAGGAGAAACCCCAAAAACTAACATAATAAGGACCATTGATTGTTACATAAAATATATAAACCTCAAATTATGCAAACAGTTACAAAAGGAAAGTTGTAAAACACTTAGTTAAAAAATGTGTAATGCGAAAGAGCAATTAGCACTTCAATGGTGAGCTAATTTTTGTACTATCAATTGTATAAGATGTTGGAAAGTGTAACTAGGTTCGGTCCTCATAATGACTTGTAATTATGAATTTATGTAATTAAGAAGACAAAGATAATAAAATGTATTTCGTAAAGCTTACCTCATGGGTTTCATGAGCAAGAAGTTTTTATTATAGGTCAAAGACTTCTTCTTGATGTCTTTAAGGGTTTGTCAACTTGTCATAAATGTATAATTTAGATTCGTGTATATGAAGTGTTGTTACACTTGTAAAAGACAATTATTGATGTAAAAGTATGCCTCAAGACCTTGTCATAATGCTCCTTGAAGTCTGCTCAATTCACGTTGAAGATCCAACCTTATGCATGTCGGCCTACACACTTATTCAAGTCGGCTTCCTAGCCAAAGGTCATGTCAGCCTAGAGGAAGAAAGACAGCCTCCATAAATACAAGGATCTACGGCTTCATTTGGACACACCAATTCAGACAAGTTCAGATTAGTTCTGTGGAAAAGTGCAAGGTTCAGGACTGTAATGTGGTGTGAGGAAAGGTGACATTCCAGCAAAGATAAAAGGAGGCATATCTCACAAATAGGAGCTCTCTGTTTGGGTCTTGAATCTCGGTAAAGTTCTGACCTAAGATACGAAGGTACAGGACTGTAATTAAGCAAGAAATGAAGTCAATCAAAGTGGAAGAAAAGGAGAGAGTTCAGTGAGATAGAAGGATCGTTGTTTGGGTTTAAGAGAGCTTGATCTAGGGTTGCATCACATATAAGAATTGAAGAAAGAAAAGAAATATACAAAGAGATCAAGGTCTGGATTTTGGCTCACAGTACTGCAGTGCGTAAGGAGGTGTCTTGGCAGAAGGAAGGTTCTCGGACTTGGTAAAAAAAGAAGGCTAAAGATAAGGGACTGAGTCACCCAAGTATTGCTGCAGCATGGTGCAGAAAGGAAGATCAACATAAGGAGCCTAGATAAACAGTGACAAGGTCTTGGAAGCATGCTGAAGTCAAAGGTATGTGTCATGGTCATGGTACTTGTCAATTGAAGATCTATAAGAAGAATTACTTACGGGTTTTCCTCTCCAAGAGGGAGAGGTTTTGGCCCTGGCTTGAAAGCCTAAATTTTGTGTCTCTTGTGCATTTGATAATTGACTTGATGAAGAACATAATAATATAAAGAAAGATAAGATCTAAGTGAAAGAAGAATAACGAAATCACAAGTAATTATCATGAAAGAGAAATTGAATTAAACACCCTAATTTCTCAACATAAGAAATGTCGACTCTGAAATCATGTAATCTTGCATTCTATTGTATGTGCATGTCATGAACCCTACATATTAAGGATAACTTCGACCTTAAGCTGGGATAACCTCAATAAGGTTTAGAATCATTGTACAAGCTAATCTGATGAGAAACTACGAAAAAACATTGCATCCAAGCCTAGAGTTGTGAACCCAACTCATTAACACCCATTGAGATTCATCTATGCCCATTGTCACTATAAATGCACCTGTGGATACTAAATGAGTATTTACTTGTGCAATTCATAAGTTGTCAAGAATGAGTCAATAAGCATGGTATTTGGACACTTCTGCTTCACGTAATTATTTTAAAAGCCCATTGTTTGACCTGTGCATTGACAAAGCTCCTAGAGATGGAGGCAGGTGCTTATAACATACAGGAACACAAATCCTTATGTCATCATGTTTCTTAGAAAAATGAAAAGATCCTTAAGAAAGCTTGGGATACTACTGTGTTTTTGTGCCTCCTTTTGGCCGTTTCACCCTCTTATTCAAAATATTGGTATTATCATACAAACAATCGTCAATTATCCAATTCCTCCATCCAAATTTTAATGGTGATTAGAACATTTTCAATCCTGGAAATCATCAAAAATACCTCAAATAGACCAAAATACCTCAAAAATAAATACAGCAACAATATTCTATCCTATAGTGTCAACTATAATTTGGCATCACTTAAACTGCATCAACTACTGTCAATATTGAGCCTGCCATTCTAGTGCAAAACGATAGAATTCATCTATAACTGATTATTACAGCTAATATCAAGATCAAACAAATAAAACTTTACCAAACACCCAAAAACTTATCTTGTAAAGTGGGTAACCCCATCAATGATCTTCCTAAATGCTAGCTTAGGAATTTTACATCTCTTAAAATCAAGTCGAAGAAAGCTATTCCCTCTATAATATTTGACAAAACATTTTCGGATCATTAATAGAAATGAGTTTTTGATACAAAGGCATTTGCTTCTGTACCTATTGAAGAAGGCTACCATTTTTCCTTTGCAAGGGTTAACTGTGATAATCAGTTACTTCTCTGAGCTGGCTTTATGCAAATTATATCTCGTCTACAACTATACATATAAGGGACACTTATAATAGAGTGTTTACAAAACCAAAAAATTTACCAAACAGCCAAAACTTACCCTGTAAAGGGAAAAATCCCATCAATGATCTTCGTAAATGCAAGCTTAGGAATTTACATCTCTCTTAAAATCAAGTCAACGAAAGCTATTCCCGCCCTAATATTTCATAGAACATTTTCAAATCATTAATACAAATGATTTTTTGCTACAGAGACTTTTGCTTCTATACCTGTTAAAAAAGGCTACACTTTTTCCTTTGCAGGGATTAACTGTGATAATCAGTCACTCCTCTTCACTGACTTTATGCAGATTATATCCCAACTACTATTATGCATATAAGGGGCGCATATAATAGAGGGCTTACTAAACCAAAAAGATACAACTACCAAGAAGTTTTCCATGAACACCAATAACACATATAGGTGATTCTTTGGAATTCGGGATGCAGTGCAAGGTAAATTTTATAAGATTTACATATTTGTTTGAACTTATCATGAAATCATTTTTTCTGTTAAGAGGTTCTAGACACTAATTTAGGTGGTGGTTTAAAGTGAGGCATTGTTAACCTCCCCACCCATGTTCAATTCCCGCTTGTGACATGCTCACCCTTATGGGTTGATTTGCCTCCACCAAGAGCCATTTCATGTAGATGGGACCAGGTGAGATCATTGGGTGACTTGGACCAATTATTTCCCCCAAGTACGGCTGGCTTCGGCAAAAATTGATTCCACAAGTCCACAGGTGAAATTCCTGCTTGTGACTATAAGTATTCAAACGAAAAGAAAAATAATTTTTTCGTTGGCAATGTACCCGCCTGTAAAGGCCATCTTTGGTATCTACCCCTTATTAGTTAATAACAAGAGTAATCAAATATATGGGACACAATGCAAGCATTCTCTACAATCTCCTTCTATAGCATGGCTGAAATATCAATATCTTTTTGACAAATATTGATCAACTACTCCCAATCAGAAAACATAAGAAGGCATCTTATACATTATATAATTTTGCGCAGTATGTCATTTCTGAATTTAAACCAAGGCTGCTAATTTCAAATCAATATGCCATTTTATGCTAATCAGAAATTTGCTATTGAATGCATGCAATTTGAAATGCTGACGCCAATAGGAAAAACGTATTTTACAAAACTACAGCTGGTTTGCTCAGAGAGAGTAATTCCACTTACCAGCAAACCTTCCTTTAATGCTAGCTGCTTGGCCATGTCAACAGCTTCATCACTTGAAATCTAAACAATAGACAGAGTTAGTATAGAACCATATAAAAGAAATATGCACTGAGGTTATCAAACTGGTTACTAGTCTAACTTAACTTTCAAGATCTGAAAGGAATATTGTTTTGACACAAGATTTTATATTCATGGTAGACGATTCTCAACATGCCTAACTGGCTCATCACTGAATCCATCATCTCTCAGTGCACACAGTTGCACTAATATAGCCCCAACAGAAGAAGTCCAAACGTCGGCTACAATGTAATATAATACTGTTAGCAAAATAAGTTTTGATACATGTGCTATTATAGAGAACGCACCTGTATGACCTCATCAAGAATATTCACATCCAGATTCCCAGGTATAAAACCAGCACCAATTCCTTGAATTTTGTGAGGGCCTGTGACAAGAAAAGTATAATCTCAATAACTGTAAAGCATCTGGCAATCTAAAACAGCTGCAATATCAATCTGACCAAGCATTAAAATGAGCATTTCTAAAGTGTTTTTGGAATGGAACAGATGGAGCTTCAACAATTACTTCTCAATTGTTTATTGTACTAGCAATATACAATATCACACGAATTATATGCTGTTGCTGAGTATATTTCCTCTTAATTTGCCTTTGTACAATCCAACCATTAAAATATACACAGAAGAGTAGTGCCAAAACTGAACATTAAGGAGCTGGCCCAATTCAAACAGGACAAAAGTCCAATTACCGTTATATTTTAAAATGGAAACCCCAGACTCTGTTCAAAATACTAATTGCCAGTGTAGAATATGTTTTGAGATGTTAATAGTAAACACTTATTATTTGGCATTTGCACAAGGACTTCTGAAAGCTCATGGCAATATATTTTAATATTAAGCTAATTTTGACTAATTGGTAGCAGCATTTATGTCTTCCCTGATATATCATATCTAATTGTCATAAATTACTTCCATCTGCTGTGAACCACCAGTCTTCCAAATTAGTGATTTTCTCAAAGATGTGATTTGATTCTGAATTCGGAGCATGAAATGAGATAAAGATATTTTTGGTTAGCCCAGTGGGTTAGTTCAATTTGTTTGAACTAACCAACTTCAAGGTGGAGATTGTGGGGAAGTCATTGGTTCAAGTCCAGTAGAGTCACTCTGGATTACGGAGTATATATTGTGCTCCTGTGGCATTTACCAGAAGCACCATTCAAAGAATGTGAGGAAAGGCGTAAAAGGGTTTCCCAAAATATTCCATGGAAAAAATGAAGCCTTTGTTGGCTATTTTAACTAGATACAAAAATGGGTTATTTTTCACTAAAATAAATCATGCAAAACTTGAGGACAGTCAATATAGTGTTTGCTTTAAGGCAAATTTTATAAATACATACATCATAAAAGCAATAACTTTACATACATCATGAACAAGATTTACTTTATATACAGGAATTTATAGTTGCCTGCAACTCTTTTGTATCATTTCAATTCTGAGCTTGTGAACAAATTTCCACTCATCAATAACTAAAAAATCATCTCTGTTTAACATGAAAATTGCAAGTACATTGGTCCAAGATAACATAGTCTTCTTTTTCTGAAACAAAAGCAGCCTGTGCCGGATCTACCCTGCAGCTTGGCTTAGTCCAAGTAACACACTTTTCATCATAAGCCCTTGATTTTTTAAATTCTCCATGTGAAACTTTATAATGAATACTTAAACATTTATAATGAAGTGAACAAAGTTCCTTCTCAAGTTAAATACTCCAGAAGACTTGGAATATGAAAATATCCATTGATGATACAAATATTATATTAAAATGTATGATGAATGTTACAAATGAAGTTTGCTTATATACCTAGGCAGGTGCCTCTTCATGGAAGGTCATGTCTCATTTAGACATGCCCCTTCAACCTACTTACTAATTAACTAATTAATCATTATTTATATTATTTTATTCATTACATATAATGAATAAATTCTTCATGTGAAACTTTGTAATGAATAGTTAAACATTTTGATCTAGTTATTGTAGGAAGGAAACAGTTTCAAGCTACTTGTATCTCAATAAAAAAGGAGATGAATATTTTTTATTCAAAAAAAATTGTTAATCATAGCAAAGCAATTATAATCTATTCAGATGAAATTCAGAATGCGATTTAAGGTCAACGAAATTATCAAGAAGAGGAAAAAGGTATTCAAGTTTCTACTTAACCAAAACAAAAATTTTCAAAGTTGGGATTATCTTAACCAGTTGAAAGAACGTTGATTACTTAATAGCCTTCAAAGTAAAGTTCAGTAATGTTTAACTTTTTTTCAAGAACACTCTTCCGGAAAATCACATTGGAAATTTTAGAGCTGACGCATTTCAAATTACTAAGTGTAGTTCATCTGATGATGAACTACACTTAGTAATTTGAAATGCGTCAGCTCTA
The DNA here is from genome assembly GCA_034641835.2 of Pinus albicaulis. Classification (NCBI taxonomy): domain Eukaryota; kingdom Viridiplantae; phylum Streptophyta; class Pinopsida; order Pinales; family Pinaceae; genus Pinus; species Pinus albicaulis. Next base: position 1,367,139,201 of record CM076580.1, read on the forward strand.
AAATTTCCAATGTGATTTTCCGGAAGAATTTTCTTGAAAAATAGCTATGGATCACAGAAGTTTACATTCTCAAATGTTTAACTTGTTGACATTATTAGCTGGAACAGATGCTTCTGCATGGGCTTGGTATCTTAGCATGCAGATAAAGTCAGATTGTCTCTTTAGGTGCTTGCTTGAGAGAAGTGTTTCTCCTAATGATGAACTACACTTAGTAATTCGAAATGCGTCAGCTCTAAAATTTACAATGTGATTTTCCGGAAGAGTTTTCTTCAAAAATAGCTATGGATCACAGAAAGCTACATTCTCAAATGTTTAACTTGTTGACATTATTAGTTGGAACAGATGCTTCTGCATGGGCTTGGTGTCTTAGCATGCAGAAGAAGTCAGATTGTCTCTTTAGGTGCTTGCTTGAGAGTAGTGTTGTTATGACTTATTTCCTACTTTTAACTTCAGAAAAACACATTAATTTATTTAATTGATTAATGTTGGCTACTGGGCTAAGTTTCTAAGGATAAATAATTTAATTATTTAAAGTAACTTAAATCTAATCCCTACCATAGATCTAAATGACTTAGGAATTTTAATCCTAGCCATCTAACAGTTTGGAGATTGAGGGTTAAGGATTTAGCTCAAGATGAAAATTATAAAATAAACATAAGGGAGAGGTGAAAACACAACGTGATTGAGGAAGAGATTTTTTCAAGGAGTGAGTGACTCAGTGACTGAAGACAAGAAGAAAGTGTGCAGCAAGAGTTTTCCAGAAGGAGAGTTTGTGAGGGTCAAGTTTGAGGAGAGAGACTGAGATTTGGAGGAAAGTAGAGGCTGAGATTTTGTGCAGGCTGAAACTTGGACAAAGAGGCCAAGATTTCCAGATGGCCACATAGAGCAGAGGAGGAGGCCAAGACTTCAACCAGGAGGCTTCTAGAGCACATCCATACAATGGAGGCCAAATTATTTCATGTGGAAGGTCGAGATTTGCCAAGGCCAAGCCATCTTCCACAGTAGCCTATTTCCTTAGGCCGAAAATCCAATGGGCCATTTCCAAGTTCAAATATTTGTTGTAAGTTCTGTGTATTTCTCCGTGGGTCAAGGCCCTAAATTTTCTAGATTAATAAGAATGAAGTGGGGATTGATGGGCAAAAAATTTCTGCAGTTCTTGCAGTGATTTTCCTATTAATTTCCATTGTGTGATTTTTATGGAGAAGTTAAAAATACCAGTGAATTTATTTTCCAACAATTTTCAAATTGATTTAGTAAATAATTTTTCGAGTATAAAATAATTGTTGAGTTAACAATAAATCAGACCTGATATTAGAAGTTATAATGGTATCAAAGCTCTAGAAACTCCTTGGAAAAGATCAAGCAGTCACAAGGCTTTACAGCAGGAAACTTTATTATCTAATAGTGTATTTTCTGGGGTTTCTAGATATTTGATTGAGGGTTTGCCTGGATGGCCACGCACGTTTCAGATATGAAGACCGGTTGGAGGGGGCATCCAACTACAACCCCTAGAACGAGAGAATAGTATTAGTACTGATGGAGAACAGGATCTAGGAGTTTGCAAATAGCACTCCTACTACTCCTATTGATGCTTCACAACTTGTTGTCTTTCAACTAAAAGATGTAAAGACTAGGAGGATTATTCTTGACGAAGGATCATAGAAATGTGGGAAGCTTTGACCAAACTTAATCAAAGAAGCAATGCAAATAAAAAAACCAGTATTGAGGGAGATGTTGAGAAACACCAAGATGACAATGCTAGACAGTGTTACGTCATATCTCGCCAAGATCACATAGGTCCAAGATGAGTTGGCTCGAGTTTGGGAGAAAGTGACAAATAAGGAGATGGTGAGGACAGCCCTAAATGGCTTTTCCTAGCCATGGGCATCCTTTGTCATGTTAGAATTCGCAACCCCAAGTCACGTCTATGCCTTAGCTGGGAAACATAAACACACTGAAGATGCCTAACTTTCAACAATTTTTGTGTTGATTTTCTAGTGCAATTAGGGTTAGCACAGTATTTCTAAAATTTAGATAATTACTGTTGATGTAGATCTTCTTTTAACTTAATCCAATATATCATTCAGCAATTATACTTCAGAAATTCAACAATAAAGAACAGTAGAACAGTAAAGATCACAATGCACAAAAAGGAGAGCCCATAACAGTTGCCCCAGAAACTGCGAATCACAGAGAAAGAAACTCCTTCACACATGCAAGTTCCTGGAGAGAGATGAAAGAGAGAAAATCCAGCCTTCTTCTTCATCCTTCTTTGTCCTCCTTATCCTTCGCTCACTTGCCCAGAAATTGTCTAAGAGACACTCACTCAACATAGCCTACTGAGCCCTCTGGGTCTCTTGGACGAATGTCCATCCTTGTTGCAGAAAAATCAACACTCCCTCTCAACGAGAGGGGTGATCTCCACGAGCCCCAGCTTGTCTATGAAGTACACGAACTTGTCCCTCGACAACAGTTTCATTAGAACATCATTTGTCTACTCATCGGTGGAGATGTACTCGAGCCTTATTGCTCTCCTCTACACTATGCCACAGGTGTAGTGGTACTTGATCTCAATATGCTTCGACCTGTCATGGAACACGAGATTCTCTGAAAGCTTCACACAGCGTTGATTATCGCAGTGTATCACCGTCGATTCCAACTCTTGGCTAAACAATCTTGCAAACAACTTTCAAAGCCATACTGCATCGGCACAAGCCTCCTTGGCTGCAATGTACTCTACTTCAGCAGTGTTGAGTGTGATCGACCTTTGCTTCCTGCTCATCCACGATATCATAGTGGATCCCAAACTGAAGTATACTCCTGAGGTACTCTTCTTGTCTTCAACACTTTCTTCCCAATCAGTGTTTGTATATCCCTGAAGTTATACATCCTTGTTTGCAACATACCTCAAGCCATAGCTCATTATACCATGCAAATATCTCAAGATGTGCTTTGCTAAAATCCAATGCTCGTGTCTCAATTATACCTGGAACTAGCTCCAGGTGTTCACAGCAAAGCAAATGTTCGGCCTGGTGTTAACCAAATACATCAGCATCCCAATTAGTCGTCGGTACATAGAAGGGTCTACCAATTTGGAGTCAAAGCCTCTTAACTTCTTCAAGTTAGTCACCATGGGAGTCGCCATGGATTTGCAATCCATCATACTAAATCTCTGAGGATCTCTAATACGTATTTTCCTTGACCAAGGAAGACTTCACCTGGTTTCTTCCATACTTCTAATCCCAAGTAATAGTGCATCAACCCATGATCCTTCATGTCGAACTTAGAAGCTAACTACTTCTTGCATTGAATGATAAGAGGCTCGGCACTTGTCAGAAACAAGTCATCAACATATAATAGTAAGATCACAAGTGCATTCCTCGTGCCTTAAAGTAAAGGTTTGGATCAGCTTCGCTTTTGGTAAATCCCAGTCTTGTTAGATAATTGTCGATACAAGGATACCAAGCTCTTAGAGCTTGCTTGAGTCCATACAAGGCCTTTTTCAACCTGCAAACATGAAACTCCTTTCCATATACCTCAAATCCTTGAGGCTGCTCTATGTACACATCTTCCTCAATCACACCATTGAGGAAAGCGGTCTTTACATCTATCTAGTGCATATTCCACCCCAATGAAGCAACAAGAGAAATGATGGATCTAATGGAGGTGTACCTAGCAACTGGAGAAAAAGTCTCATCATAGTCTTCTCCCTCTTTCTGGGAGAATCCTCTAGCCACAAACCTCACCTTGTATTGTCAATACTACCATCTGCAGCATGCTTTATCTTGTAGATCCGCTTGGAAGTCACAACTAAATTTCCTTCAAGCCTTGGCACAATTTCCCACGCGTCATTCTTCATGATTCATTAGTAATACTCAATCATTGCCTCCTTTCAGACCTGTTGACTAGCTGCTTCTTCATATGTGGAAGGTTCTTCATCAATGAGTTTTGTCATGAGAGTTTCATAGCTAGAGAACCTCTTAGGTTTCTTCACTTCTCTGGACGTGCCATCAAGAGCTACATGTTCTTCCACCTCTTTTAATGTGGATCTAAGCCATGCTAGTCTCTTCTTGATCTCTAGAACTATAACTAGTTATGTTGGATCTTGAGGCCCTTCCAGCCTATCGGTACATTCTGTAGAACTTGAATGCTCCTCTCTTGAGGCCTCCTGCTTTACTTCATCCAAGGAATCTATGGAGACTTCCTTAAACCTCCAATATGCCACTTTCTCATCGAAGGTGACATCTCAGTTGACCTCAATTCGTTGTTCTGGAATGTAAATTTTGTAGGCTTTTGAAGATTCACTATATACAACAAATATTCATTTCTTTCCTGAAGGCTCAAGCTTGTTCTTATCCTTGGGAACATGAATATATACAAGACAACCAAATATTCTCATGTGCCCAACCTTTGGCTTCCTTCTGGATAAGGCTTCTTCAGGAGTCATACCTTCCAGAACTCTATGAGGACTTCATTTTGAATGTACACAGTTGTTTGTGATGCTTTGCCGCATAAGAACAATGACAAGTCCAAATCATGCATCATAGCTTTGACAGATTCTTCAATGGATCTGTTCTTTCATTTCGTTACACCATTTTGTTGTGGATTACAGGGAACAATTAGCTCCCTCTTAATCCCAGCCTGCTTGCACAAAGCAACAAGCGCCTCTGAAGTGCATTCTCCTCCATTGTCAGACCTTAATATTTTGATCTTTTTACCTGTCAAGTTTTCCACTTCAACTTTGAATTCTTGGAACTTGTCAAATACTTCATCTTCCATCTTCAAGAGATATATCCATGTCTTACGGGAGAAGTCGTCAATAAATGTCACATGGTACAACAAACCACCAAGTGATTTTACAGGCACTGGACAACATACATCAGAATGAATCAAACTCAAAGCTTCCTTATATTTATTGTCACTATTTGGAAATGGTTTCTTGATGTTCTTCCCAAGAGCACAACCTTTTTATACACCATCATTCTTTATCTATAGTTCAAGAACCCCTGACACTATTTTACTTAATTCAGGCAATGCTCTAAAATGAAGATGTCCATACCTTCGGTACCATAACTCACTTGGATCTATTCCGCCATGTACCAATGCTTGATCTAGTTGACTCACAAGTCTATACAGTCTTCCATCATGAATCCCTAGAATCATCTATACTAGAGCCCTTTGACCACACAAGTACTTTGCCATCCACAAAAGCAACCCTATCTCCTTTATCTTCTAAGCAAGAAACAGAGACAAGATTCTTTTTCAAACCAGATACATAAAGGATGTTGTTGAGATGAACATTACTACCAGATTCTAGCTTTATGGATGCCTTTCCACCTCTTTTGACTGCATAAGTTGTTATTGTCTCCCGATTCAACCATTTGAGATAAGTTATTCTATGTCATGCTTGAAATATTCCCACGCTCTCTAGTCATGTGTCTTGATGCTCCACTGTTAATTTTGGACAACTAGGTCCAAACTCCATGTTGTGATGCTCAGATGAAGATGCCAATAGTTTTATTGGATTCCTCTTTTTGAGAGGTGCAAGATCAATCTAATGATCATCTTGATCCGATGAGTAGAACATTTATTTTGAATTTATTCAAAATATGTGCAGGTCGGCCTGAAATGAAATGTAGGCTTGAAGCCACAGCGGTTGTGTCACACACCCTCACTAATGAATATAAATAGGTCAACGTTGGAGGTCATTTTCACTCATCCATCACATCACATTCTCTCTCCTCATCTGATTGGTTCGATCATCTATTGGAGTCTCTTCTTCTCTCACACGTGGGAAAACGCAGCAAGGAGAATTTTTGTTTTCAACCTAGGGTTTTCAGCTCAAAGTTGACCAGCATTGACTTTGGTCAACGCATTGTCAAACTGACCCACATCTTTGTCAAAATTCCGATTTCTGCAGTCCGCATTTATTGGCATAGAAATCGAGGTTGACTGTTGACTTTGACCGAGTTGCGTTGACTTTTTGCTACTGTTGTTTTGCGTTGATCGTTGACTAGGACAACGTTGACTTCGATTTGACTGATATAGCTGTCCGAGAGGGTTGTGTGACACTTCTGGTTGGCTGATCGTATTGAGACTTTGCTGGTTGAAGCATCCTGCTGACCGCCGTAACGCACCACTACACATATATTTTGTTGATCAAGTTAAGTGTAATTTTTGGCTTGTCTTCTATCGATCTACTGATATGTTCTATCAGCATTTTACTTTCTTGTTTATGTGATTGTTGTTTGATATTGAGGATAAAAGTAAAGTTGCATCAAACATAGAATATCTACAAAAATTTAGATGGTATCAGAGTTTAGGTGAAGACAAAGCCCAAGTTTGTAGCAATCACCGAAGAAGAGCATGGGTACCTCAAACTATAATGGCTTTAAAGCTGATGACAAATTGACTGGGAAGGAAGACTTCCATGCCCGGAAGATAACTTTGGATCTTATATTGGAAGACCAAGACGTCATGGAATATGTGCAAGGTAAAATCCAAGAGCCTTCAACCATTGCACCTTTTGCCACCAAATCAAAGTATAAGAAGGGGGAAATAAAAGCAAAGCTGATGATCAGGGACTCAATTCATAAGAGTCTGGTTGCCTACATCTCAAAGTTGGGCACATCCAAGGAGATGTATGATAAGTTGGTCAACATGTTCAAGGCCAACAATGCAAATCAAGTCCTCTTCTTTAAAAATCAACTAAAGAATTTGAAGAAACGCGGGGATGAATCCGTTCAATCCTATTTTCTGAATTTGACCGAAATCAGAAATAATATTCTGGCTATTAGGGAGACAATAGCTGATCAAGAAATGGTTCTCACCGCACTTGGAGGTCTCTCATCCAAATGGCATGTATTCAATACTACCATTCTCAAGAACAATGTGATACCTGATTTTGACGAAGTACTATCGAGATGCGTACAAGAATAGACAAAAATGAAGGAATATGAAAATGAAGGAAATGTTGCCTTCACTGCTCGTGTTAAGAAGAAGAACTTTGGTGGTCCAAGGAAAAAAGGGAGAGCAGGGGCCCAAGGGAAGAAAGGTAAATGTTATACATGTCACAAGACCGGCCACTATGCTAGAGAATGCCCTTTCAAGAAGGATTCTCCTGATGATGATGACAACAACAACAACCAGAGGAATGGCAATCAAAGGAACAACAGGTTCAAAGGAAAGAGGAAGGCTCCCTCTGGTGGAAATGGGCAACCTTACAAAACGTCGAGAAATTCCAGGTATGAGGAATCTAATGTTGTTGATGATAAAAGAAATGAATTCATTCTTGTATCTACCCTCTCTGCTACATCTCCACCCAACACTATGGATGTCTGGTTGATAGATAGTGGTGCCTAAAGGCACATCACTAGGTTCAAGGAAGCACTTTCTAGGTTGAGAAGGATGTTAATCTGAAAATTATCCTTGGAGATAATGCCACATATCCCATGAAAGGGACGGGGACTGTGACCCTCCACTTGTCTCAAGATGTACTATATGTACCTGATTTGAAGAAGAACCTTATGTCTATTTCGGCCATGGAAGACAAAGGTTTCAATGTCGCATTCATTGATGGGAAGGTGCGCATCTGGAAGAAGAGTTTCAAGGAAGCTATCACAATTGGGTTTAGAGTTGATACACTCTGCCAGGTTGGAGGAAGTCCACTGGGAGCAATGACATGTGATACTATTTGACAGACTGAACTATGGCATCGGAGGTTTGGACATCTTCACTACAAAGCCCTTCCCGAAGCAAGGAAGGTGGTGACGGGGATGCCCGAGTTCACAAATGATCATGAAGGTGTATGTCAGGGTTGTGTCGAAGAAAAGCATACAAAGGGACCTTTCCCCTCAAGCGTCACAAAGACATATGATGTCTTGCAATTGATACATTCTCATTTCTCTAGTATGTTGCCCGTGACATCCTTGGAAGGATGTTCTTATTATATGATGTTCATAGATGACTTCTCTCACAAAACCTGGATATACTTCTTGAAAAAGAAGGATGAGGCTTTCATGTGGTTCCGTACCTTCAAAGCCTTGGTGGAAAATCTAACAGGGAAGAAGATCAAGATTTTGAGGACCGATAATGGCACTGAATAAGAGACGAACGAGTTCAAGAACTTTTGCAGAGAAGCTGGCATCAAGAGGGAGACCACAACTATCTATACTCCTGAGCAGAATGGCGTTGCTGAAAGAAAGAAAAGGACCATTGTGGAAGTTGCCCGTGCCATGCTATGTGACCAAGGTCTTTCGAAGTTTCTATGGGGAGAAGTTGCGAACACCACTGTGTACATACATAATCGATGCCCGCATTCCGCTCTGGACTCCAAAACTCCCGAAGAGATTTTCTCTGGTAAGAAACCTGACGTCTCACATTTTAGAGTTTTTTATTGTGGAAGTTGCCCGTGCCATGCTATGTGACCAAGGTCTTCCAAAGTTTCTGTGGGGAGAAGCTGCGAACACTACTGTGTACATACAAAATCGATGCCTGCATTCCGCTCTGGACTCCAAAACTCCCGAAGAGATTTTCTCCGGTAAGAAACCTAACGTCTCACATTTTAGAGTTTTTGGATGTCCTGTTTATTTTCATGTGCCGAAGGAGAAGAGGAGCAAGCTGGATGCTTCTGGAAAGAAGGGAATGTTTGTGGGCTATAGCGAAAATTCGAAGGCCGATAGAGTCTATGTGCCTGATCAAAGGGAAGTGGAGATATGCCCCAATGTTACCTTTGACGAAGATGCTTCCCTGCGGAAAGTAATCAATCTTCCGAGATCTGAGGAAGATCATGAAGCAAGGCCTGGAAATCAAGAAGAACCGAAGGATGAGTCGATGCCCGATGTTGAAGGACCGATGGACCCTATTGATCCACCTCCTTCAATGAAGAGAAAACCGTCATGGCTCAGGGACACTCTCGAGGATGCCGAGAATCATATGGCCCCAAGGGGGACATTCCGTAAAAGTAAGAAGCCGAATAGATACCAAGGGGATCTAGCAGCCATGAGTACAATCGTACAATCTGAGCCTGGATCTTTTGAGGAAACCATAAAGCATCAAGTCTGGAAGGATGCTATGCACAAAGAATATGAGTCCATTATGAAAAATGATGTCTGGGATGTGGTTTCAAGATCGGAGGACAAAGCAGTTGTCACCTCGAAATGGCTCTATAAGATCAAGCATGGATCTGATGGTAGTGTTGAAAATTTCGAGGCAAGATTCATTGCCCGTGGCTTCTCTCAAAAGGAAGGCGTAGACTATGATGATATATTTGCACCTGTGGCTCGATATACCACCATCTGATCTATCATAGCCCTTGCTGCTATGCAAGGATGGAATCTTCATCAGATAGATGTGAAGACCTCATTTATGCATGGTGCGATAAAGGAAGAGGTGTATGTGGAGCAACCTCTGGGTTCGAAGTCCAGGATCGGGACACCCATGTTTGCAGGTTGAAGAAAGCCCTCTATGGGTTGAAGCAAGCACCCATAGCTTGGTACGAGAGGATAGATAACTACCTGATGAAGTTGGGCTTCACTCGTAGTAATGTTGATCTGAACCTTTACTTCAAGGTTGATAGAGAAAAGCCTCTCATTCTGGTGCTATATGTGGACGACCTCTTTCAATGTTTCAAGCAACATTGGGTAGATTTTAGGTCATTTGGGGCAAAAAGCCCAAATTTGGGGGGTTACACTTGCAAAGCCTCACATTAGATAAAACATCTGGAGAAATCTATAAATAAAGGAGAGTTGGATTAATTTAGGATCGTCAATTTGGATGGGATATCTCTATTTTCTTGAGTTGAGGCTCTGATGTTAAATTTAGATAACCATGGCATTCTATGCTTGATGCAATTTTACTTCAATCTTTCTTAGGCCCGATACAAAATAGTAATCACATAAACATGAAAGTAAAATGTTGATAGAACACAATAATAGATCAACAGAAGACAAGCCAAATATAGATAAGATTTACAATTCCTTTTGTCCAACAAAGTTATGAGATATAGTTGCATTACGACAGTCAACAGGATGCTTCAACCAGCAAAGCCTTTCACAGTCAGCCAATCTTCCATGTGTCACACCCACAGCCCTCAAAGACATCTCATCACAAGTCAACGCTGGTCAACCCAAAGTCAACGAAGGACAGCAACAAAAAAGTCAATGCAACAGATTAGGGCTTTGGTCAAACAGCTCAGATTTCCTCGATTTAGTGCCCAACAGTATGGCCTCCTAAAATCGGATTTTGGCAAAAGATTGAGATCAAACGACCAAGGGTTGACCATGGTCAATGCTAGTCAACGCTACTGCAAAAGTGCCCTAAACATATCCGCAAATTTCAGACTTCAGCTCCACACGTATGAGGGGAAAAAGTCCTCCAAAGGCTATCGAACCAATCAGATCACAATGAGAGAATGTGTGATGAGATGATGAGAAAATGACCTCCAAGTCTCTCCAATTTATATCCATCAATGAGGGTGTGTGACACATCTATTAGGCATGTGAGCCTACATTTCAAATCTGGCCGACCTTGCACATGTGGAAAATAAATTCAAAATAAACGTTCTGCTCATCCAAACAATGAGAGAATGTGTGATGAGATGATGAGAAAATGACCTCCAAGTCTCTCCAATTTATATCCATCAATGAGGGTGTGTGACACATCTATTAGGCATGTGAGCCTACATTACAAATCTGGCCGACCTTGCACATGTGGAAAATAAATTCAAAATAAACGTTTTGCTTATCCAAACAAGATGATATTTAGATCAATCTTGCACCTCTTTGAAAGAGGAATCCAACAAAAATATGACCATCGTCATATGAGCAGTGCAACATGGAGTTTGGACCTAGTTGCCCAAAATTAACACTCCCTCTCAACTAGGGAGAACTCCATCTGTCCACAAGTACCATCCATCAGTACCATCATGTACTTTTACCAAACATCGTGCATCATCCTGCCGTAACTTGCTTTGCTGGCTCTTTCTCGAATAGAACAAAAGGTGAGTCACAAAGATATCACACTCAGCTAACCCGAAGTCAACTTAGAGATAAAAACCTCTCTTGGACTCAAAAAGAGTCTCACACTAACCGAAGTTAGTTTACTGACCCGAAGTCAGTTTAGAGGTAAGAACCTCATCATACTTGATCCCAGATCAAGGTGTTGGACACGCGCCATCCTAGACATAGAGAGTACGACAATCTTCGATGCATCCATCGGTCTTGCTATTGGTCTCTATCCACATTTCCCACCTCATTGGCCAAATGAGAGGTACTTCCCATGAGAGTCTGAAACTCCATGGGTAGGATGTGTGCAAGGCACAGATCAAAGATAGGTGCAACTCAATATCATAACAGTGGGGCAAAAGCATAACAAGGTTCGGCAAGCCTAGCCCCATGTGTGCTTATAACTACAAGAAGCTATCCCCAAGCCCCCTGGAGCTCCCAGAGCTCATAGTCCAACTCAATCAGGACCCTTAGAATAGGGTCTTTCCACGATTCCAAGAATCTCACGGAAGGTTAGGAACTTGACCTTCCCCAGGGGCTTCGTGAGAATATCTGTGACCTGCTCATCAGTTCCTATATGATCGAGCCTTACGGCGCCTTGTTGTACCATATCTTAGATAAAGTGGTACCTAATATCAATATGCTTGGATCGATCGTGGAACACGGGATTCTCAGAAAGACGAATCCCACCTTGGTTATCACAAATAATAATGGTGGTATCTAGCACATGCCCAAACAGCTCACTGAAGAGCTTTCACAACCAAATAGCTTCACAACAGGCCATACTCGTTGCAATGTATTCGGCCTCAGCGATGCTCAAAGCCATCGACTTCTGCTTCCTGCTCATCCAAGATATCGAAGCAGAACCCAAGGTGAAGCAACATCCATATGTACTCTTGCGAACCACCACACTGCCAGCCCAATCGGCATCAATATATCCATGGCGTCTCAAACTCCCGGCAGTGTATCTCAACCCATGGCTGATTGTGCCCCGAACATATCTCAACAGATTCTTAGCACCAATCCAGTGAATGTGATGAGGATCAACTATATGTTGACTCAAAGTGTTCACTGTAAAACATACATCCAGACAAGAGTTCACTAAGAACATCAGGGCCCCCACGAGTTGTCGATACTCAGTAGGATTTGCTAGCATGGGCCCAACAGCGTTTCCATACAACTTCTTGAAGTTAAGTTCCATTGGTGTCGACAGAAACTTACAATCCACCATACCAAATCTCTCCAGTTGCTTCACGACATATTTTCCTTGAGAAAGGAAAATCTCGCCTGGCCTCTGCCAAACCTCCAAGCCTAAGAAGTAGTGCATCAGTCCTAAGTCTTTCATCTCAAACTCAAAAGCTAGCTCCCTCTTACACTGATGAATGAGAGGTTCAGCACCTGTGAGGAAGAGATCGTCCACATAGAGAACCAAAATGAGAGGCCTTTCTCTATCAACCTTAAAATAAAGGTTCAGATCAGCATTACTTCGAGTGAATCCCAGCTTCATTAAGTAGTTATCTATCCTCTCGTACCAAGCCCTAGGGGCTTCCTTCAACCCATAGAGGGCTTTCTTCAACCTGCATAAATGGGTGTCTCTATCTCGGACTTCGAACCCTAGAGGTTGCTCCACATACACCTCTTCCTTTATAGAACCATGCAGAAAAGTGGTCTTCACATCCATCTGATGTAGACTCCATCCTTGTGTTGCAGCAAAGGCAATAATAGATCGGATGGTGGTATAGTGGGCCACAGGTGCAAATATATCATCATAATCTATGCCTTCTTTTTGAGACAAGCCTCGAGCAACAAATCTTGCCTTGTACTTTTCAGCACTTCCATCAGATCCATGCTTGATCTTATAGAGCCATTTTGAAGTGACAACATATTTGTCCTCCAGACTTGGGACCACTTCCCAGACATCATCCTTCATAATGGACTCATATTCTTCATGCATAGCATCCTTCCAAACTTGATGCTTTACGACTTCTTTCAATGATCCAGGCTCAGATTGTACTATCGTACTCATGGTTGCTAGATACCCTTGGTATCTCTTCGGCTTCTTGCTTTCACGGAATGTCCTCCTTGGGGCAAAATGTCTCTTGGCATCTACGAGAGTATCCCAGAGTCGTGAGAGTCTTCTCTTATTTCAAGGAGGTGGATCAATGGGATCCATAGGTCCTTCAACATCGGGAATCAGGTCATCCTTCGGTTCTTCTTGCTTCCCTGCTTCTTCATCTTCTTTGTCTTCCTTGGAGCTAGGAAGATTTCTCACTTTCTTGAGGACAGCATCTTCATCGAAGGTGACGTCGTGGCATATCTCCACTTCTCTTTGACGAGGCACATAGATTCTATATGCCTTCGAAGTTTCATTGTAGCCCACAAGCATTCCCTTCTTTCCATAAACATCCAACTTGCTTCTCTTTTCTTTCGGCACATGAAAGTAAATAGGACAACCAAAAACTCTAAAATGAGAAACATCATGTTTCTTACCAGAGAAGACTTCTTCGGAAGTTTTGGAGTCCAAAGCGGAATGCGGGCATCTATTTTGAACATACACAATAGTGTTTGCAGCTTCTCCCCATAGAAACTTCGAAAGACCTTGGTCACATAGCACGGCGTCGGCAACTTCCACAATGATCCTGTTCTTTCTTTCAGCAACACCATTTTGCTCAGGAGTGTATGCAGTTGTGGTCTCCCTCTTAATGCCAGCTTCTCTACAAAAGTCAGTAAACTCATTTGACTCATACTCGGTCCCATTATTGGTCCTCAAAACTTTTATTTTCTTCTCGGTTTGATTTTCCACCAAGGCCTTGAAGGTACGAAACCATTTGAATGCTTCGTCCTTCTTCAAAAAATATATCCAGGTCTTGCGGGAGAAGTCATCTGTCAAAGTCATGTAATAGGAACATCCTCCCAAGGATGTCACGGGCAACATACCTAATAAGTCAGAATGTATCAACTGCAAGATATCAGTTGTCTTTGTGACACTTGAGGGGAATGGTCCCCTTGTACACTTCCCTCCGGCACAACCCTGACATATACCTTCATGATCATCTCTAAATTCGGGCATCTCCGTCACCACCTTCCTTGCTTTGAGAAGGGCTTTGTAATGAAGGTGTGCAAACCTCCGGTGCCATAACTCTGTTTGAAGAGTTGTATCACATGACATAGCCCCCAATGGACTTCCTCCAACCTGGTAGAGTGTATCAACTCCAAAACCAATAGAAAGAGCTTCCTTGAAGTTCTTCCAGATAAGTACCTTTCCATCAACGAATGCCACCTTGAACCCTTTGTCTTCCATTGTCGAAATGGACACAAGGTTTTTCTTCATATTAGGTATGTACAACACATCTTGTAATCGAAGGACTTGACCTTGAGATAGATGGAGGGTCACAGTCCCCGTCCCTTTCACGAGATAGGTGGCATTATCTCCAAGGATAATTTCCAAATTAGTATCCTTCTCAACCAAAACAGAGAGGGCTTCTTTATAACCAGTGAGTGTCCTTGAAGCACCACTATCAATCAACCAGACATCCAAGGTATCAGGTGGAGATGCGGCAGAGAGGCCAGATACAAGAATAAATTCATTTCTCTTATTATCAACAACATTAGACTCATCGTACCTGGAATCTCTTGACCTCTTGAAAGGTTGCCCATTTCCACTACGATCAGAGGGAGCCTTCCTTTTTCCTTTGAACCTATTGTTCCTGTCATTCCCTCTCGAGTTGTTGTTGTCATCATCACTGGGAGAGTCCCTTCTATTAGGGCACCCTCTTGCATAGTGACCAATCTTGTTACAAGTGTAACATCTTCCCTTCCTTCCTTTAGGCCCCGCTCTACCATGGTTTTGATTTCTCAGGCCACCATGGTTCTTCTTCTCTGCATAAGCGGCGAAGGCAGTAAGGTCACTTCCATTACCATTAGAGGCATACTCCATCCATCATTCTTGTTTCCTCTTGAGTGCATCTCGCCAATATTTCATCAAAATCAGGAATCACATTATTATTAAGAATAGTGGTATTGAATACATACCAATCACAAGGGAGACCTCCAAGTGCAATAAGAACCATCTCTCATCAAATATTGCTTCGCCAATAGCTAGGAGGTTATTCCTGATTTCAATGACCCTCATAAAATAGGATTGAATAGATTCATCCTTGCCCTTCTTGATATTCTTCAATTGATTCTTGAAGGAAAGAATTTGATTAGCATTGCTAGCCCTGAACATGATCACCAGCTTATCATACATCTCCTTAGATGTCTTCAGCTCAGAAATGTAAGCAACCAAGTGCTTATGAATAGAATCCCGGATAATCATCTTTGCTTTGATTTCCCCTTTTCTATACATTGTCTTCGTAACAGCAGCTGCATTTGATGGAGGCTCTTGAATCTTCGCCTGTACATAGTCCATGACATCTTGATCTTCTAGCACCAAATCCAAGGACATCTTCCATGCATGATAATCAGACTTATCAGTCAATTTATCATCAGCATTGAAACCCTTGTAGGTTGAGGAGGCCATTTGACTCTCATAGGATTCCTTCCTTCAGTGATTGCTTCTAACACAAGCTTGGACTCTTGGACTTTGTCTTCACCTCAGCTCCGATACCATGTTAAATTTAGATAACCATGGTGTTCTATGCTTGATGCAATTTTACTTCAATCTTTCTTAGGCCCGATACAAAATAGCAATCACATAAACATGAAAGTAAAATGTTGATAGAACACAATAATAGATCAATAGAAGACAAGCCAAATATAGATTAGATTTACAATTCCTTTTGTCCAACAAAGATATGAGATATAGTTGCATTACGACAGTCAACAGGATGCTTCAGCCAACAAAGCCTTTCACGGTCAGCCAATATTCCATGTGTCACACCCACAGCCCTCAAAGACAGCTCATCACAAGTCAACACCGGTCAACCCAAAGTCAACATAGAAAAGTCAACGCAGCAGATTAGGGCTTCAGTCAAACAGCTCGGATTTCCTCGATTTTAGTACCCAGCAATACGGCCTCGTAAAATTAGAATTTTGGCAGAAGATTGAGGTCAAATGACCAAGGGTTTACCACAATCAACGCTGGTCAACACTGCTGCAAAAGTGCCCTAAACATATCCGCAAATTTCAGACTTCAGCTCCACACGTGTGAGGGGAAAAAGGCCTCCAAAGGCTATCAAACCAATCAGATCACAATGAGAGAATGTGTGATGAGATGATGAGAAAATGACCTCCAAGTCTCTCCAATTTATATCCATCAATGAGGGTGTGTGACACATCTATTAGGCATGTGAGCCTACATTACAAATCTGGCTGACCTTGCACATGTGGAAAAAAATTCAAAATAAATGTTCTGCTCATCCAAACAAGATGACCTTTAGATCGATCTTGCACCTCTCCGAAAGAGGAATCCAACAAAAATATGACCATCTTCATATGAGCAATGCAACATGGAGTTTGGACCTAGTTGCCCAAAATTAACATCTGAGGGTTTAGACCCCTTCTTCTTAATTAGCTTTGGTGGAGGTGATCCCACCCTATATAATCCCTTTGTCTAGTTTCAATAGAGCTAATCCCATCCTACCTAGGCACAAACTTCCCTTGTTTTGGCATAACATATCTCTTGGAGTAGTTCTAGTCTATTTTTAGCATATTGATATGTCGTTTGTTCAATTGAAGGATTCGGCTTGCAATTGTTAAGGGTAGTGAAGGCAGAGATTGTTGTTCTGGGCACAGTAAAACATCGAGTCATTTGGACTTGTTGGAGGTTCATTTGGAGGCCACAGGCCGCAGTGGCAAACCACGGGCCACAGTTGCATACCGCAACCACAGCTACAAACCACAACTGCAAAGCCACATCTAGTCGCAAGACCATGCTAACAGTTTTTAGGAGTTGCCCTAGAGTAGTTGTTAAGATCCTAGCATGCAGAAAAAGGTATGAGGTGGCAGGAAACGTCTAGGGCACAAGTACACCAAATAGATCTTTGTTTTAGCTATTAAAACTCACAATTGTCAAACCCCTTCAACAGCAGCATGCTCAAGAACAATAAGTAGATAGTGAGTTATTAAGTATAGTAGAATTAGGTGTTGTTAATGTGAACTACAGTGTTGGTTTTTGGCATTGCAAACCAAAAGTGTACTGGTGGAATATTTTTCTTTGGGTAGTTAGCCCTAACCTATGGATTCATATTACTATTGAAGATATTACTTGTCGTTGGAAATCATTATGTACTCATTAATGCCTACTGTTAAATGAATGAATGTACATTGCTATCTTGTCTAATTGACTCGAAACCCTAACTAAACCAAGAAACCCTAGGGAAAAAATTGCAATAGCCACCAAGTCCAAGAGGGAATTCTCACTAGTGTCTTGTCTTTTTGGCACCATAGTCAAGGGTGCATGGTTCATGGACAATGGTGCTTCTCGTCATATGACGAGATCACATGATTTGTTCACCAATATGTCAGAGACAAATAAAAAGCTACATGTGGAGCTTAGCAACAATGCCAAGTGTGTAGTGGGGGAGGATTGGTAGCATCCAATTTCAATTAGAGTCAAGGGAGACTATGGATTTGTGTTAATTATGGTATGTTCTATGCTTGCGACAGTTACTTCAATGTCCTTTAGCTAGCCCAATGATAATTTCCAATAGCAATCACATTAACCATTACATTGACAGTAACTGTAGATAGAACATGAATAATAAAACCAAAAGACAAGCCAAGACAAGAAAACACCAGAATTTGTCTAATGCCAGGAAAAACCCCGAGATGGGGAAAACCCTTTGATTAATTCTTCTTATAATTAGATCAAATGTTCAACAGAGAGAGTACAATAAATTCAAAATTGACTTGCCATTAGATGATCAAAACCACATTCCAAAACAGCCCTATCAAATCTGCAATTATGCCCTTAGTCAACAATGGTCAAATCAACCCTCACCAGTCAACAGTGAATGGTCAAAGCACCTCTTCTTGAGCTTGGTCAAAAAGGCAATCGAACTTGGCCTTCTTTGCTGGTCAAAGTCAGCCCAAAACAGTCAATCAAAGTCAGCGCTTCTTATTGCAGTCAAACCTGCAATCAACTAGCCCAAAAATCCTCAGTTCCTATGCCAATAAATGTCGTCTGCAGAGACAAATTCTCCCTGAAAATCAAAGTCAAAAGGTGCCCATAAAGTCAAATTCAACGTTGGTCAAACCCTGGTCAAACTGCAAAAAAAATCATAATTTTGGCCCTATTATTTTTGTCCTCCTTCCTGCCACACATGTGAGAAAATCAATTGTCAAATGAGGTGTATGAACCAATCAAATGAGGAGAGAAGAATGTGACTTGATGGAGTGTCAAATGAGGTTGGAGATCACTCTTATTTATATGAATCCATGTGGGTGAAAAGACATGTCTCTTGGGCTTTTCATGAGACTACATGATGGAGTAGTCGACCTTGACAATTTGCACATGTGAGGGATTCACTTCAAAAACACATTTCTCCTTAACAAAAATTAGTGATCTTTAGGTTGATTTTGATCCTCTCAAAAAAAGGAATTCAATGCAATAATTATCTCCACCAAATTAGTTGTCCAAAGTGGAATTTGGCCCTAGTTGCCAATTTTAACAATTTGACAGAGATTTTATTTGTACCAAGGTTGACCAAGAATCTTCTAGCAGTATCAACCATGGAGGACAAGGGGCACGAGGTGTGCTTCCATGATGGAAAGGTACTTATCAAGTTGAGGGATTCCAGTTCGAGCATGAGCCAAGTGATTGGAAGAAGAGAAGGGAACCAATACCTATTGAGGGGGTCAACCAGTGCGAGCATTAGTGCATGGCAATGACAACTTGTGCAAGTTGTGGCACAAAAGGCTAGCACGTTTGCATCAAAGGGCTCTACCTATATTATGAGAGATCGTCACTGGTCTTCCAAAGTTCAGTGTGGTGCAACAAGGTGTTTAAAGAAGTGGGCTTTGGGGAGTATTCCAAGACAACTTTCCCAAGCAAAGATTCTAGGTCCAAGTGATTGTTCGAACTAGTGCATTCAAACGTGTGTGGTACTATCTCAATGAGGTCCTTGAATGGTTACAACTATTATGTAAACTTTATAGATGATTGTTTTAGGAGGACATGGATCTAGTTCATGAAGACCAAAGATGATGTCTTCAGCAAGTTTCAAGAGTTCAAAGCTCTCACGGAAAACCAAACAGAGAGGAAGGTCAAAGTCCTTAGATCGAATAGTAAGGGTGAGTATACCTCTAATTGAGTTCAAGGACTTTTGCAAAGAAGCAGGTATAAAGGAGAAGCTAACAATTCCTTACAACTTATAGC
This sequence comes from Pinus albicaulis, assembly GCA_034641835.2. NCBI lineage: Eukaryota > Viridiplantae > Streptophyta > Pinopsida > Pinales > Pinaceae > Pinus > Pinus albicaulis. The sequence goes on from CM076580.1 coordinate 1,367,158,524, forward strand.
AGAATGGAGTTGTTGAGAGGAAAAATAGGGCCATCAATGGGGCTACCAAAGCCATGATCCATGATTAGGATCTTCCGATATTCCTGTGGGAAAAAGCATGTGACATGACAATCTACATTCAAAACAAGAGTCCTCACAAGTTCTCGGGGACAAGACTCTTAAGAAGGTGTTGAAAAGAGTGAAACTGGAGGTGGGGCATTTCGACATCCCCGAATGTCTTGTGTATATCCATGTACCATCTGAGAAGAGGACCAAGTTGGAGCCCTTAAAATTGAAGGGAATTTTTGTAGGGTACAATGAGACTTCCAAGGCATACAGGTTGTACAGCCCATCACAAGGGAAGACTATAGTGAGAAAGGATGTGAGGTTTGAGGAGCACAGGGCCTCGAGAAAGTCACATGATTCAACACCAGTGATGGAAAATGATCAATAACAAGAGGCTTTGAAGGTTGAGAGGCCAACAACACCAACAGTAGGTACTCAACCATCAAATCAGGAGGAGGCATCTTCTACTTTTGTTAGGAGGCCAAGATGGCTAGAGCAGACTCTTAGGGATGCTCAGGAGAATGTGGAAGCTCCTAGGAGGATGTTAGGGAGAGGACATCACCGAAGAAATTTTCTAGTTACATGGCACTCATGAGTGACATTGTTGACTCTCGAGTCTCAGCTTAACAGTTATGAGGAGGAAACGAGCCAACAGGTTTAAAGAGATGCCATGGTGGAGGAGTATGCCTCCATCATGAAGAATAATGTGTAGGGCATCATTTTGAGGCCAAAGGCAAAATCAATGGTCAGTTTCAAGTGGATCTACAAGATCAAACATGTTATGGATAAAAGAATCAAGAAGTACAAGGCTAGGTTCATGGTGAGAGAGATTTCTCAGAAGGAGGGAGTGGACAATGAGGAGACATTTGCTCCAGTCGTCAAGCACACTTCTATCAAGGTCGTGATATTTATTACTTCAGAAATGGGATGGAGAATTAAATCAAATGGATGTGAAGACAGTCTTCCTCAATTGGATTATTGAGGAGGAGGTGTACAATGATTAGCCGCAAGGTTTTAAGGTACATGGAAGAGATTCTCATGTATGCATGTTAAAGAAAGCAATGTATGGTCTCAAACAAGCACCTAGAGCATGGTACTCAAAGATTAATGGGTATCTGCTAAGCATGGGCTTCACCAACAGTGAGATGGATCCCAACTTGTACTACATAGTTGTTGGAGATGACCCTGTGAAAATCTGTCTAACCCCGAATCCTATTGCAACAACTGAAATTAATTCTTAACAATTTATTTACTATTAGCTATAGCAAATACTGAATCAATCACACTGCAACCTACACAAATAAAATACTGCGGAGGAAATAAAAACGTTGGAAGAAATAGATGCACACACGAAAAATACACCGTTATTTTTGGACAATGTCCCCGAAAAAACCCAACTCAAGAAAACCGGTGCAGCAGCTGAGGGTTTTGATATTATGTAGTAGTGAAAATTTGAGTACAAACCAAGGTTACTTGGGAGCAGGAGCGAAAACAGGGAGCGGGAGCGCCATTTTCAGAAGCACCCAGTCCAGGAGCGTTTTTTTATAATATACATTTTTTTATATTTTTTTTATATTTTGATGCATATATGTCAACAAAAGCATGTAGAATGATGAATTAGACATAAAAAAAAAACTTTAAAACATAGATTGAACCATAAAACATCAGTAATCTAGAAGTTATAATCTTCATCAACCACGTCCACAAGTTAGAAACATACAACATATTGACTCTTGAGTCTCATGATTCAACAATCTTGAAGTTTCAAGCTTTCAAAATTCAATATATAACATTTATCATCATTGATTCATTGATCACCAAACTTGTACTTGTAAGCTAAGTGTAACCATTAGTAATTACAATTTATAACAAAGAATATTTAACATGAAATGAAATGTTATAAAATGAAACGAAATGAAACAGCTTTCAACTTTCATGAAGCATCATATTCATAATTCAGAATGGACTTCAAAGTTTCAAACTTCAAACTTAAATTGTCATATATTGTTTACAAAAAATATCATAATAAATATGAAAGAGTCAAGTTTCAACAGTATAAAAAGTTAAAACTACTAGAAAATAGAAAAGACTAGTAAACTATAAATCTATTTTATCTATTACTTGGCCTCTTGCCACGAGAAATGTCTAATATTTTAGCAACTCGTGGTAATGGTGGTCTTCTAGCAGTCTCCTCCTACATAGTACCACGACCATAACTAGAAGCCACATGCCCTCCACGTGAGGATGTAGGTGGAGGTTGCGTCGACAAAGGAACAATAGTTGGAACTCAAAACTGGCACTGGCACTGCTACTGGATGGTGGGTGTGGCAGTGGCATGGTTGTTGTTGCTTCATCCTCATCTCTCAAAAGTTATGCTTCCAATTCTTCTAGATGTATAGTGTCGTCCTCCAAATTATCGTCCTCTGGGTTGTTCTCCCAAACTTTATATGATAGATCCTCATAAGCCTGGTCACAATAATGACTCAACAACCTCAAGTTGTAGTGCACATAAACCAAGTTTTCTGCTCGGTTTTCATTGAGTCTGTTTCTTCTCACATTATGTATGAAGTTGTAGGTGCTCCAAGACCTCTCTACTAAAGAAGTATTTACAACCTGTGAGAGAATTTTTATTTGCCAATTTTGGAAAAAGTCCCATGCTGCCATATGATTCCCACCATGTGAGAGCATCAAATCTGTCTCTATCTTCCATTGCATGCAAAGAACCAAACAAACCAGTGCAACTGAAGTACCTGCCTAATTCAAGGCACAGATTAGCACACTCCTCCTTGTTAGAGACCAACTTGTCTACTGCTTTCATATATCCCTCTTGTACCTCTGGATCTGTATGAGGTTTGATCCTAACCCCACCCCCAAGTGCAAGTTGGCTCAACCAAGATGGAGAGTAGTATTTTGGCATAAAGATATACACCAAGGCATGTAGTGGAACATTAAGTTTATTCCACCATGCACACATGCAATTGTGAATCATTGAATACAAGTTGGGATCATTTTCCTTAACATCTTTTATTTGCCCCAACATGATATCCATCTTCTCATACACCTCCCCAATCATCGGTTTATCTGTATGTGCAAAGCGAATCATGCTATAAATGGGCTTGGTGAAATTCAAAATTTCCCTCACACATGCCCAAAACAGACCATCAAGAGTGGTCTCCTCCACTTGTTCAAAACCTTGCCTGTCAACTGATGTTGGTGCCCTATCCTTTAATACCTGCCAGTGTGGACTTGATACCATGTTAGCCAATGACTCTCTTACCTTCAAAAGGAGCCTGAAGGTGAGGTAATAGCTAGCAAATCTAATCTTTGCAATCTTCAACAGCTCCAATCTTGAGTGACTACGGAAAAGCCCATGGGTATTGCTATGATTTGTAATAAATCTTATCATTTTTTTGCCTCTTGTACAAATCACCAATCCATCTGTATTGAGGTTGTTTGTTTTTAATTATATCATGCATCAAAAGGTTCATTGCGTGAACCAAACACCCAGACCAAAATATGTTGGAGTATTTATCCTAAATAATTGCATTATTAGTGATGACTTGGACGACATTGTATTGCCCAATACGCTCAATTGTGTCAAGTAATGGTTCTGCAATGTTGATGTCGGCCTTGAACTTACCTGAATGATCATATGATGAAAGGAAGATTGCATCACTAATAGGCACAGCAAGAACAATTATCAATGGCTTGCCTTTTACATTTGTCCATCCATCAAATACAATGGACACCCCATGCTCATTTCAAGAACTTGTCATTCTACTAAAAGAATGAGTTATTTTTTCTTTTTCATAATCAAGTCCCACGGTTCTAGCCTTGTCATACCCAGGGCTCTTGTATCCTTTGGGAGCATCATTAATGGCATAAACCATTTAATGCCAATAAGGTGTGCGAAGAACATTGAACGGTACCCCACATGCATAGAGAAACTAGAAAATTTTTGAATCAACATCATTCCTAGACCCTTTGTCAAGGAAATTTGATATGGTTCTACGCCTTAAAGAGATGTTTGCTCATGTGCCAGGTGTGCCTCCATATCCACTGACATGGATGGAAGTTGATGAACTTCTTTGTGCATGATGTGATGGTGGATAAGATTCTAAGAAACCCTTAGATCTTTTAGATTTGTATTGGGCTTCCTCCTCTTCCCTTATGTATTTGGCTCTATCTGTTGCTGACACACTTACACAAGCTATGATTACTACATTTTTATCTCCATCCCATGGCCTTTTCCCACAAAGGTGCCTTCTAGCACGAGTGTATGAACCTGTGTATTGTTTATTGCAATGGGGGCAAAAACATTTAGTGGTTCCACCCCCTTTCCCTACTTCAAGCCTAGTAACATATTTCCACAATGGTGTTTGGTCAATTTTAGTTGGTGTCACTGTGGTCTCATTATCTCCACTCTCCCCTTCCTCCTCACCATGGTACTCCTCTTCAGGATTTTCATTTAATCCACTATAACCCACTTCTTCATCCTCCTCTTCTTGAATAACCCTCTTTCTTCTACTCTCCAACACCATAATAACAAAAAAAGGAACCAGCAAAAAGAAAATGCCAAGCCATATAGCCATGATGTTTCAAGTTTTTAGCCTGCAAAAAAATGGAGGAATGCCAAATGGGAATGGGAAAAAATGCAACATAAAAAATAAAAATTCAATTTTCATTTTTCAAAAGATTAAAATGCAACATAGAAAAAAAAAATAGATTAGACTCTAGAGTGTAGATCCTACTTCTTTGGCCTTCAATCCCAAGCTATAATGTCCTCTCCAAGCTCCTTGCTCTCTCCAAGCTCTTCTTTCCCTTGCTCTCTCTTGCTCTCTCCTCTCCTATCTTGCTCTCTCTTGCGCTCTCCTCTTCTCTCCTCTCTTGCTCTCTTGAGAATGATGATAATGAGAGAGAGGGAGGGTTTTTTTTCCCCCTGCCCCCCCGTCTCTTTCCCTCCAGAAAAAATCACGGCCTTCCCTCCTTCGCGCAGCCAGCAACCACTGCTCTGAGCGAGAGCGTTTTTGCCCGAGGCACTCCCTAATTGATCCCGCTCAAATTGCGTTTTGGAAGCGGGGTCGAGGGGGGGCCGCTCCCCCGCAACCCTGGTACAAACTATGGATGCCCAAACTTGCAATCCAAACAAAGATAAACTAGCAAAAATGACTAGTAAAGAAAATTCCTCACTCCATAGGCTATCCGACACTGACCTCAGCTCAAATTGAGCCACTCCCAATTGCTTTTGCACATTCACCCTACTCAGTCACTACGTCCCTCCAGCTCAAAACTGCATCACCTCTCACTATCTCATCAGCTGTTGTCTGGGAAACTGATTCTCCCAACCTCTGGAACCTCTCTCCAACTTCTGGCACTGAGTCTCTACTTCTCCCAAGCAAAACGGAATTTCCTCTAAGGCCACTACACTGCCTCACTATGGCACTCTCTGTCTCTCTGCAAATGTACTCGCTGGATCTGGAAATCTTCCTCCAACTTACTATCTTTCCCCTCTCTCACTACTTCGATCTCACTGAATCACTTCTGGCAACACACAGTTGTTACTCTGGAAATCAATTTCTCAGCAAAATCGAATGCTCAACTGATTTGGTGTATCTTCTCCAAGCCCCATCGACTTCTTCTTATAATCCTCCGTTGAGACTTCAACGGCCACGATTAAATCTTAATCGATGGCTAGGATTAACTAGAAATCGATCCATGTACTTTTCTAGAACATTCTCACCATGACTTAATTAATTCTTTTTAATTAATCATATTTCCTAAGTTTAGACTTAGGAAATATTAAAAACTGACTAATTAATTTACTTAAGTCATCTCTAGGTGGAATTTCCAAAAACAATTTATGGGTAGTGGAGAATACACGTATTCTAGCCTCTCTACCAAATCTCGTGGCTAGAACACATCCGATGCTACAAAAACTAACACTCCCTCTTAGCGAGGAAAGTGTTCTAGTGTTGCAACCCACTAAAACAACACCCTGTCTTTGCATCATATCTTGTCACGCTGCTAATGTCTGGCTACTGCTGCCCACCAACTACTGCGCAACTTTGTTATGCATTGCATCTGTGCTGCTGCTGACTCTGTTGAATTACTGCCAACACTGCATCTGCACTGCAACTTTGTTGTTGCTGCTACTGCAACATCTACAACTCCCTCTCGTCTGCTGCTACTGCAACTGCAACATCTGCAGCTGAGAACTATCCAAAGTATTGAACCATCTGTGTTCAATATGATGCATCTGTCACCCGAGTCCTGACTGCTACTAGTCTCGGTGTTGTTGTTGTCTTTGCACTGTGCCAACTGCACTGCTGCCAACTTTGCACTGCGCTGCCTAGTATTTGACCGCTACTAGCCACTGCATCTGGCACTCAGGCATCTGACTGCATCAACTGCCACTGGTCTATCCTGCTACTACATATTGTGGGCTCTCGTAGCAAGGTATTGATTCAAGACGTGGACCTCCTCAAGAATCCTGCCCATCCTGTAGCACTCTAGGGCTACAAAACCAAGTCACCCCACCTAACTCTTGAAGGGATGTCTGCAAACACGGCGAAATCTTGCTCCAGCCTGGAGGACAGCCTATCGATCTCACCAGAAGTTGTTTGTTGGTCCAGCTTCTCCTCCTTGTCCTTCTTCCTGAGAGGACACTGAGTGTTGTAGTGGCCTAACTTGCCACACCTGAAGCACTTGACCTTTGATAGGTCCTTCTTCTTCCTACATTGCTCCCCCTATCCCTTTGATGCGAGGGCCACATTCTCCTCTTCCTTCACCTGCTTCGAGCCACTATTGTTGTTGCTGCCACTGATGGTGTTTTTCATCAGATATCGCCTCAACTCCTCCTGCTGCAAGTCTGCCCACATTATGTCCCATCTTGGCAAGGTTTCTATGCCCAAAATGCTTTGGACAAACACCTGCCACTCCTCAGAGACAGAGTTGAGAGCTATACACACTAGCTCTGAAGCCTGAGGCGTTGACCCTACAGCTACCCGCAAATCTTGGATCTCCCGAAACCTGGTGAGGAAGGGATCTATGTGCTCCCCCTTCTGCATACAGGTACATCTCAAAGTACATCTTTTGTTGCTCGGAAGATCCCTGATATAGCATGGAAAGGGAGTCCCACATCTCTTTGGTCGTTCCCACCCCCGTTATGTGAGATACCACATGATTTTGAACACCACCGAGGATCAATCTCTTTGCCTTCGCCATCTCCTTCTTGTACTCTTTGAGCTGATCTGGATCTGTGGGGACAGCTACCACGTTATCGATATATGCTTTGAGATCATACTCATCCAGAAGGAAAGAAATCCTTGCCTTCTAGATCACATAGTTGGAGGCTCCCTCCAACCTATCTTGATCTCGCAGCCCAGTTGATGCCATCTCAACAAAAATATGTCGAAAACCTCCTCTTCCCTTCTGCTCAACTACTGCTAAGCTCTACGCACTCTCTGCTGGAGTGAGTAACTCTGGTCACAACGACTATTGATCTGCAAGGGAAATCGAACTTCTGAAACTAGAAGTTCCCTGAGGAAAATTTACCCTCAGTGTGTGCTCTTTTTTCCACTTGACGCTATTTTGCTCTAGCAAACTACTACAAAATAACTGCGTCCAGCTAGAGATCTGCTCTGCAAGAAAAAATACGGCTGCTCGCTCTGCCTCTGGTAATCCTCGATCTGGAGAAATCGGATTTCTCTGTCGCTCTCTCAAAGCAATCAATTTTCCTCAAGAAATTTACCCTCTTGGCCAAGGAATTGTGTTGCCTCTAGGGGATTCGAATTGCTGCTCACGTAGAGCAGCGAACCTCCTTCTCTTCTTATGCCACTGAGCTCTCCGGCTTTCAATCTGCGCTCTGATAACATGTGAAAATTCGGCTAACCCCGAATCCTATTCCAACAACTGGAATTAATTCTCCTAATTGTTTTTTTTTTTTCTAAGTTAGTTTAAATCTATTAACAAGAGAAAAATATATTACATCTTGGCCGAAGTCGTGTCTTTGCCCAAAAGAGTGGCATAATCAGCAAAATAAACAGAAAAAAGACCGCCCACAAGGGGAAACCAGTCTCGTTCAGTCCTCATTCTACTGTGCTGCCCACGCAGGGGTAACAGCCATGGATTCCTCTGAAGGTTACACCTATTATAGACTGAAAAACAAAAATTACTGAATGACATATCTAAAGATTCAAAATCAATCCCAGCAAGTTGGGACTCGTAGCGCAGAAACCGGACAAACTTGGAATAATTAACCATCAAGAAGAGGAGGAGGTTCTTCAATTATGCAGCACCTATATGCCGCCATATCATCGTCCTCCCTTGTCTGGTCCGCAGTGGATGCAACGCTTAGCTTGGAAGGCACACGCCCGCAACGAACCAGCTTCTCCTCACGACCGCAATTGACCTTCTCATCCTCGCTTGGAGCCTTTCCTTTATCCTTGCTCATCGACCTTTGCTGACTGTCCATGTCCTGAGCCATCTCAGAGCTTGGCCCTTCCTGACGCATGCTAGGCTCGCCCTCCTGGGCTTCCTCCTTGAAAACCACCGAAATGGAGGCAATTATGCGGGGTCAATTCAGGGAGCAATTGAAGAAGAATTGGGTAGTCTGGGGCGAGTTTGTGGCTTGAATGATGGGGTTGGCGAGTGCGGAAGAACCCAATCAGTGGCTGGTTTCCTGGAGTCTGCCCTCCCACTTCGAGTATTCGGGTAACGACCAGAGAAATATTCGGAGGATTGAGAAGAGGACTCAGAGGTAGAGGTTAAAGGGGGCACAGGGGATGGCTTCTTGTGCTTCCCCTGCGACAACGCATGCGCTGACGTAGCCGTGGCATGGTGATGAACTCAGCAGAGGGCGAAAGAGGCGTCGAAGGAACAGAGATGGAAGGGAGCGAAGTGTTGAAGAGTTCCAGAGTGACAGAGGTTAAAAAGCAAAGGCCAGAGCGAGAAAGGTGCAGACCCTCTCCAAAATCGATACAGAAATTCAAATGGCTTCTTCTACCTGTGGCAGTGCATAAGGAGAGCAATGACTGTTCAGCAGAGGAGGAACACCCGAGTTTCCTGTGCCATTCTCCATCTTAGAAACCCAAACAGAGATACCTCGAAGCTCACCCTGCGTTAAATTCACATTAATGAGAGCAGAAGACTGGTGCAGTAAGAGCCATACGGAGGCACGATCGAGTATTATGGTCGGATCTCGACCTCCGCATGGATTAAATGCTCTAGTTATGAAGGCATATCGAGAAGGGTGATCCCGCCTGGCATCGACTTGGGTGGGCAAGTGTCTCCTCCACTTGCCGAACCCAAATCCCATCACTGTGCTAATCCGTCGATACACCCGCACCCGGGAAATTCTCCTAATTGTTAATTACTTCTTAACAATTTATTTACCGTCAGTTATAGCAAATACTGAATCAATCACACTGCAACCTACACAAATAAAATACTGAGGAAGAAATAAAAATGCTGGAAGAAATAGATGCACACACACAAAATACATCGTTATTTTTGGACAATGTCCCCAGAAAAACCCAACTCGGGAAAACCGGTGCAACAGCTGAGGGTTTTGATATTATGCAATAGTGAAAATCTGAGTACAAACTATGGATGCCCAAACTGGCAATCCAAATAGAGATAAACTGGAAAAAATAACTAGTGAGGAAAATTCCTCACTCCACAGGCTATTCGACACTGACCTCGGCTCGAATTGAGTTGCTCCCAACTGCCTTTGCACAATCACTGCGTCCCTCCAGCTCGGAACTGTGTCACCTCTCACTGTCTCGTCAATTGTTGTCTAGGAATCTGATTCTCCAGGCCTCTTGAACCTCTCTCCAGCTTCTGGCACTAAGTCTCTACTTCTCCCCAGCAAAACGAAATTTCCACTAAGGCCACTGCGCTGCCTCACTGTGACACTCTCTACCTCTCTGCAAATGTACTCGTCGAAACTAGAAATCTTACTCCGGCTTCCCTATCTCTGCCCCTCTTTCACTACTTCGATCTCACTGAATCACTTCCGGCAACACACAGTTGCTACTCTGGAAATTGATTTCTCAGTAAAATCGAATGCTCAACTGCTTTGGTGTATCTTCTCCAAGCCCCATCGACGACTTCTTATAATCCTTCGTTGAGACTTCAACGACCACGATTAAATCTTAATCGATGGCTAAGATTAACCAGAAATCGATCCATGTATTTTTTTAGAACATTTTCACCATGACTTAATAAATTCTTTTTAATTAATCATATTTCCTAAGTTTAGACTTGGGAAATATTAAAATTTGATTAATTAATTTCGTCTCTAGGTGGAATTTCCATAAACAATTTCTGGGTATTGGAGAATACATGTATTCTAGCCTCTCTGCCAAATCTCGTGACTAGAACACATTCGATGCAACAAAAACTAACAGACCCACCCATTATAGTGTTGTATATTGATGACCTCTTTCTCACAAGGTTATAGAAGTTCATAGAGATGTGCAAGAGAGATCTTGCAACAAAGTTTGAGATGAAGGACATCAACATGATGAATTACTTTTCGGGATTGGAGGTGTGGCAGCAGACAAGAGAGATCTTCCTTGGACAAGGAAAGTATGTAGTTGATATCCTAAAAAGGTTCAGGATAGAGGAATGTAGACTTTTGTCAACACCCATGACTACCAACTCGAGGAAGCTAAGTGCTTCTGAGGGTGATTTGGTGGATCCTACATTGTATAGGTAGCTAATAGGTTTCTTAATGTATATAGTCAACACCAGGCCAGATATTTGCTTAGTTGTGAATATACTAAGCCAGTTTAGGGTGGAGCCAAGGTGGGTTCATTAGGTGGCAATGAAGCAATTGATCAAGTATCTTCAAGGTACAATGGTGTATGGACTCAGGTAGGTCAAAGATGATAGTGCAATTAGTGGGCAATAGAGATTAAAATTGAGCTAGGAGTGCAGCTGATCAATAAATGACCTCAAGGTGCTACTTCAATTTGGGATTAGTAGTTATCTCATGGTTTAGCAAGAAGCAAAGTTCAGTGGCACTCAATTCGACAAAGATCGAATATATGGCTACAAATTTGGTAAATTGTGAGGTTATTTGGCTTCGCAAGATACTCACGAGGTTGTTTGGTCTAGAGTTGGATCTGACTGTTATTCACTATGACAATCAAAGCTGTGCATCAAACTCTTAGAGAATCCAGTGTTTTATGACAAGTCAATGCATATAGAGATCAAGTATCACTTCATCGAAGACAGAGTCCAGAGAAGAGATGTGAAGCTTCAATACATATCTACAGATGAGCAGGTTGCAAATGTTCTCACGAAACCCTTGGTGAAAGGGAAGTCTGTTTTCTATAGGGATAAGTTGGGGGTGGTGTAGAACACCTTTCTCTATAGGAGGGAGTGTCGATGTTATTAGCTTGGACAGGTGCTTTTGCATAGGCTTCGTGTCTTAGGATGCAAAAGATGTCAAATTGCCCCTTTAGGTGTTTTCTTGAGGAGTGAGTGTTGTTATGATAATTTATTTAATTGATTGATGTTGGCTATTGGGCTAAAGTTTTAAGGATAAATAATTTAATTATTTAAATGACGTAAATCTAATCTCTACCCACTAATCTAAGTGTTTAGGAATTAATCCTAGCTGTCTATCACCTTGGAGATTGAAAGCTAGGGATTTAGCTCAAGATGAAATTATAAAATAAGCATAAGGTAGAGGTGAAAACACATTGTGATCAAGGAAGAGATTTTCTCAAGGAGTGAGAGACTCAATGACAGAAGACAAGAAGAAAGTGTGCAGCAAGGGTTTTCCAGCAGGAGAATTTGTGAGGGTCAAGTTTGATGAGAGAATCGAGAGGAAAAGATTTGAAGGAAACTAAAGGCCGAGATTTTGTGCAGGACAAAACTTGGAAAAAGAGTTTGAGATTTCCAACCAGCAAAGGAGGAGGTTGAGAGCGCAGCCATACAGTGGAGGCTGAATTATTTTAAGTGGGGGGTGAAATTTGCCAAGGCCAAGTCATCTTCTAGAGCAACTGATTACCTTGGGCTGAAAACCCAATAGGCCATTTCCAAGTTCAAATATTTGCTGTAATTTCTGCGTATTTCTCTGTGGCTTAAGGCCCCAATTTTTCCTGATTAATAAAAGTGGAGGGAGATTGTTGGGTAGAAAAATTCTGCTGTTGTTGTGGTGATTTTCCTATTAATTTCTGCTGCATGATTTTTATTGAGAAGTTAAAAATACCAGTGAATTTATTTTCCAACAGTTTTCAGATTTTATTGGAGTAAATAATTTTCTGAAAATAAAATAATTGCTGAGGTAAAATAAATCAAACCCAATTTCCAACCAGCAAAGGAGGAGGTTGAGACTTCAACCAAGAAGCCGAAATTCTTCCAGAACGCAGCCGTACAGTGGAGGCTGAATTATTTTAAGTGAGGGGTGAAATTTGCCAAGGCCAAGTCATCTTCCAGAGCAACTGATTACCTTGGGCCAAATTTTCCTTGGGCCGAAAACCCAATAGACCATTTCCAAGTTCAAATATTTGCTGTGATTTCTGTGTATTTCTCTGTGGCTGAGATTTCCAGCCGGCAAAGGAGGAGGTTGAGACTTCAACCAAGAGGCGAAATTCTTCCAAAGCGCAGCCGTACAGTGGAGGCTGAATTATTTTAAGTGGGGGGTGAAATTTCACAAGGCCAAGTCATCTTCCAGATCGACTGATTACCTTGGGCCAAATTTTCCTTGGGCCAAAAACCCAATAGGCCATTTCCGAGTTCAAATATTTGCTGTAATTTCTGTGTATTTCTCTGTGGCTCAAGGCCCCAATTTTTCCTGATCAATAAAAGTGGAGGGAGATTGTTGGCTAGAAAAATTCTGCTGTTGTTGTGGTGATTTTCCTATTAATTTCTGCTGCATAATTTTTATTGAGAAGTTAAAGATACCAGTGAATTTATTTTCCAACAGTTTTCAGATTTTATTGGAGTAAATAATTTTCTGAGAATAAAATAATTGCTGTGGTAAAATAAATCAAACCCGATATTAAAAGTTAACACACCTGGCTTGCCTCCAGATATAACAGCACTCTCAACTGGCTCCACACCATAGATCTGCCAAAATATGCACAAATTATTATACACGACTCAATACATAGTTCGAAACAAACAAGGAGAGAGAAGATCTCATGTTTATGATCCCAACATGGAGTTGACAGTGATAAACACATAACACTTTAAGTTAGGCTTTCATTGCAATTTTTGTTGGAATAACTAAGGAACCATGTATTACAGGCATCACCTGATCCATCACTACTGTTATTTTACATAAACAATTGTAGTTACCCCACCATCATATAAACAAAAAAGAGAAAAATGACTAAACTTGTTATTCAGGCGAACTCAACTCCATGTATGTATCAATCAGGAAAACTAACCTTGACATCTGGCTTCTTCTCCTTCAGATAACGACCTGCACCAGTAACAGTACCCCCTGTTCCAATACCAGAAACAAAAGCATCTATTTGGCCAGCTGTGTCTTGCCAAATCTCAGGTCCAGTAGTTTCATAGTGAATCTGCAAAGCCACCAAAAAAATTTTAATAAGACATATTTTCTAATTTTAGCAAAGCTCATAGTTTAGTTTCAAGTGATCAAATTACCTTTGGATTAGAAGGGTTCTCAAACTGCTGAAGCATATAAGCATTAGGAGTTTTCTCTACTATTTCCTCTGCTTTCTGTACAGCACCTTTCATACCCCTGGCTGGATCTGTAAGGACCAATTCAGCTCCAAAAGCTCGCAGTAAGACCCTACGCTCTATACTCATAGAAGATGGCATAGTAAGAATAAGTTTATATCCCTTTGCAGCGGCTATAAACGCAAGGCCTATTCCTGTATTGCCACTCGTAGGCTCCACCAAAATACTCTGCACATTACAAGAACAAAAACGATTATTGTATTGCCTATAATATAGTTACCATCCGAAAGAGACATATAAGATACAGCGGCAAACAAAGCAAAGGAGTATACAAGGATTTTCAGATATGAAAATTGCAGCTAAAACTGAAAGGTGAGCACTAAATTATATAAATGAGCACTAACAAATACATAGAATTATACTAAATGCAACATAAATAACAATAAATTATATCAAAGAACAACACTCTGCCTGAACCATTAGATTTCGTGGAGAATAGTAAAAATGTCATCTAAGATATCTAGTTATAGATTTCTACAGATAAAACATCAAACAAACAAAAAGGGACTACGAGGTAAATGTCATAGCCCAATTTATTACAACAATGTTGAATAAGTATAGATTTCTAATATATAATCACTCAAGGTCAGAGAGGGACCAAAAGAAAAAAAAAAGCATCTCAACACACTTATTGGACAAGATGAAAAACTTAAGCAATCACATGGAAAAAAAAATTGAAGTAGCACTGACACTATTTCGTGGCTATCTATTGTTTGCTAACCGTGACCCAAAAAAAAACATAAGAATACACATCAATATGGGTTGTCAAAAGCTTCAGGAAATATGTGATTACTTCCAGATTACACATATATTTGGTAATCACATATTTTCTATCCCGTATTGATTGTGAGAATTTTCAATGTTAACATATAAACCCCAGTACCATGCTCTTTATGTCAATTGGTGGAATACACAGACATAGTGGCTCTTCAACTAACATAATGGCACTTTCCTACTCTGTGCAAATCCTTGCCTGGCAGAATTCAACCATTGTGTAAATCCTTGACTGGCAGTACTCCTCCTTTGTGAAAACCCTTGGCTGGCAGCGCTCTATGGTGCCACTTTTCCCTGCTATCCCCACATGCTCATAAACCTCCCATGTCATAAATATTTACCAGCCTGCTATCCCCATCCCATAAGATCTATGCCATGAATATAACAAAAAGAGAAGTTTTCCCTGCTATCCCAACATGCTCATAAACCTCCCATGTCATAAATATTTACCAGCCTGCTATCCCCATCCCATAAGATCTATTCCATGAATATAACAAAAAGAGAAGATCGTAGGTAGAGACCATATAAGTTAGTAATAAGCATTCCCATTTTTGCACCTGCATGACACATACAGACCCAAGCATTCCCATTTTTGCACATGCATGACACATACAGCCCAAATTTTCCTCCTTCGTGTAAATACTTGACTGGCAGTACTTTGTGAAAATCCTTGGCTGGCAGCACTTTATGGTACCCCTTTCCCTTCTATCTTCACACGCCCATATAACCTCCTCCTATGTTATAAATATTTACCAAAATCCCCCGATATCCTCATGCCCATAAAACCTCCTATGTGATGAATATTTAAAGGTAGAGAGATATTAGTTAGTAATAATCATTCCCATTTTCATAGATGTGTGATATGTACAGGCTCAATTTTCACTGTTCTGGGTTAGTCACCTTTCCGAGGAAAGCTTTTTTTTAAAGCTGAATGTATTTTCTAATTGGTAGTGTGAAAACAAGTGCGTTTCGAAAGGCCTACAACCAAACTGGCGAAAGTGTTGAAAAATAAATAAAACTATTTTATTGTACAGGAAGTCACGAAATGGATTTCAACAGACAAACTAATATAATAGTAGTGGTAACAATAATTCAAAAATATTTCAATCACAAAAGGTTTACTGCATGACATGAATAACAGAATAGTTAACATAGCAGTACCCTTCCAGGAATAATAAGCCCTTTCTCCTCTGCATCACTTATCATGCTATAACCAATCCTGCATAACATCATTGCAGATAGAAAAAAGCAGTTAAGGATTTTGAAAACAGTAATCCACCAAAACTCTCCTGCAGAAATCTCTCAGAAAACCCCCTTTCTAACCATTTTCCCCTATCATTTCCGGAGAAGATATAAAATATCAATTCTTGATGCATATATACCTGTCCTTGACACTGCAACAAGGCTCCATAATCTCAAGCTTTGCAGCGACTTTGGCGACGCAGCCATCTACGAGTTTGTTAAGATATACCATTGGGGTTTTCCCGATCAGCTGTATATACGAGGTCAAATCAGTAACCGCACATATCGAAGATTGTTGAATTCTGAAACTTAAAGCCCAATCCCATTAAACATTTCAAAACTAGATATTTTTCATTTTGCAAGGTTAAAACTTCAATTATGCCTAGATTTTAGAATTCAAAGCCTAATCTCGTTCAAATTTTACTGTAAAAGCATCCCGAGATAGACATATATCGCTGAGAAAGGCGGATTTTTAAAGAAATGCTCACATCGGTCACATCTTTAGCGATGTTGATACCGTCCTTTGCCATTTCTGTGTTCTTTTGCAGCTCTTCAGATCGAAATCCTTCGCCGATCCTATCTTCCAAAATTGCTTCCGTTCCTAATGGGGATCTATGCGAGCGTTTATATAATATAACATTTCCTCCGTCGGTGTAGGGACGAGAAAAGCGTGAGGCAGCCTCGTGACTCTCGACAAACCAAAGGGACTCAGAGACCGATAAGGTGCAATTTTTTTTATGTATTTAAGTAATTCAAGTGTCGTGCGCGTTCGGTATTTTATCTGACCCTTAAAGGTCGGATGGATCAATATTGAATTTTATTCGTTCTTCCTGCTCAAGCGTTGAATTTTGAAATACCGGCACTGTAATTTTGAAATACCGGCTGTTTGATCGCGACTATCGTTAATAGGTAGTGATTTTTTCCTAAGAATCTTAATTTCCTATTTCAGATCATGAAAAAACGCACTTTAATAATTAAAATACATAACCATGTTATGCATGCTCGTTGAAGGCACCATGTACAATTATTGATTTGTTTTTTCTTTGTTTTTCAATTTGATTTTTTTATTTCACCGTATTTCTTTTTCTATTTTCAATTTGGTCTGGGATAACGATGTTAAATGAAACTTTAATATATTATAAAAAATATAAAAATATATATATAATTTTGTGATTTATGGTTTGTATATAGTTTTTTTTCCTGATAAATCATATAGTTGTTTTTAAGTTTCGAATCACTTATTTTGGTTATTTTGGTTCGTCGTAATCTGATCAAGAAAATACATAAATATGATAAGGATGTAATGGTTGTTTTTAAGTTTCGAACTTAATGAAATTAACAAAAATGAAATTTTCAAACAAATACAATACTAAAAAGACCCAAAATAATGGCTCATATATTGAAACCACCTATTTTATAAAATAATAATAATATATATTTTTTCTTATTATATATAATTTTTTATTTTTGGAATCTAAACTTCAGTGATCCATCATATAAATTAGTAGAAATTCTTTCGACAATAATCACATGTAATGATCACATTCCAGTACCGAAAGAATTTCTACTAATTTATCATTTTTTATTTTTAATATTCAATTGAAAATACAAAAAGATTATTTTTTATTTATTTATAAAAATAACTAAATATATAAATTTTTATGTACATAAAAAAAAATCTTGAAATTTTATATATAATATTTTAGTTAATTATAAGAGAATGCACTTGTGGGTAATAAGATGAAAAATATTATTTAATTAAAATAATAAATGATATTATTATTGTTATTATTATTTAATTTTAAGGTGACAACCAAGCCAGTCATCAAATTGGTGTATGAGACTTTCTTGTTTGTGGATAAGGGACCCACCTTCTTGCAATTATTTTACTACTAAGTCTATGAAGGCATACATACTCTATCCCCTCTGGTTTTGAACCACCTCTTAGGAGTAAAGAGATGCTCTTAACCATTAGGCACATTCAAATAATATATAATTTCCAAAAAAAATATAACCAGAAAAAAGAAATATAAAGGAATATTTAATTACAAAAATAAATAGAATAAAGAATTAAAAAAAAAATATATATATATATATATATATATATATATATATATATATATATATATATATATATAATTACAAAAATAAATGGAATAAGGAGTAAAGGAAAACAATATTTAATTACAAAAATAAATAGAATAAAGAATAAATGAAACCAAAGAGTGAATAATAAAGAAAAATATAAAATATATGAATGAATATATATGTATATAAAAAAGTTTGTAAGGATCACCAAATTCTATACAATAAAATGAATATTAATAAAAAAGAAAAGTCAAGTTAAATATAACTATAACTTAATAAATAAGAAGAAAAAAAAAAAGGAGCATACCAACCACTAAAAGGGACCAATAAAATATAATAACATGAGAGAGAATAAGGAGATGAAAACAAGAAAGGGAAACTAAAATAAAAGAAACGGAAACTAGAATAAAAGAAAGGGAAACACCAAAGAGGAGAGGGAGAGAAATATAAAGGATGACACTTAGGAATAAAGGGATGGGATGCAACAACTACTAATCTTTCATTCATTATCTCTATGTAATGTATTATTTATTTTATATTTTATATTATTAGATATTTTCTCCATAGAGTGTTGTCCATGTGATATGTTAGAAGTGATGAAGGATATGAAGAGTAATGAGGCGCAACAAGTTGCCCCTGCTTGGCAGCCTGTATGGCCACCCCTCCCCCCCCCCCCCGCGCCATAAGAATTGATACAAGCTTAGTAAGTTTTTGTATACATAGACTGCAAGCATGTAAGCGATTGGGAAGGTACATAGGCGAGGTGGATTCCATATTAGTAGACCCATAGCTTCAATTATGGTAGCAAAGGGGCAGCGACAATGTTATAATGCTAAGAAGTGGGAGGAAGGTCGTAACGCAACTAATGGAAGGAAATTGGATACACTTATAATGTATCAACCATGGCAACGTTCCTTCAAGAGTTACAACTTTGGGTTGTCAATGCAATAATATAGAGATCATGCAGGCAGAGGCCATCAATTTTATAGTGCATCTCAACAATTTTAGGCTCTATGCATTTTTTCCTGTCACTCCTTTTTGTGGAACATTTTTATTCAAGTTCGACCTCTTCATACTTTTTCCCTATAACTATTTTCAGGTTTTGCATCATTTTATGTTTTATTTGTCATCCTCTACATATTAATTCATATTTTGGTCCTCTATCCCCTTCCTCAACTCTGTGTTCTTGGGGGCTTGCCTCTCATTGGCTTCTCTCTGAGCTCTTCTCCTTTCCTCACTGGTTGTTGGACCTATCACCTGCTCTCTTAGTTGGTCCTTCCAAAAATTCTTGTTTTTACCCTTTTTTTGTAATCTCTACCCATCATTCGACACTCTACCTATTTCTTCTGTGTGCTACCTCTCTCCCCGCCTTATCCCCGCCTCCCTGGTATCCCTTGTTGTCGCTCCCTTCTCCATCATAGTTCGACGTTATCTAGTTGGACCCTCATGTTTTCACTGAAGAGGTAAACTTGGTGATCCCTCTTCTCCCAATTTTAGCTTCCCTACCCTGAGAGGCACACACACTCAATCCTCTACCAGAGCCACTATGGAGTGATACAGAGATATTATACATGAATCCATCTAGAGGGAGATCTTATAGGTAGAAGAGCAAGTCATGCAAGCTCATGAGTTTATTCTAAGCACTCACATGGAGCGAAAGACCAAAGGTTGGATCCCTGATATTGGCAATTCCACCAAATCCAGAGCATCTACTTATATGCAAGTTGTAGCTTGTATTGGCATGTTAAAACTCTCATGGGAAGAGTTCTCATCGACAAAGTAGACACTCAACAGGAACTTATCATTTGCATGGTTGAGCTCCTGGAAAAAATGGATAGTGTAAACAAGAAAGTCACTTTGCTGACCAAACAAATCACTAGCATAGACCTGATGCAGGGACATCGGACACTAGCAAGCAATGTAGGAGAATTGTCCACATGTTGTGGCTAGAAGGGTTCGAAATTATTCATAAATGTAACAGCAAGGTGTCAATACCTTAGTTGTCTGTTGCACTTAGAGTAGTTAGGGTTAGTTCAGTAATTGTAGAAGTCAAATAGTTTTTGAATTATGTCCATCTGTTCAGTTTCTGTTGCTAGAATATTATGTAATTAGGCTTTCTGTTAAGAATAAAATGGTCCTCGAGGAGGCACCGAACAATCATGTAATAATCTATAAGTATACACCCCTGATACTGTGTAAAGGGGAGGGGGGGGGGGGGAGATTTGGCAGTAAAAGACTCAATTGAGAAGCATTGTTCTCTGTTGAATAAATTTTAGGCTCATTGGCTATCTGTGTGTTGTAGTTAATGTACTAAGTCTTTGTGTAAAGGTGCATATTTCTTGTATGCTGTTGAATCTAAACTTTCTATGTAAAATCTGAACGAGATCCCTTTCTGTGTTTATCTCTATCTGCGTTTGAAACCATGCTCTCGATGAATGAATTATCATGTATAGAAGTTGTAAAGGAGTCGATTTTGTTCATTGAGCGCGGCGGAAGCATTCTCTGTTCATATTCAAGAGATAGCGAATCTCTGTCTCTTCAAAATACAAAGAACTCAACATAACGAAGCATTGAAACCCCTGTTCACATAGAGCGGCACCAATTATGATAAAAGCTATATCGTTAGAGCAATATAGTTTAAGAGCGACTCATAGTATTAAGATAGAAATGTGAGTTTCAAAGGAGCGGAACCCTGATTCAGACCCACAGTCAAATACCAGTTTTGGAGGAAGGCAGTTTCGGAGGAGGAAACTGGCAGTATCGCACGGCGTTTGGGGCTCGAGACGAATTCACAAAAAAACGTGATCCAACAATATTTGGACACGTCACCTTCCAAATACCACCCATATCGCACAATTTTCATGTGTTAACACTCGGTTCTAGAAAAAACATGATATATATCCGGTTCATTCGATCTGGAGAGCGACTTATCCAAGGGCAATCGCGCAATGACTTGCACGGAGGATAACTTAAGGTATGGTCTAGCGGTTTTGCAATATTAGATGTTTATTTAATATATGAAAAGTGAACAGTGGATGTGTGGGGCCCGTGGAACGTAATATATATTAAAATGTCGCGTTGATAGAGTTAACAGGGTAATTGTTATAAGTTTGGAGGCTTGTGTTTGTCAAAGGTTTGAACTTTGGGTTATTACCCTTTGATGCAATATTCCGAAAAGGGGATTAAACCAATAGTCAAGTGTTTTAAGGTGAGATATAATAGTCGAGGCGCGTTATTTAAAAGAATTAAGGACCGAAATTTAAAAAAAAAAAAAAGAGGTGATATAAAGTTAGACTATGGTATTTCATTATCAAATTCCATGAATTTGATAATTGAATTTAAAATATAGAAAAATTGTGAAGGCTCTCCCTTAGAGAAAGCAAAGACAGAGAACATTGAGACCAGCTCTCCTTAGCGCCAGTCCATCAATTTTGCTATCGTTTGTGGTATCAGAGCTATTTTTGAGACATTTTGTAGAAACTGAACCGACTTGCAAAGCCAGAAGAAGAATTTCAGCATGGTTGTCCAAGTTGCCAGAGGTGTTGCTAGGAGAAGAGGCAGGCCAGTTGCCAATACAGAAGTATTGGACTTTGTTTAGGAGACCATGTAGCAGTTCCGAGCCAGATTGGAAGCAATGGAATTGGGACACCCAAGAGATCCTGAAGATGTCAGTGAACCTGAAACTGGAGAAGAAGCAGGAGAAAATGTTGAGATTCCTCTTGAGTTGAGACTCTTTAAGTCTGTTCTGGGGTCTACATTCAAGCCAAAACTTGAAGCGTCAATTTTTGTAGGAGGATTGAATCCAGAGGAATTGATAGACTGGATCAATGAGATGAACAAATGTTTTGATTATGAAGAGATGGGTGAGGACAAAAAAGTCAAGTTTGCAGTGACAAAGTTGAAGGGACATGCAGCACTTTGGTGGGATGGAGTGCAAGCAGAGAGAAGGAGAGCTGGTAAACAGCCAATCAAAAGTTGGACCATAATGGTGGCAAAACTGAGAGGTAAGTTCTTGCCTAGTGATTATCAGCTTACATTGTTTAAACAAATGCAAAACCTTAGACAGAGATTGTTGACAGTGAAAGAATACACATAAGAGTTTTATAGAGTAAGTATAAGAGCTGGACAATTCCAGGACACAGTAGAAAAGGTTGTTAGGTATGTGAATGGTCTCAAGTTGGAGATCCAAGATGAGATTGGTATTCAGTCTCCTAAGACAGTTGAAGAGGCTTATCAAAGGCCTTGAAAGCTGAAGAGAAACTCTTGAGAAAGCAGTCTGCCAAAGGAAGATGTAATTTCCAAGGAAAGGGAAGTCAAGGTGGTAGAGGAAGGTCTACGGCACTAAGGGATGGAGCTAGCAGCAGCTCACCTCAAAATGCATCCACAGAGGGTGATGCAAAGGGCAGAAGGGGTTCCTACAAAGGAAGAGGAGGCAGAGGCAGAGGAAGAGAAGTAAGGTGTTATAGATGTCACCAATTGGGACATAAACACTATGAGTGCCCATAAAATATGGGTACCAGTCAAAGAAATGAAATTGTTGCTCATATTGGAGAAGAAGCAGCAAGGCTGCCTGAAACAGAAGAAGAAATTTTTCCAGAGAGAGGAGAATCTTTGGAGGTCAATAAAGTTTTGTTGAAGCAAACAAAAGAAGTCGTTGAACCAGCACAGAGGAAGAATTTGTTTAGGAGTGTATGCAAGGTCCAAGGGAAATGCTGTCAGTTGGTCATTGATAGTGGCAGCACAGACAATTTGGTCTCTACAGACGTGATAGAGAAATTAAAGTTGAAGACAAGGGAACACCCAACTCCCTACAAGGTGTCATGGCTTCATAAAGGGCACCAACTAATTGTGAAGGAGCAGTGTGAAATAGAGTTGCAGATGGGCAGCTACAAAGACAAGGTCATGTGTGATGTGATGCCTATGGATGTGTGTCACATACTGCTGGGCAGACCTTGGCAGTATGACAAAGCAGCAGTACATGATGGTAAGAAGAACACTTACAAGTTCTTCAAGGATGGAGTGCATCACACATTGATACCTATGGAGGAAGGAGAACCATCAAGCAGGAAGGCTGACCCAAAGACTTTGTTGTTGAGTGGGAAAGAGTATCTACAGCAGATTGAAGAAGAAGAGGTAAGTTTTGCTTTAGTTTGCAAACCTAAAGTAGTGCTTACTTCTACAAAGATTTCTGATTTGCCAATTGAAATCCAAGAGATGCTGGACAATTATTGTGATATTGTTGTGGATGATCTGCCTGATGAATTGCCACATGTAAGAAAAATCAGCGATCAGATAGATTTTATTCCAGGATCAAATCTGCCAAATAAAGCAGCCTACAGAATGACTCCCATAGAGAATGAAGAAATCAGAAAGCAAGTGCAGGAATTGATTGACAAAGGTCTGATCAGAGAGAGCTTGAGTCCGTGTGTAGTACCTGCAGTGTTGAGCCCAAAGAAAGATGGAGGTTGGAGAATGTGCACTGATTCAAGAGCAATTAACAAGATAACAATCAGGTATAGATTCCCTTTGCCTAGAGTTGAAGATTTAATGGACTGTTTGAGTGGAGAAAAATATTTTTCAAAATTGGATTTGAAAAGTGGATATCATCAGATTAGGATAAAGGAGGGTGATGAATGGAAAACTGCCCTTAAAACAAATGAGGGATTGTACGAGTGGTTGGTAATGCCTTTTGGGTTATCCAATGCACCTAGTACTTTTATGAGGCTAATGAATGAAGTGTTAAAAGAATTTATTGGTAAATTTGTAATAGTATATCTGGATGACATATTAGTTTTCAGCAAAACAAAGGAAGAACATTTAAGGCATCTTAATTATGTCTTGAAGAAGTTACATCAGGAGAAGTTGCTGATAAATTTGAAGAAGTGTTCATTCATGAAAGAGGAGCTGGTATATTTGGGTTTTGTTGTTTCTGCTAAGGGACTGAAGATGGATCTGGAAAAGGTCAAGGCAATTGTGGAGTGGCCTTCACCAATAAGTGTTTTTGAGGTAAGAAGTTTCCATGGACTTGCCAGTTTTTACAGAAAATTCATAAGAAATTTTAGCAAGATTAATGCACCCATCATTGAAACAATAAAGAAGGACAAACAACCTTTTAAATGGACTGCTGAAGCATAAAAGAATTTTAAGCTTTTGAAACAGAAGATAACTGAAAAGCTTGTTCTAGTTTTGCCTGATTTTAATAAGCCATTTCAAGTGAAGTGTGATGCCAGTGGAGAAGCTATTGGAGCTGTGTTGAGTCAAGATGATAGGCCTGTAGCATACTTCAGTGAGAAGTTGAATGAGACAAGAAGAAAGTATTCCTCTTAGGAAAAATAATTTTATGCAATTGTGCAGGAATTGAAGAAGTGGAGGCATTATTTAATGTCTAAGGAATTTGTGTTATCCTCAGATAATCATGCTTTACAGTATATTATGCAGCAGCCTAAATTAAATCATAAACATGCCAAGTGGGTTGAATATCTCCAGAGTTTTAATTTTGTTTTGAAGCATATAAGTGGCCAAGCAAATAAAGTAGCTGATGCTTTGAGTAGGAGAAACATGCTTGTTCAAGAAAACCAATTTGAAGTTGTGGGGTTTGATTTTCTTAAAGAAATTTATAAGACAGATTCAAATTTTAATGAAGCATTTGAAGCATGTTGTAACCCTGTTCTGACAGATAGAAGCCAGTGGTTGGATTATTTCTTGCAGGAGGACTTATTGTTTAGAAGAAATCAATTGTGTGTACCAAAATGTTCCATGAGGGAGAATTTAATAAAGGAGAAGCATAGTGGTGGACTTGTTGGACATTTTAGTACTAATAAAACTTATGAGCAGCTGAGCCATTTTTATTATTGGCCAAGGATGAGAACAGAGGTGGAAAAGTTTGTGAAGAATTGCAAAATTTGTCAATATGCCAAAGGGAGAAGCCAGAATGCAGGGTTGTATATTCCATTGCCTATTCCAGACAGGCCTTGGGATATGGTGAGTATGGATTTTGTTTTAGGAATGCCCAAGACTCAGAGAGGGAATGATGCAATCTTTGTTGTAGTTGACAGATTTTCCAAGATGGCACATTTTATTCCATGTTATAAAACCAGTGATGCTACTCATGTTGCTAACTTGTTTTTCAAAGAAGTTGTTAGATTGCATGGGTTGCCTAGGAGTATTGTTTCAGATAGAGATACTAGATTTGTGGGTCATTTTTGGAGGACATTGTGGAAGAAGCTTGGTACCAATCTGAGCTTTAGCTCAGCTTATCATCCTCAGACTGATGCACAAACTAAGGTAGTAAATAGAAGTTTGGGAAATCTTTTGAGAAGCCTTGCAGGAGAGCATCCCAAACAGTGGGACCATATTTTTCCACAGGCAGAATATGCATACAATGATTCACCAAACAGAAGTACAGGACAGAGCCCATTCCATATTGTTTATGGAATGCACCCCAGAGGAATATCTAAGTTAAGAAACTTGGGAAAGGCAGAATTGAGGATTGTTGATGGTGAAGAATTTGCTTCAGAGATCCAAGCCATACATGAGCAATTAAAACAACAGCTACAAGGCAACAGCATCAGATACAAGGATAGAGCATATTTGAGTAGAAGAGAAGTTAATTTTGAAGTTGGAGATTTGGTTTTGGCACACTTGAGGAAAGAAAGATTCCCAAAGAAGCAGTATAACAAATTGAAGTTCAAGAAGACAGGGCCATGCAAGATACTGAGAAAATTTTCTACTAATGCTTATGAAATTGAATTGCCTCCTGATGTTGGGATATCTCCCATATTTAATGTTGCAGACTTGTACAGGTATGAAGATGGTGGCACAGATGAAGGACCAGTAGACAAAGAACAAATTGAGTGGGTAAAACAGTTACCTCCAGCACAGCCATTACAGCCAGAGAAGATATTAGACAATAAGGTGTTCAAGAGGACTAGAGGACAAGAGTATTTCCAGTATTTGATCAAGTGGAAGGACCAGCCAGATGAATATGCTACTTGGATGACTGAAGTGATTTTGCATAAGATAGGCAGTTCTATAAAGGAGCTCATGGACAGGAGTCCATGAAGAAAATTGCCCCCAGGAGTCTGATGCAAGGGCATTGGACACTAGCCAGCAATGTAGGAGAATTGTCCACATGTTGTTTCTAGAAGGGTTCAAAATTATTCAGAAATGTAACAGCAAGGTGTCAATACCTTAGTTGTTCGTTGCACTTAGAGCAGTTAGGGTTAGTTCAGTAATTGTAGAAGTCGAATAGTTTTTGAATTGTGTCCATCTGTTCAGTTTTTGTTGCTAGAATATTATGTAATTAGGCTTTCTGTTAAGAATAAAACGGTCCTCAAGGAGGCATCGAACAGTCATGTAATAATCTATAAGTATACACCCCTGATACTGTGTAAAAGGGGGGGGGGGTGGTGGGGGGGGGAGATTTGGCAGTAAAAGACTGAATTAAGAAGCATTGTTCTCTGTTGAATAAATTTTAGGCTCATTGGCTATCTGTGTGTTGTAGTTAATGTACTCAGTCTCTATGTAAAGGCGCATATTTCTTGTATGCTGTTGAATCTAAAATTTCTATGTAAAATCTGAACGAGATCCCTTTCTGTGTTTATCTTTGTCTGCCTTTGAAACCATACTCTCGGTGCATGAATTATCTTGTATAGAAGTTGTAAAGGAGTCGATTCTGTTCATTGAGCGTGGCGAAAGCATTCTCTGTTCATATTCAAGAGATAACGAATCTCTGTCTGTTCAAAATACAAAGAACTCAGCATAACGAAGCGTTGAAACCCCTATTCACATAGAGCGGCACCAATTATGATAAAAGCTATATCGTTAGAGCGATATAGTTTAAGAGTAACTCATAGTATTAAGACGGAAACGTGAGTTTCAAAGGAGCGGAACCCTGAGTTAGACCCACAGTCAAATACCAGTTTTGGAGGAAGGCAGTTTTGGAGGAGGAAATCGGCAGTATCGCGCGGTGTTTGGGGCTCGAGATGAATTCACAAAAAAAACACGATCCAACAATATTTGGACACGTCACCTCCCAAATACCACCCATATCACGCATATTTCATGTGTTAACCCTCGGTTCTAGAAAAAACGCAATTTCTATCCGGTTCATTCAATTTGGAGAGCGACTGATCCAAGGGAAATCGCGCAGTGACTTGCATGGAGGATAACTTAAGGTATGGTCCGGCGGTTTTGCAATATTAAATGTTTATTTAATATATGAAAAGTGAACAGTGGATATGTGGGGCCCGTGGAACGTAATATATATTAAAATGTCGCGTTGATAGAGTTAACAGGGTAATTGTTATAAGTTCGGAGGTTTGTGTTTGTCAAAGGTTTGAACTTTAGGTTATTACCCTTTGATGCAATATTCCGAAAAGGGGGTTAAACCAATAGTCAAGTGTTTTAAGGTGAGATATAATAGTCGGGGAACATTATTTAAAAGAATTAAGGACCAAAAAAAAAAAGAGGTGATATAAAGTTAGACTATGGTATTTCATTATCAAATTCCACGAATTTGATAATTGAAATTAAAATATAGAAAAATTGTGAAGGCTCTCCCTTAGAGAAAGCAAAGATAGAGAACAGTGAGACCAGCTCTCCTTAGCGCCAGTCCATCAATTTTTCTATCAAGACCCCTCATCATTGGACACTTATGGTGATCCTTAGTCACTTGATCAGGCACATAATCCAACTTAATGAGACCATTCATGGCTCAGGCTCAAGCCAATATTTTATTTTTAATGTGGCTATGTGGTTATGTTTATCAGTTTATGCAATGTTGTTTATGTAGTGTTTTCTTTTTGTTTTATGCTATTAGACCAACAAATTAGGAACAATAGAAACAATCTAAAAATTTGGATTTTATGTTACTGGTCTAGTTTCTCTAGTGACAAACTAGTAGCAAATTTAGTATTGTAAATATGTGTTTTTTGCAGTAATATGTAAATATGTAATGTGTTTAATTGTTTTAAATTTTTGTCCTTATTTTAAATATGTTTTTTAATCAATTTTATTTGAAATTGAAATTGTAAAATTGAATTATATAGTTTTGGTACACAATATAAAGCACTTTTTCGAATTTCTTATTAAGTGCTCTTGAAAAAATAAATTTTAATAAATGCTTTTGAAAAAACTATTTTTTAGTAGATGCTTTATTATGTCATTATCTTTATCCTCAAAACTTTACTCTCCCCAATCGAGGTGGAGACCGAGGATGGGCAAGTTGTTGGGGGCGAACCTGCCACCCCACCGCCTCATGCAACATTTAGAAGGAGGGGTGGCATGGCATGCCCCGCACATGCAGACACATGTGAGTTCCCCTCTCAGTGGTTATGAGTATAGCAAGCTTCTCTTATGAACCACGCTATGGTTTTAAACTGTTGTTGCAATAGGTTAAATGGTGTGAATCAACTCCCCCCTCCCATGACACAAGTGGGATTTTGATACGAGTCTTATTGTATCGAGGAAATTTTGAAGGGTGATTTGCTTGCTTTTTTAGCATTGTTTCCTCAATTTTCTTTGAACCCGGACCTTTTTGCTTGAGGTAGAAGCATAGGGGTCATGTGTATTATTTGATCCCATTATTGGATATTCACAGCGAGAGTGGAGTTGAAAGTTCGGAAGCGATGTTAGTGGTGTGGTTTGAAATATGGTTGTTGGTTGTGTTGTCGTACCAATGTTTCTTCCTCCTATTGTAGCCGTTGCATCTTTAGTCAGATGCCTCTTCTCATCCCCTAGGCCTTTGCATGCTGCTATATTCATGGTACTTTGTGACTTATGGCTATTTTCCTTTTTCATCATATAGCATAATTTTTGGCTTCAGCTCGAGTCAGTGGTTTGTAGTTGGTGATTGTAGTTTCAAGGATTTGTGGCATGGCATTTATGGTTGGAAGTATTGCACTATTATACTCTTCTTTCCCTCCCTCTCGACTCATTGCCTTCATTTTGTGCTCGGGCCTTCTATTTTTTCTCTTCTTTGTTGGTGTTGGATATTTCGTGTCTCTATATCTCTCCCCCAATTTTTTGGTTCTCGCCCTCTACTCTAGGTGTCTCTTTATTTGGTGCTTCATGCATCAGCAACACATTCACAGCTACCGAGGGGGGGGGGTTAGCCATGGGTCCCAGGGTAGAACTTGTGCCCAAATACAAGCACAGGAAGCTACAAACATTTATTTGTATGTTATCTCCTTTGATATTTGTGTTGAGATCCATCACTCAGAGTCTCTTTTTGCTTATGAGTGTCGTTTTTTATCTAACTTGGACATTCTCGAAGATGTTTCCCATTAGGTTCATGACCCTGGCCATACTAGGGGAAGAAGGAAACAATACCTTAATTCAATTACCATATACTAACAACTAAAAACCCTCCTTGGTCGAGTGCAAAAGGAGAAGCGAGAGGAACAATATGACATATTTTCTTCCCTAAATGATATCAAGTATGCCCAAAGGTTTCAGTGCTTGTGGTTAGAGAGTTTAGATGCCTATCTAGCTCATTTGGAGAGTAATATCTAACGAGAATAAACCTCTCGCTCCTATGGGTTCTAGTACCAAATATCTTGCTCCAATGACTTCCTCAGACTCTTTCTTTTCTATTATGTACTTAAGTGATATTTTCCTTTATAGTTCTAGCTAATGGGCTGGTTTAATTTCAATTGTTTTTGTATTGGCATGACTATCTCTTCATAAGGCAATCAATATATCTGGTTTCCCTAATGGAAGATTGAGACAACCTTTGATGAACTCAAAAAACACATGGGAAACTAGTAGATATATTTTGATGTTTTGATATTACGAGGCAATACAAACTTAAATTCACTAAAAAAAATTATTCATAAAAAAAAATTGTTAGTTTAATTGTTTTAATGAAAAAATAAGCATAACAATATATATCACTTTTACTTTTATTTATTTATTTAACTCTCACTATTAATCTAGTTTGTAATAGTGGCAATCAATCTTTCGAAAGTACTGATTCTCCATAAATTCTCGTTCCTGTTATAAGTTAATGATTCTCCCTAAATTCTCATTCATTATTACAATAACAAAAAAAAATCTAGAAAAAAAAAACAATTGATTTAAGCAGTAATCTTTGACTTTAAATATTGTTGCATTATTTGTATATATGACTTATTAATGTAGTTTATGGATTTCATATCAACGAAATGTTATATATATATATATATATATATAAAGTATTAATCCCCATTTTAAAATATTATTTTACTGTTTGTATCTATATTTTATTATTGATGGAAAAGTTGCCTTTTGTATGTAATTATGTCAACAGTTGTGTTTACTTTGGAATAGGAGTTTGAGAATTTTAATTTAATTATTAATAATAATTAGATCAATAGGAGGGGCAGGAGGGGTACGGGTTATCTTTAATCTTGATTGAAAACAATGCTTAAGTACTCCTGGGAGCTAGGCAAGAGGACCAATAATCATGCTAAAATGTATGGCCTCTTGCTCGAGCTAAACTTAGAAAAATAAATGGAAATTACTAAGATTGTAATGTTGGGAGATTCTCTCCTCACCATCCAATATTTATATAGAGGCTTTTTTCCTAAGGGAAAACAATTTAAACTTATTCTTCGCATAATTTTGGGCACCCTTGAACTTTTTCATATTAATAATATTTTTTTATATCCTAAGATCTCAAAGTAGGGAAGCGGATAAACAACCAAATCTTGCATGCCTCATTAGGTCAAACCGACTATATAGTTCACAACTCATATTTTCAGCATTTCATATGGGGTGAAGTGGTTGATGGTGAGCATGTAATCCATGTAGAGGTCTACCTTCCAATGTATTCGCATTTCTCAAGAGTTGTGATCAAACAGTACTGCAACCAACATTTAGATCTTATGCCTAAAACTTTTAT
Source organism: Pinus albicaulis (assembly GCA_034641835.2). NCBI lineage: Eukaryota > Viridiplantae > Streptophyta > Pinopsida > Pinales > Pinaceae > Pinus > Pinus albicaulis. The sequence goes on from CM076580.1 coordinate 1,367,189,281, forward strand.
GGCTCCAAGGAGGTGGATTATTATGGAATTTAATGGTGAAGAGATTTATGTTGTGTGTGGGTTCTTTAGCCCTAGGCTTAAATCCATGGGCTGCATTGGATCACGTTGTATTCGTCCTCCATTGGTGGTTGAGTCTATAATGGTGTTGGTTAAACACTTCTCTAAGTTGCGAGACTATTCTCACAACTAATGGGGTCAATTGTTATGGATGGGGAGTAATTTGGGTTGAATGTCTGGTTAATTGCATAACTGGTGGAGAGTGGAGCTTACACTGTACTTCTGGGGGTGATCCGAGCAGTTCAACCAATTTGGGTGTGTCATGGGTCTCTTTGTTGGTTTTTGAAGCAAGAATCCTCTTCAACCCTACTTTTTATAGTGCAACTAATTTCTCTGGCTCATTTTGGATCTCCCTGTTGGCTTGGGAAGAAAAAATTCTCACTCGACCTATTCATGGTAGTGCAATTGTTTTCTTTGGTGTGTCATATTCCTCATAGTTTGTTTGGGAAGCCACAATTATTTTTAGTCCCAATAGAGGCAGTGTAATTATCTTGTGGGTATGCTTCCATGGGAGTCTCCAAGGATAACTAGACCTTGCCTCGTGCGCTTAGGTATCTTTCAGTTTTTCGAAGAAATTTTTATTTCTCACTTGTAGCTTTCTTCAATCGTGCTCTTAGTATATCTCACTATCTTTTTGGGAAAAATTTCCCTTGTAATATATGTATTCTCTTCTTTATTTATTGCATAACTAGTGCCTTGTGATCATTGGCTTTCCTCCCACTTCTACCTGTGTTTTTAAGTTGCTTCTATTAGACTCCCTTAGAGTTCCCTCTAATGTTGGTCACTTAGCCTCTCCTTGTTGCCTTTGTGTTGGCCCTTAAACTCCTTTGCTCCTTGTCCCCACTAGAAAGTGGTTCCTTCTTCTCGATAAATGTGCAATGTCATTCTAGAAAGGACCTCCAACAGTCATAGGTGGTAGTAGAGTTGGTAATAAATGTCCCCGGTAATTTGAATATTTGCACCTTGAGAATATGGACCTAAACTGGAAAGTCTATCATCAAATGAACACAAACATCTTTCTAGCAGATGAACTCCAGTCACTTAAAGTTAAAGTCAACTGTCAGAATGAAGAAATTGATTCCTTGCACATGAAATTAAATGAATTGCAAATGTAGAGGGAGACAAGTGAAAACCAAATCTCTACAAGCAATGCACTTAATCGATCTCCCAACAATTGGCAGATTGATCTAAATAGGCCCTTGGCAAAAGATCCCCCTCCTTTTTTATTATGAATTCCTACTATATTTTTTTCTTTTTGTTCAACCAATTTTGCAAAATGTATGCATGTCAATCATTTTCTATAGTAGTCTTACGGTTTAAAATTTTGCAAACCACTTAGTAGTCATGCTATGAAGGAACAAAAGCATGAAAAAACAATGTAATCATTTCCCATGTATCTTGTTGTGTCCGGGCGTAGACTTGATAGAAAGACTACTCATTTGTGTTAAAATAAAAATAAAAATCATTAGTTGTATGGTAGGAATTTAACTAAATATATATAGAATTTAATTTTTTAAAAATCATGTCCACAAGTGTCATTAAAATCTTGTGACTTATTATTGATTTACTGTATTTTCTTGTTACATGTTTTTTAAATGTATATATGTTTAACTCATATATCAATTATTTTTCTAATTAATAATAATAATTTAAAATAAAGCTATAATTTAGTTAATTTTTATGATTATTTTTTATTTTAGCAATATGAGAGAATAAATATATTGATGTTTATTATGGATTGATGTCTACTGACATTGACGAGCCATTTAATTTATATGGTTGTGCTAGTATACAATGAATATAGACAATATCATGAAATTTGTAGAGTATATAAAGTATTAATCCCCATTTTAAAATATTATTTTATTGTTTGTATCTATATTTTATTATTGATGGAAAAGTTGCCTTTTGTATGTAATTATGTCAACAGTTGTGTTTACTTTGGAATAGGAGTTTGAGAATTTTAATTTAATTATTAATAATAATTAGATCAATAGGGGGGGCAGGAGGGGTAGGGGTTATCTTTAATCTTAATTGAAAACAAGTGCTTAAGTACTCCTGGGGACTAGGCAAGAGGACCAATAATCATGCTAAAATGTATGGCCTCTTGCTCGGGCTAAACTTAGAAAAATAAATGGAAATTACTAAGATTGTAATGTTGGGAGACTCTCTCCTCACCATCCAATATTTATATAGAGGCTTTTTTCCTAAGGGAAAACAATTTAAACTTATTCTTCGCATAATTTTGGGCACCCTTGAACTTTTTCATATTAAGAATATTTTTTTATATCCTAAGATCTCAAAGTAGGGAAGCGGATAAACAACCAAATCTTGCATGCCTCATTAGGTCAAACCGACTATATAGTTCACAACTCATATTTTCAGCATTTCATATGGGGTGAAGTGGTTGATGGTGAGCATGTAATCCATGTAGAGGTCTACCTTCCAATGTATTCGCATTTCTCAAGAGTTGTGATCAAACAGTACTGCAACCAACATTTAGATCTTATGCCTAAAACTTTTATGGCTCCAAGGAGGTGGATTATTATGGAATTTAATGGTGAAGAGATTTATGTTGTGTGTGGGTTCTTTATCCCTAGGCTTAAATCCATGGGCTGCATTGGATCACGTCGTATTCGTCCTCCATTGGTGGTTGAGTCTATAATGGTGTTGGTTAAACACTTCTCTAAGTTGCGAGACTATTCTCGCAACTAATGGGGTCAATTGTTATGAATGGGGAGTAATTTGGGTTGAATGTCTGGTTAATTGCATAACTGGTGGAGAGTGGAGCTTACACTGTACTTCTGGGGGTGATCCGAGCAGTTCAACCAATTTGGGTGTGTCATGGGTCTCTTTGTTGGTTTGTGAAGCAAGAATCCTCTTCAACCCTACTTTTTATAGTGCAACTAATTTCTCTGGCTCATTTTGGATCTCCCTGTTGGCTTGGGAAGAAAAAATTCTCACTCGACCTATTCATGGTAGTGCAATTGTTTTCTTTGGTGTGTCATATTCCTCATAGTTTGTTTGGGAAGCCACAATTATTTTTAGTCCCAATAGAGGCAGTGTAATTATCTTGTGGGTATGCTTCCATGGGAGTCTCCAAGGATAACTAGACCTTGCCTCGTGTGCTTAGGTATCTTTCAGTTTTTCGAAGAAATTTTTATTTCTCACTTGTAGCTTTCTTCAATCGTGCTCTTAGTATATCTCACTGTCTTTTTGGGAAAAATTTCCCTTGTAATATATGTATTCTCTTCTTTATTTATTGCATAACTAGTGCCTTGTGATCATTGGCTTTCCTCCCACTTCTACCTGTGTTTTTAAGTTGCTTCTATTAGACTCCTTTAGAGTTCCCTCTAATGTTGGTCATTTAGCCTCTCCTTGTTGCCTTTGTGTTGGCCCTTAAACTCCTTTGCTCCTTGTCCCCACTAGAAAGTGGTTCCTTCTTCTCGATAAATGTGCAATGTCATTCTAGAAAGGACCTCCAACAGTCATAGGTGGTAGTAGAGTTGGTAATAAATGTCCCCGGTAATTTGAATATTTGCACCTTGAGAATATGGACCTAAACTGGAAAGTCTATCATCAAATGAACCAAACATCTTTCTAGCATATGAACTCCAGTCACTTAAAGTTAAAGTCAACTGTCAGAATGAAGAAATTGATTCCTTGCACATGAAATTAAATGAATTGCAAATGTAGAGGGAGACAAGTGAAAACCAAATCTCTACAAGCAATGCACTCAATCGATCTCCCAACAATTGGCAAATTGATCTAAATAGGCCCTTGGCAAAAGATCCCCCTCCTTTTTTATTATGAATTCCTACTATATTTTTTTCTTTTTGTTCAACCAATTTTGCAAAATGTATGCATGTCAATCATTTTCTATAGTAGTCTTACGGTTTAAAATTTTGGAAACCACTTAGTAGTCATGCTATGAAGGAACAAAAGCATGAAAAAACAATGTAATCATTTCCCATGTATCTTGTTGTGTCCGGGCGTAGACTTGATAGAAAGACTACTCATTTGTGTTAAAATAAAAATAAAAATCATTAGTTGTATGGTAGGAATTTAACTAAATATATATAGAATTTAATTTTTAAAAAATCATGTCCACAAGTGTCATTAAAATCTTGTGACTTATTATTGATTTACTGTATTTTCTTGTTACATGTTTTTTAAATGTATATATGTTTAACTCATATATCAATTATTTTTCTAACTAATAATAATAATTTAAAATAAAGCTATAATTTAGTTAATTTTTATGATTATTTTTTATTTTAGCAATATGAGAGAATAAATATATTGATATTTATTATGGATTGATGTCTACTGACATTGACGAGCCATTTAATTTATATGGTTGTGCTAGTATACAATGAATATAGACAATATCATGAAATTTGTCATTTTTAATTTTTTAACATATTTGCATTGTTTGCATGTATACCTTATCATTAACATAAAAATTGACTTCTACAACTAATATATTAGTATAAATCCATCTTAACCACAAATCTCTCAAGGGTGTAGAGGGATCAAATTTTGTCAGGTGCAAATCTCTTCTAAAATGCAAATCTTGAAAATTTGTTAATCGTCATCATTATGAGAAGAGTGTATGTTCGTATTCATTATAAAGTAATCAATTTGAATTTGACTTTCCATATATATATATATATATATATATATATATATATATATATATATATATATATATATATATATATATATATATATATATATTTATTTATTTATTTATTTATTTATTTATTTTAAAGCAATGAAATATCATTGGATCCCAATTGTATAGTCTACAATAATCACACTAGTGATTACATACACAATTTTAAGACAACTTAAACTTTTTCAATGGAGAATAAGAAAATAAATACAATCTTGGTCTATAGAGTTGATGACCCATGCTACTTTTTAAGTTATTAAAATAAAATAACTAGATCAGACTAAAGGATTGCAAAATTGTAGAGGACCAAAAAACCAAAGGCGGGCCTTATTCTTGTCGATTAGTCACTTGCATAAGTTGGCTTGTTGAGGTTGATTTCACATTTACAAGGAGCATCCTAAGGGACATCATGATCTGAAGAAGCATTTTCCCCAAGTGATAATTAGGTAATAATATCCCTAAGGGCATCCATCTCATCTTCCAATCTTATGATTTTTTGTTGGAGAGACAGGATTTAATCAACCTGATCAGTTTGAACATGATACACCTGGCAGAATTTGACCTGTAGGTCATAGTCAGCTTTGTGTAGAGCTTCATGAGCAAAGATACAATGGGAGTAGGGGATTTCCGCAGAAGAGGAGTTAGAATTCAAATCAGAACTCATGTCGGCACTTCAGTTAGGAGTCTCCATGCAGTAATATTCAAAAAGGTTTGGCCACTAAAGAGGGACAATAGCCTGATTCCACAAACACAGGGGATGAAACTATAGTTCAGAAACCCCAGATAAAGTGTTCTTAATTGTTGTGAAGATAAATCCCCTTTGTGAACAGAGGCGATCTCTCTAGCCCCATAGTGGGTCTAGAAACTTAAGAGACTATCTAATGCAAGATTTCTTAGCTGATATCCAAAACAAGATGAGAAAGGGAATAGGCCTACCTCTTCCTGATGTTATGCTTGAATCCTTTGATGATGGCCTCAATCCACAATCCCTTAGGCTCACTCCTCACTACTAGTGGCGTACGATTACCTGTAGGAGATCAAGAAACAATAACAAACGTAATCCAATACAAAACATACATTGAATATCGGCTATCTAACAAATCAAGGAACATTAGATTATTTGTGCAAATGATTAGAAAAATATAGAAAGAAAACACCATATGTTTTATTAATAAATATGAAAGAGAGAGCTTACAACCTTGGACTTGATGTTGGAGGCCTCCCTTTGGTGATGTTCGAGTCCTTCACCGAAGCTCTTAAAGCACTCCTTCTCTCGGATATCTTAGGCGTTATCACAATACAAGGATGCAAGTAAAATGGATGATCAGACCATCCCAACAATGACCAACCAGTAGTGGAAGGATGAGGATAAATTTATAGGAAGGGAAAGGGATTTAGGAGCCCATGAAAGAAGGAGGAAGGTCCACTTTTCAAGGGATAATCCCCCATTGATAAGATCAAAATCTCTAAATGAGATAGCTCGACCCTATCTCCATTGAATGACATCGATCTCGCCGTCCTAGAAACTTCTAGAGGTCAAAGCTTCTCCTCCATTTGAGGAAACACTGCTAAAAAGGGTTCAACGCGGTTTTCTCAATCAAAAGAGCACTGACAACGTTAGGGTAGAACTGTCAACCTACCATCAACACGGGTAGGTAACTGGAGGAAAGCGTTGACCCATAAATTTAAGGTTTTAGATAAGTTTCTTCAATGATCTTTCAAGGCAGCTTTCTTTTAGTCTTTAGTGGATGTCTTTATATATTTTTCATAGGTGGAAATATTACACATAATTCATCACAAGGAACTTCGGGATCAGGGACAAGAAGTGAGCAGAGTGACAAATTACTGTGTAAAATATGCCCCCTAAAGCATGAAGGCAGAACGGGGAGTGATGGGTGAAATGCTTTACGAACTAGGCAAATAACTCAGAATACCGCCAGGAAACCTGCCAAATCAAACATAATACAATATGTCACATCTCTGATATGAATATGCCTAACAACATGTATATGGACTAGGCATTAAATAACACATGAACCCATAGCATGGTCGCAACCATCCACCTTAAGGAGATCATGGAAATAGATTCACAACATGGATGCAACCATCCGTATAGACAGGATCATGTGTACAATCATGAATACTCAATAACTCCACGCAACCTAGATAATGGAAAATGTGATCCAGGGTATTTTTCTCGATCTCATTCTACCCAACGTATGAATCTAGCCATGTGAATAGATGTTCTGATGTCGAACATGGTAGAAGTTACCTAATTACCGATTAAAGATGAAAACTGTTAACAAGCATGAGAGAAACCACCAATAACGAGGATGGCCCTCAAGTTACAACAACATAATCTACAAGTGTGAATAAATGAGTTGAATTTGAACACTTGTAGAATCATCTGATTGAAGACCAATGATGTGAACTTGTCATCGAACACGAAGAACTTGCCATTGAGGCATGCAAGCTCCAAGGTACTGAGAATGAGTTTCTAAACCATATTCCTGGATAATGAGATGAAGTCGACAGGAAGTGATTTGTTGAAGGAGAGCCATAATGATTCCCACATCATCGACACGAAACAATGGATATATCAAGATAATATGAGTGATTCAGGATTATTACAGACAGGGTAAAATAAGTAGAGGATGTTTGACTTTGACAAAAGGACTTCTCTTGAACATATCAGCGACACAACTCCAAAGTGTGGCAACATTCAACTCAAATAGGATTAGAATTCATGATGACCGGAATGATGATCAAATGAGAGGCAAATAGATTTCCCAAACCCAGGAGGCAAAAATGACGAATGAAGGATATCCCCAACCCAACATGAACTACATATGAGTGTCATGTTCAAGAGCGACAAGCTTCCCAAAACACACAAGATGTTCCACTTTCAAATTTTCCCTTGTTATTGCTAATGGGTACCTCTTTATTTTTTATATCCAATGTGAAGAGGATAACATATGTTGAGCATGTAAGTTCATTCTTTGAATGAATCCATCTGAGTAATTTTAACGAGCCCTAGGAAGGAGGAACTTGGTCTCATCATGGTGACAAGTCTATCCCCATTCAATTTTTTAATGAGTCCAATGGAAGGGGAACTTGGTGTATTTTTCATGTTTTGGGAGTTTGAAAAATAAAAATAAAAGTAGAAAACTCCATCAGGTCCCTTTTCGTAAGTCGTCCCTTGAATCCGAAAAGGTAGAAAAAAATATATGAGAGAGCCTCTTAACCATGTTCGATCAAAGTATTCCTTTTTCATAAATAGTTAATCTCAGCCCGAAAAATGGGTAAACATGTACTGAGATGACGTTAATTCATTTAATTTAATGAGTTCGAAATGACAAGTACTCGACAACCTTTTCATTTTTCGAGAGTCAGAAAAGAGCTGAAAGATGACTCCACCTGGAGGAATGAGTGATATAAAGGGATAGTAATTGGTTCCAGTGATGATGGGACTGCTCAAAATAATTAAAGGTCAAGAGACTGGATAACAAGACCACTCATTGCAGTGGTTCCCCATGCAAGGGTAAAAAAACAAGTGAGAGTGTGATCGGCCAAGCAGATGGTGACAATAGAATGAGAAAACCAAGGCTCATCTGGAAAGAAAGGGCAGATAAAAGGGCAATCACAATATGTGTAATGAGGATGGTTTCATTTTTACACAAGCTTGAAACATGGGAAACTATGATTAATATTGGTTTCATTTTTACACAAGCTTGAAACATGTGGAAAAACTATGCTTGAAAGTGGTTTCATTTTTACACAAGCTTGAAACAGAAAAAAACTATGCTTGGAATAATTTTGCATGCCCCCAGCATGGTGAATCAATTCGAGTTACATGACCCCCAAGCTTCAATTCATTCACCTAAGTAGACTACTGGTTACTAATAGGTGGATGGAATGAAGGTTCATTTACAAGATCAAGTGAAAGACTCGACTAGGTATTTACGAGATCTAATCAAAGACTCAAATTGGAAGGGGATTTGTTTCATTTTTTAACGAGGTTGACACTGTAAAAGACCTATCCTCATGACACCTTGTTTCATTTTGAGCTTGACATAAGACAAAAGAACTCTGCTCCGGAGACCTTGTTTCATTTTTTAAGGAGCTTGAAACAAGACAAGGAACTCTGCTTCGACGCCTTGTTTCATTTTTTAAGGATCTTGACACAAGAAAAGGAACTTTGCTCCGACACCTTGTTTCATTTTTTAACGAGGTTGACACAAGAAAAGGACCTTTGCTCTGGAGACCTGGTCATCGCCCATAAAAGGTCATGGATTCCAAGAGTTTCTCATCAGATGGGAGAACAACACGCTGGAAATTAGGGTCCAATGCCCCCAGTACATGGAGCACTATATCACTGAATGGATCATTAGTGGATGCATACATGGAAGAAGTTGCCACATAATTAATCTGTGGCGGGAAAGATACCACTTGCATGTAAGGACCATTAAGGGATGATGGTTGATTGGGAACCAGATTAGGACCAATGAATGGCATTTGATCGATGGTCACAATTCTTCCGTCATGTGGGAAAAACAGCATACAAAAGAGAGAAGAGACAAGAGCTCCCATGGCATAAGTATAGTCACACCCGAGGAGTAAGTTAAAGTCCAAAGGACCTTGGACAACCATCACATCTATATAGACAGTATTTACTCCCAAAGTAATAGGTAACTTCAGAAGGATCCCTAACAGTTGACTGGTTCCTTTGTTAAACACTAAAAAATTATAGGTATCAGGCACGAGCTATGGAGAACAAAAAGCTTTCCAAGTATTTTAGGACAAAATACTAACAAATGCACCTTCATATATTATGGTGCTAGGTAGGGCCAGATTATAGGCCTGTACTATGATATCGAAGGGCATGTAAGAAGGAATACAATATCCTGTTAGTCGACTCCAATCAAAGGAAGCGACCAGATTACTTAGAGGGGGTGTCGTGGGAATGGGAGAACTACCCTTTGTGTTATAGGAACAGGAGGATCACCCTCCTGTACCATGGGAACATGAGGATTTCCCTCCAATTCATGGGAACCTGAAGAAACAAAAAGAACCTAAGTGGTATGCGGTTCACTCTATACAGGAAAGGCCTGATCAACTGAAGGCGGAATCAATTCAATCATATTCTCAACCAATGGTTGGTTAGGAACAAACTCGTGGGGTTCACTTTTGGAGAGAGTGGGATTGACTAGAGTTGAATTCTGATTAATCACTTGATCAACTAACAGAGGATCAAAGGAAAGCTTTTAGTATCCAACAAGAAGACAGGGCTGAGAAGCAGTAAGGTTATCCAACACTTTCGAGGCTTCATCCATATAAGGACAAAGGTGAATGGGATGATTCCCTTCACATAACCTACAGGGAAATTTGACTTTACCCTTTTTCCCATGGGCCTTATTATCACTAGTTGAGGTTTTTCACCATCATGATCTCTAGAGGCTGATGACAAAGGCCGATTTGGCCCAGTGGACCACACTTCTAAAACCTTGGGAATACTAGGGCAATCTCTAAGAAGGTGGTCACCCTTACATAGCTTGCAAGAGAATTTAACTTTGCGGGATTGAATGGAAGATTTTTCAACATCAGTTGCATTGATAGAAATGGTCTCTTGGTTCCCCCCCTTGATTAGTTTGCTTCTTCTTCTTCGTCCTCTTCTTATTCTTCGTAGCTTCCTGGTTACTAGAATCCATACTTTCACGAGGAGAAGAGGAATAACAGGGTGAAGAAACAGGCGAAGAAGGTGAGGGGTCAAATTTAGGATCAACATGAGGTTGACACTATTAAGGTGGAGGCAAACTTGGTTGAGAAGCAACTTGGGAATTCAGAACTATGGGGGTCGAAAATAACCAAACTGGAAAACCAATGGTAAATCCCAGAAAGGACAACGTTGCCATATACGAAGCACCAATATTTCCAGAAGAAGGAGAAGTATCAGGATTCCCATCAAAGGGGATTCCTTGATTGAAAAACTCAGGAACTGTTTCCTTTAGTCTCAACCTAAGATCTGCTAAGGAGTTGTGTATGGGTAAAATGTTATTTCGTGGGCAGTAAATTTTAGAAATTAAACACAAAATAAATCAAAAAGGGTGAACTAGGCATAAAGGATTAGAAGGTATCCGTGAACTACAATATACACCTTAGAAAATAAATTTACCAAGGAATTAATGTACGACAACCAATCTCCCTGAATGTTGTGTTCGATGTATCACGTCTACAAGGCAGCCGACTTGATTACCTATGATAGGTTTGCAACCTAGTGGAGTCTCTGAATATATACTCGACGGTACGTGGGAGTCCAGTCCGTAGTAACGTTGTCTAATATGTAGTCGTACGATGAGAGCGCCCCCTCATAATTTTCATACGTGGAGCATAGTCATATATACTTCCATACGTGGGACGAGATATCACCCTCGGAATGTAACACAGATTGTTAGCGACAGCTGCTACACTTATCGACGCTGGAACACGTCTCTAGCCTAGACCTCTAGATGTTTGTATTAATTTCAAATGCTCCTTAAGGTTAATTGAATAATTTTTAAAGTTTATCTTCAGTTAAGTCTCAATTTAAGGCTCAATATCGATGTCACCTGAACCCTATAATGCAACTAAATGCTAAAAGGGATTCTTTCCATTTCGATGAATTATAAACTAATGAGGGAAGAAGCGCAAAAAAGAGTGCAAGTAATGCAACAAACAATGATACCCCCCAACTAGTTCAAAACTACTGAAATGAAAATTTTAAGGATTGATTTCACTTTCACCATCACAATTCAATTTAAAACATCAAAAGATGCAAACTATGCAATGTAATCTATGCAAAATTTATTTTTCCCAAAAATTATGCAATGTAATCTATGCACAATTCTCTTTTTCTTTTTGATGAATGAGAATGCACTTAATGCAATTGTCGATGAAATGAGAATCTACTTAACGCACTTTGAAATGAATGCACTCAATGCACCTTTTAGTTTTTAAACCACCAAACAATACAATCAATGTCTAATGATAATCACAAAATTCATTTTTCAAATGCAATGTAATCTAATGCACTTTTTACGAAAAGTAATTTTTTGAGATAAAAAACTAAACAAATGCAAAAGCTCAATTTCTTTCATGGAATGCAAATTATGCTTAATGATAAGCAAAAAAAGAAAAATTCCAAACATACAAGCAGTAAAAACAACTTAATGGACTCAAAGAATCAAAGGTTCAACCAAAATTTCACTTTTACCACTTCAAGTATGGGATGGAATTTTGCACACCACAAAGAAACTAAGACCACACAAAAAAAATTTGATACACATAGAGCAAGAGGTTGACCTTCGAGATCAGGACACACTAGGATTTTTAGCTTAAACCCCATAAATTCTCAAATTTAAGGACCAACGCTACTTTACATAGAAAAAATCGTACTAATAGGGTCTTCAACGCTACTTTAGACCCCCAAACCTATGCTAGCAATGTTACTTTATATAGAAAAAACAATGTTGGTCTATGAAACTGTACCAGTGCGAGGAGACAATGGAAGACATGGCTCTCAAACGCGACTTTACTTATAAATATCCACACTGGCAGCCCGACTGTGTCTGAAAAAGACGCGTTGGTCGAGGAATGCTTAGGAAAAGCAATCCAAACTGAAGCAGGAACCTAGACCTGATACTCTAAAGTGAAAATCAAGCACTATGCATACCTATAGAGACCTAAATAGACTCAAATATCAATGATAGGTCAAACTGATAAGAAATCAACACAAGAAAGGGAAGGTAGAGAGGCTAAAGCTCCCTAGTGAAGTTGCCAATTCTGTTGTGAAGATAAATCCCCTCTGTGGACAGAGGTGATCTCTCTATCCGTAGAGTGGGTCTAGCAACTTAAGAGACTATCTAATGCAAGATTTCTTAGCTGATATCCAAAAGAAGATGAGAAAGGGAATAAGCCTACCTCTTCCTATGCTATGTTCGAATCCTTTGATGATGGCCTCAATCCACAATCCCTCAGGCTCGCTCCCAGCTACTAGTGGCGTATGATTACCTGCAGGAGATCAAGAAACAACAATAAATGTAATCCAATACAAAACATACATTGAATATCGGTTATCTAACAGATCAAGGAACATTAGACTATTTGCGCAAATGATTAGATAAATATAGAAAGCAAACACCAGATTTTTTATTAATAAATATGAAAGAGAGAGCTTACAACTATGGTCTTGATGTTGGAGGCCTCCCTTTGGTGATGTCTGAGTCCTTCACCGAATCTCTTAAAGCACTCCTTCTCTTGGATAGCTTAGGCATTATCACAATACAAGGATGAAAGGAAAATGAATGATCAGATCAACCCAATAATTACCAACCATTAGTGGAAGGATGGGGATCAATTTATAGGAAGGAAGAGGGAGTTAGGATCCCATGAAAGAAGGAGGAAGGTCCACTTTTCAAGGGATAATCCCCCATTGCTAGGATCTAGGACTGCTTTAAAATAATAGTGGAGAAGCAGTCCTAGCTTGAAAATAATTGTAAGTCGACATATTTTTGGGTATGGAGTAAAACAAAGTTCCTCTTTGAGACTCTTGTCACCCCTGTTATTTTATATGGATGTGAGGCTTGGGGTTACAGTGTATCTAGAGAATCATTGAGGAAAATTGAGTTGATCTAAAAGCAATTTATAACCTCCAACTTAAAGATTAAAGGAAATAATCCCTACCCTATCCTATTGATTGAAGCTAGTCTTTCCCCCATTGAAAACATGGTTATGGTTAGGTATATGTATAAGAATAAGCTATACAACATGGAATCCAAGAGGTTCCAAAAAATTGCTTTTAACTCTAGCCAAAACCCCCACCTTTAGCTCAAGCGAGGCTGGCAGAAGAATGCCCAGACTTGCCTAGACCATTGGGGGATAAAGGAGGAAATAATATTGGAGAATAAGGATAATATTAAAAATATTATTACTTCAAAATTTAAGGATAATTTTCGGGATGATAAGGAGTTAGAGGGAAAGAGGAAGCTAAGGTATTATAAGGAGGTGATCAACCCCAATCTTGATAACTAAAGTTATCTTTTTTACTTGAGCAGGGCTAAGAAGAAAATGAACATTGGCAAGATAAGGACTAACTCTCATGAGCTTCAAAGTGAAACGGGGTGTTGGTCGATTCCCTAAACATCTTGGGATGAAACAGTTTTTCACCTTTGCGATATTAAGAGGATTGAAGATGAAATTCAATTTCTTTGTATTTCCTAGCTCTTACACACATCCGTTATAATTTTCAAAATATTTTCCACACTACCAACCTTCTTAACTTGTTAATTGTACAAAACCATGGCAATCTAGGACTGCTTCTCTCCCTTATTTTCGATCGTAGAAATAAAATATTAAAGAATATCAATTAATCTCTTACTTTCTTAAGGTCCAATAGACCATATTGGTCTTAGTAGATGTTAATCATCATCATAATCATCATTATCCACATTATAAGTCAAGTTTTAGGTTTAAATATCATGGGGAGGGGTTTGTGCTGGGAGCCAATTTTGAGGGTTCCATTGTCCCAAAGGGGATCTATGCCAACAGAGTTTCACAAAATCCTAATGAAAACATCCCTCATTTAGATAAATCATTATTACATTCAACATCAAGGTTAACCCAAACCTATGTTGAAGTTTGCAACAAGAAACAGTGATATTTCCATCCATAAACAACATGACAACACCTACACTAGTGTGGGACCACAGGTCATGTAATGATGGGTCCTAGTGATACATTAGTTGCAATTCAATTTATTTAATAAATTGGAAATGTGTATAATTTAACTATCCCTTAATTACATTGGACAATAAATTGTAATATTATCTCATAATCACTTGTAATAGTTAATTGAGTGTGATAGACTCAGTTAGCTCATGAAATTCGAGTTGAGGGTGGTTGGTGAGGCATGCAGAGTGATTCCATGCGTTTTAGAGTTCAAGTTGCAGTTAATTGCATGAGTTTAATGCATGAGAAATCAATTAAGTGAGTTAAATTGAGTTAAACTAGTTGTAACTATTTGTTGTATTAGTCAGAGGTAAAGTGAATTAAATCATATTTATTTCACATGCAGTGATCTCCATGCAACTGACGATTTAATATTAATAGCTGCATGCATGTCAGTTCCATTGGAGACCCGGTTGAGAAAAAGGTTAAAGGGAAGTTGACTATCAGTTGTGTTATTGGAAAATTGCCCGGATGCAGTTAAAACACCACATGATTTCCCATGATACTTGTGCATTTGAGAAAGGCTGAAATTCCTAAGGAATAGGGATTGCATTCCTCATGAATTGTGTGCGCAAGGCAGGCTGAAGACAGGCTGAGAATTGGCTAAGTGTTGGCCCGATTTTGTCCAGATCAATGTGAGATGATAGGCAGAGTGTAGGAGACTCTTGTGGGAAGAGTGCATTGTAATTGTTTCATGATTCCTTGGTTGAATATACAATATAGATAGAGGGGTTTTGAGCAGCAATATTTCCCCAAGAAAATATATGTGTTGTGGTTTGATTTGCGTCTTTCTTTACTTGTTGTGATTGGTGATCGTGTTTATTTTTTGCAATAGATTTGTAGAAGGATTCAATATCTAGCTTTAGTACATTGCTTGATCGGATTGAATCCATTGATATAAATATGTTTGTATAATTTCTACAGTGTATCAGAGCACAGGAAATCACTATAATAGAGGAGAAGCTGAGATTGTGACTGAGTAGAATTCAAATTTGCAAAAGTATTCTTGGTGCGATAGGCAGATCAGGATCGAAATGGCTTTCAATGGCTTGAGATTAGAGTATGCACTTGAGTGCAGTTCCAATTATATTGCGTGGAAAGACAAGATGGAGTCAGTACTGAAGGACAATGGGTTGAAAGAATTCATTGATAATGAAATTCCTAAACTCGTTGCAGTAGATGCCGCAAATCTTGATGCTTGGCAAAAGAAGGTTGCAAAGATGAGAAGGATCTTATTGGAGGGAGTACGAGACCACATTGTCTCAAGTCTCCATGGAAAAGCGACTCCATATGCAATGTGGAAGGCTTTGAAAGATATGTTCAGAGCAACAATGATCATAGAAAATTGGCACTGAAGGACAAGCTCAAGAAAATCAAAATGGAGAAACGCGACACTATTCTGAAATATTTAACCAATTTTTTCTAATGTCGAGATGAGCTTGGGAGTGTCGGAATTACTATCGCACATGATGACTTGGTGATCCTAGCTCTTCTAGGCCTTCCCAAGAGTTGGCATAGTTATCAGGACTTTGTCAATGGGAGAGAGAAGCTATTAGATTGGGAACGACATTGGTCGGATTTGGTGCAAGAAGAATTCAGGAAAAATACCAAGGATGGATATTCATCTAAGACAGATGATGAAGAAAATTTCACCTTGGTTGGTAAGGAGAATAAAGGGAAAGGAAAGAAATCCTATTCCAAATCTGAGACAGACGAAGAAGGCAAGGATCATGACATGTCCAAAGTGAATTTTTTTCATTGTCACAAGCATGAACATTATGCCACTAATTGTCCACAAAAGAAGAAGAACAAGAAGGCTTCAGGATCTGCAGCTGGTGAGGCTTTGGCCTCGCAATTTGAGTTGGAATTCTTGCCCATCGCATGCATGGTGTCAAATGCGATGGGATTAATGTGGTACTTGGATAGTGGTGCATATTTCCACATGACGGGAGTCAAAAAATTTCAGTAGCTTGGAGGAGAAGGACCTCCAGATGCATATCGAAATGGGTGACGATGGAAGGTATAACGCTATCAGGATTGGTACAATTACCTTCTAGAGACAGTTAGGTAAACCCTTCTTATTAAAAGATGTAATGCATGTACCAAGCTTGAAAAAGAATTTAGTTTCAGTCACAACGTTGGAGGATATAGGTTATTGTTGAAAATGCAGCAAGATGATGGAGCTTGGTGAAATGAAGTCGCCTTCACTAAGTGGGCCCGCAGACAAATTCTGGCGCAAATTCTATTTTTAGACTATGTCTATTTTTAGACATATGGAGCATGGTTCGGGGATTCCAGTTTGAGATTCTTGAAGTATGTGTCATGTTGGTAAAAATAGATGAGACTCTATTTTGAGGTCAAAGAGGTCGAAGTCTATTTTTAGACTGCCTCTCCTTAAAACAGGGAAGTCAAATATTATTTACCCTTAATAATATTTAGACTATAAACTTGAGTTTACTCTCTTGGAGCACTTCAGTTCGAGCTACAGAAGTGGCTCATGCATCTGACAGAGGAATCACGTGGTTCCCAAGGGTTTGATGGCATCTGGTTGACTTCAGTTAGACTTCAGTGGCAGAAGTTTGGAGGAGTTAATGAGACAGATAGTGGAGTTGTGTTCTGTTTATTTTAGTTGAACTGATTGAGATTAGTTTAACTAGCTAATAAATTAGTTATGAGTGGAGTGAATTAAATATTATTTAATTCATTAATTAGTAACTCATTATTCAACTCAAGAACACATCAGTTCACTACAGTGTATGATCAGTTCAGTGGAGACCAGTGAAAGAGGTAGATGAAAGGGTAGAGTTAGCTATCAGTTGTGACTATACTGTTGCTATTTGCAACACACGGATAGGTGGAGTAAGCCCATGAGGATTGCGCAGTTCAGGCTGGTGGTTTATCTATATAAAGAGGCCATCCCATAGCATTGAAACACGCAATAGAGGCAAGGCAATTGGCGGTGAGTTTTGAACTAGTAACCTGTTCAAAACTGAGCTAGATTGTGAGTAACTTCATGAGAAAGTACTGAGTACTTGTGAGGAGTATTGTACTGAGTTTGTTACTTGATTTCTCCATTATAATATACACAATAGCTGTGGGGTTTTCAGCTATAAGCTTTCCCCATACATACTGTGTTAATGTGTATGATGATTTGATGTATTATCGCTTGATTTTATTTCCGCATGTTTGATGATCTGATCTGAGTTGAGTGGAAGAGATTATGTGTTGTGTATGAAGTTCAAATAGTATGTGACCAGGATAGTCTCGGTGGATAATTAATCATTATTCATCAAATTTCTACAGTTATGATGTGGTTTTCTGTGAAGGGAAAGCTTTCCTTCGACACAAAGCCACAGGACAAGCCAACAATATTTGGATTTGTGTGAATAATCTCTATAAAATCGATGTAGATGGCTACACAACATTGATGGGTAAGGCGAATAAAATGGTGAGCCGGGATGAGGGTGAGTTATGGCACAAGAGATTAGGCCATCTACACCACAGAGCTTTGAAGGTCATGCAACAGATTTCTATGGGGCTTCCAAAGGGCACTCTTGCATAGATAGATACATGCAAGGGATGTACCATGGTGAAGTGTGAGAAAGCCATGCAATTTTCCCTTGAGAGGGAGCTTGATTTTCATGCAGATGAGGAACTCTTGGTTCCTAAGGATGAACCTCAAGATGTGGAGCATCCACAAGATGAGGATCATGGAGTGGCAGAAACCACTCATGCAGAGACCTCCAGGAGGGGGAAATTTCGAGCCAAATGGGAAGAGGGAGTACATGCAGCTATACCTCTATGTGTGAGGTGGGGAGATGTGCAAAATTAAACCCAAGAAAAAATTTGGGCAGGGTCCTAGAGATGGAGTGTCTCATGGATTGAACTTGGCTACGAGGAGCCCTTAGTATAGTAGTAGCAGGATCAATTAGATTGATTCAGCCAGATGTCAGGTGAAAAGAAATCAAAGTGATAGGTGTCGGATACTGGAGTGCAGATCAGAGTTGGAAATAGTGTAAAGTGCATGGATGCAGATGTCAACAACTCAGAGAGTCCAGTAGACATGTGCAGTAGCTAGCAACAATCAGAAGACTCTAATGACAAATGCATTATACTAATTCAATTGTTTGGAGGCTATTCAGTTTCAGAAGTGTTGCATGTGCAATAAAAACTAGAGAAGTGTTGCATGCAAAAGTTGCATGTGCGAGAAACACTAGAGAAGTGTTGCATGTCGCATGCAAGAGGTGCATATGCGCATGAAAGGACATTCCAAGGTACCAGAACGAGACAGATTGATTCCTTTCTTGTTGAGAGGGAGTGTTGAAATTTGCAACAAGAAATAGTGAAATTGGCATCCAGAAACAACATGACAACACCTATACTAGTGTGGGACCACATGTCATGTAATGATGGGTCCTAGTGATACATTAGTGTGCAATTCAATTTATTTAATAAATTGGAAATGTGTCTAATTTAATTATCCCTTAATTAAATTGGACAATAAATTGTAATATTATCTCATAATCACTTGTAATAGTTAACTGAGTGTGATAGACTCAGTTAGCTCATGAATTTCGAGTTGAGGGTGGTTGGTGAGGCATGCAGAGTGATTCTATGTGTTTTAGAGTTCAAGTTGCAGTTAAGTGCATGATTTTAATGCATGAGAAATCAATTAACTCAGTTAAGTGAGTTAAAGTCTGTTGAACCAGTTGTAACTGTTTGTTTCACTAGTGAGAGGTGAAGTGAATTAAATAAGATTTAATTCACATGCAGTGATCTACCATGCAACTGATGATTTAATATTAATAGTTGCATGCATGTCAGTTCCAGTGGATACCCGGTTGAGACAAAGGTTAAAGGGAAGTTGACTATCAGTTGTGTTATTAGCAAACTACTCGAATGCAGTTAAAACACCACAGGATTTCCCATGATACTTGCGTAGTTGAGAAAGGTTGAAATTCCTGAGGAATAGGGATTGCATTCCTCATGAATTGCGTGAGAAAGGCAGGCTAAAGACAGGCTGAGAATTGGCCAAGTGTTGGCCTGATTTTGTCTAGATCAGTGTGACACGATAGGCAGAGTACAAGAGACTCTTGTGAGAAGAGTGCATTGTAATTGTTTCATGGTTCCTTGGTTGAATATACAATATAGATAGAGGGGTTTTGAGCAACAAGATTTCCCTGGGAAAATATCTACATTGTGGTTTGATTTGCGTCTTTCTTTACTTTTTGTGATTGGTGATCGTGTTTATTTTCTGCAATTGATTTGTAGAAGGATTCAATATCTAGCTTTATTACATTGCTTGATCAAATTGAATCCATTGATATACATATGTTTGTATAATTTATACAACCTAAACCCAATCTAATATTTAAAAACAAACATAAACAAAACATTACCTCTATACATATACACAACAACATCTTTATTATATTAAATTGTAAATTTAATATATTTTAACACAACGAAACAAAGTTGTTAAAAAAAAAATTATTTAAATTTTTTGTCTATTTTTTCGTAAATTTATATTGGTATTACCTCAAAATATCAAAGTAGCAAGATACATATGTCATATATTTAATGTGTTTACTAAGCTCACTATAGGTTGTCTCAATCTGTCATAAGGGAAACAAGATTTACTAACCACCTACGGAGGATAATGTCTAACCAAAATAAAAATTAAATATTGTATATTAATAATCCTATCAGCTACTTAACTACAAGTAAAATTTCTACATTAATACATAACAAACAATCATGACTTTGAAGAAGTAATAGGAGATGGATCTTGGGAGCTAGATCTAGGAGGAGCTAGAGGCTTAATGTCGTAATGGAGATGACTCTCCAGGTGGGCAATCCTAACATCCAGGATCTCCATACACGAGCCCTTGTAACACTTGGCACACATGATATGATTCAAAGTAGATATAATGTTGTTCCACTCATGTTTTTTCTTGAGGACCCTGCCTAGGAAGGTTTTCAATTGCTAATGTAGGGTAATGGAGTTTAGGCACTATTTTTGTCTTCCCCTTGCATGACTAGGTTTAATAACCCATTGGGCTATCTCTTCAAGCATTTCAAAGTCTGAGAAAGCTTAGCGGCCATCGACTGTCAGGCTCTCAAGATGGAAAATATCGTCACAAATATCAAGAGGAGTAGTTGAATGGTGGATGACTGGAACCTCCTAAGCCTCAGTCTGGGACCGTGTTTTTCCTTGGGGGGCACAACCTCCTCCCCCTCAATGGTTTCACATGTGTTGGTGAGACATGATGCACAAAGAAGGGCACACCAATTACAAAGATCAAGGCTCAATGAACCAGAGAAGGAGGTATCACAGAAACAAGGGATATCAAGATGGAATCTAATACAAGGGAGATGGGGTGTGGTTATATTATACTAACACAAGACATCATAATAGAGAAATATGGTAGCACATGAAATTCCTTGGGTAGGGAAAGGTTTCTAGCAGTTTTCGATGCACCACAAATCATGATGCTAATTACCAGAAACTACAATATAACTGACTAGACTGAAACCATTAAATGCAGTGCCAAATAAAATGCAAACATAGTAAAGAGAATTAGAAAGTTCCCTGAAGGAAGTCTCCCATGCTATCAAAACCTATGAATGTTGTAGAGTTGAAGACGGGGAAGCGACCTCTAATGTTGAAAGCACTAGCTCTGGAAAAAACCACAGTATCCAATGAGAAATCTCGTTGCGCAGCCAAGATTGTCATTTAATTTGTCATCTCACCCATTTTGTAGGCACCAAGCCATCTAGACTCCATCAATTTTTCCAAGGCATGAATAAAATCCAACCAAATCAACTCCACTGTTTGACATTCGTAAGCACGTTTTAGGAAAAACCAAGTAGAAATTCTTCGGAATTACATTAGATTCACCATGCACTTTGATCCGTAAACTATCGTATTTGTTATCACAAAATTGCACTTGATTGGTTGCCGATCAGACAACTAATGTAACTGTTTCAAACCATCTTTTGATTGAAGCTTAGCCTCTTCAGTCTGAGAGGGCTCTCTCAAAGGGGTTTATGATATTAGATAATGACAGGACTAGATGGCTAACTCTATTTGAAAAGTAACTTGATTTTTGTGTATGTAGGTTGAAAAGAATGCAGGCTTGTTACCATTGGGCTTATGGAGTCAACAAATCAATAGATTCAGTGGCAAGGTTTCTTGATATGGAAGCTGAGGCAGATAAGAGTCTTTAACAAAGGAAAATCACACATAGAACATAGGGCAACACAGTGATTTCATCAATAAAGGAAGTCATAACATAAACATATGAATTGTGAGTAATAAAGATGAAATCTACTTCAAGAGGTAAACATAAAGATATAGATCAGAAAGACATTAAAAAATCCATGAGAATCTCAGGTCTGTAAAGAAGAAGTCCTCTGTATTATTAATATAAGTCAAATTACATAAAGCAACAGTATGGTGCAAAAAATCTCCAACCTCTTACTACTTTGATGATTTTCCTTTAAATAGACATTCTTACAGCAAGGATGATCTGCCTCTTGGCTAGATTCATCGAATTCTTCATATGACACCTCATATAACATAAAAATATGTTTTTTAACAAGAAAATGACATCTACACCCTAAAGATGACTTTTCCTAATAGGACTCAAACTCCTATTTATTACATCAATCTACCTTATCTTTAAAACAGTTACATATCAGTGACAACTAAGCATCACATGTTCTAATAGGCTATGACATAGCTCATCACTACTTGACATATTAAAAACCCTACTAATCATGTGGAACAAAACCCTATTTTTCAGGAGTACAAGACATTATCTTCAACGAAAGCTTTCGCTAATGAGCTGTCTCCACTTCTTTGTCTTCAAGTCATAAATGTTTAGTGGTAAGATCCCTTGACCTGTTGGATGTGTCCACCTGTCTAAAACTGCCAATGGGATGCTTCAAAACCTTCAAAAGTAGCTCGCTACGAAAACATGACAGTTTCGTAGTGTCCAAAAAATATCTTTCGCACCTATAATTTTGCTCTTTGGCCGTTCCAGGGTGTCAACCAAGACATGACACATCATCACCACCATTCTCCCTTCTTGAAATCTGCAAAATGTGGTTTTGGAAACAAATAAGCTGCTACAGAAATTTTCGTAGCGTTTTCCTGGCTTTAAGCCTTGGAAACGCTACGAAATTGTGAAAAACTGCAAAAATTCCAGATTTTAACACTGTCTCAAAAAATTGACCTCCAGCTACAAAAACTTGGTCTTCAACATGCCATAAGCCTTCTAAAACATAATCAGACTCAACTTAAGACTCTTGAGGTGTTTCCTCTTCATTAATGATGAGTTGAGCTATGGGCTTCTCAACCACAATCATCTTTAAGCCCTTCTTCTCTAGTTCCTCATGGATCAATTCTAATTGCTCTTGGAGGTCTTTGACTTGGTCCTTCAGTTTTCTGTTCCTAGATTTCAAGTGCAGGTTCATTTTTCTGATATAATTCACCTCTCCTCTCAATGGCTGAGTCTATTTGATCAATTTTTGTGTGTTGTCTAAGGTCTTTGACACACTATTAACCTGCTCTTCCTAAATTCATTTCATTTTCTCAAACTGTACCTTCTGAATCTTGTGCTTCCTTGCCTCTTTCTTGAAGACTGCTATTTCTTCATTTGCTAGCTTCAACTGCTCCTTCAGAACCTCAATCTCTTTTTTTCAATGATTTTCTCTTTTACTCTCATTTTCTTAATGACTAATTCTTCTTTTGCAGGTGAGGAAAGGTCAATGATGCTTTGTGGTGGCAGGACAGTTTTAGTGACCTTATGAGCTTCTTTACTGCTTTCCAAGAGTTTTCTAACATGTCTTGTCATGGGTTTCATAGCTTGAAACATGAATCCTACATCCTCACCCTCAAAATCTAACTTCTTGGTTGTTTTGGCTTTCTTGAGCTTCTTTCCTCCTTCATCTATGTCTTCAGCTTGGACTATGGGGGTTTCCTCAATATCAATAGCATGCAGAATGTCTTCTAAGTTACCCTTAGCCACTTTTTGGCTTCTTGTAACCCTCTTGCTACCATGTTTGCTCATTGTTGGATTTTTTTTTGCAGGTGTATCAACTTTCTGCAATGGCTCTATTTCCATGATTACTAGTTCACTTTGCTATGCCGCTAAAGGCTCACTTTGCTCTACCACTGAAGGTGATGGTATACCTCTAGGTTTAGGAGTTCTTTTCAGAGTGACGACATCTACTTCAAAACCACTGATAAATAGAAAAGATGACCAGTCTCTGCCTAATATTTTTAATTCCTCTAAAACCAGAAACTTGATTAAACCACGATGAAAGAGTGAGGTTTCACTTCCTTCAGATTTAGCTTGAACTTTGTCTGACATTTTAGCTAAGCTTTTGTATAAGTAAAAAGGTAAATCAGGAGACCTCTTACCAACAAAATGTAGCAGAAGCCTGAAATGGTATGAGTAAACCATGTGGTATCTCCCTTCACAAGTGAAGTATTTCTGAATGATTAGCAACATCTTTGAGAATTTGTCTTTCATGTAGCTCCGTGGGATGGCATTTGTGAGATCAATATCACTATACTCTGGCTTGATAAATTCCTTACATTCCTGCATGGTGAACTTGAAACCTTTGAACCATTTTTCTCCTCCTCTAGGAATTCTTGTTGCTGTTGCAATAGTATCTAGTGTTATAGCGAGGTTCAAAATTCCCACCTTTGAAGCTGTCCCATTGAAACTGATGACAAACTCCTTAGAAACCTGCACATGGCATCCTTGCAAAATTTGGAAAAACTACAAACACCTCGTTCTTCTGAAAACTTCTAAGGTATTTGGGTCTTCATTCAGAAAATTCATGTCTGATGGCTCATATCTGAGACAATGGCCTCCTTTGTTGGTCTTCCTCTTTGCATCCATGGTGCTTTTATACCTTCTCTGCCTCGCTTGATCAATGACACCTGCAATTTCTTGAAAATGCCAGCAACTAGCTTGGCTTGGTGAAACAAATCTCTAGAGCTCAATAGCATGCAAAGATGAAGTGGGGAATGACAAAGACTCAATTGAGAAATATTTTAACGTTTCGATGACAACTCTAGACTTCACCATGACTCATACATGCTAAAAACATAAGTGATGACCTCAGACATGACCATTGTATTTTGATTTAACCCTAATTGACTCGAATGACACTCGCCCTAACTATTCTAATCATTAACTGACACCTAGCACCTGATTTGAAAAGATAGACAGGAATACCTATTTTCGTAGCGTACTTAGTGTATTTCTTGGCAGTTTCACTACGAAAGTATCAACAGTTTCGTAGCGAAAACTACGTTTTTACTGTGCAATTCGCTACGAAAACCGGAAATATTGGCTAAAATGACCTTTTTCGGATTTATAAGCTTGGGAAATGGAATATGTCAAGAAATAATGACTGATGTGACATGAAAAGACTTGAATAGGGGTGGGTTTCGACCTTAGGATAGGCTAAATAAGAAAAAATTTAAAATTTTCCTTTACCAACTAATGACAAATGAACTCTATGACCATACCTTTGACAAATGAACCCCTAAGACTATGTCAAATTATGTTTCACTTTTTTTGAGTGATAATAGTATTCATTATAACATATCTCATAAAATTATATTTAAAATTTGAAACTCTACAATATACCGTTTTATTAGATTTCTAGATCTATAGATTTACTGTTAATAGTGCATGTGCGCGAATTAAAATTATGCAGAAAATAAAGAATGACAAAATAAAAGCTCACAAACACATTTGACACAAGATATTCTCTAGGAAACCCTTTTGAGAGAAAAACCGATTTGGAAGGTGAGGCCACTCTACTCTCTTTCTCTGAATGGAAATATGGTTGCAAGTACAAAGAACTATGGCCTATGGGCCGTGGGATGCCACAATGCATAAATCCTATGTGTGTGCTCTATATCTTATCGTTCTCTTCTATTCTTGCTCAGTTATGGAAGAAATGCACTAGAAAAATGGACCCCTTTTCCTCCTAGTGGCCCAATTATAACACAACCTGATATCCTATTAGTGGTTAGGTTTAATCACCTCAACTCTAAACCAAAGTTACAATATAAACTCTTATAGAGTCTTCTACATCATAATCACATGGCTATCCCCTTTTCCATGAATAATGGGGGCTGATGTGGGATCCTCTCAAATTATTGTGGTGAAAACAAGAAGGTCAACTTATGAGTGACATACTTTTGCATACAGACTCTGATTGACGTGATTCTTGCGTCGTTGGAAAGGTCTCTATGTGTAGAATAGGAAATGAAGGTGTCACACTGAAGCAAAAAAGTTTTACCACCAAAAAAATTTGTTTGATGCCTCAAAACGCTCCTAGAAGGCTTTAGACCCTATTTTGCCAAACTGGGTCCTGCCGATAAAAAAGGGTACCGCGAGATGATTCCTTCACTTTTTCCACTTTGAAAGCATTGATATGGATGATAAAAAATATAATGATCCAATGCAAATCACACTTGCCCCTCAATGTTAGAGGAACCCAAAATAAATCCCACCCATGGCGAGGGAAGGACTTTAACACAAATTAAAATTCGAAAAGGGGAAGCTTTGCATACAGAGCCAAAATAGAGTTAAAGACTTGCCATGTCCATAAAGTATGAAAATTATGCTCACATGCTTGAAGCATGGGGATGGATAGTCATGCCAACCCCCCTCTTAAATGTTTTGCGAGGCAATGGGGTGGCAGGCTTGCCCCCTCCGCCCCCCCCCAACCTCATGCATGCTCTCTTTAATCACCCCAATAAAAGGTAAACCATTTGTCTTTTAAGTTATATTGCATTGTTATATTAATTTAGTTATCTTAAAATTTTTAATATGATCATCTTTAAATCTTTTAGGTTTTTTTTTTTTTCCAAATTATTTGTATTTTCGTCTTGACTTAATTATCCTTATTACTTTTCTAACCTATTTCTCTAAATTATTTATCTCCTACCTTATTCTTATTTACCTTTGTTATTGTGTGAATAAACACTACCAAAAATTTCATATGTAATTTTGTTTTGTTTTGAAATTTGTACTTATTTGAAGGAAGCAAATCTTTTGCCAATCCAATCTTTTCCTTCTTCATATAGGACCCAACATTTACAATTAATCTATTACCTTATTAGCAATCTTCTTATTATGGCATCATTGTGTTATTTTTTCAAAGGAATGAATAACAATGTTTTATTAAAAAAAGAGAAAGTTAGAATCTAAGCCAAAACTATTACGTTTCTTCATAATTGCTAGTATCCCTTGTGGGTTTGAAATTGAACATGGTGACTCAATCCAAACCCTCAACCGAGATATCTGTGATACAATAATTGTATTCCCATTCCAATTGAAAATTTTCCATAAAACTCCCATAATTCAAATGTTTTTGCATTCCATTACAACTTATCGTTTGGATTTTGATTGACTTCTCATTTTCCTTGGCTAGATATTTTCCCTTTTTTCCAACTTCGATCTAATCCATGTTTTATGATGGATCCTGGTAGTGTTTCTCTATTGAGATTAGTCTTTGTTGTCTTTTCTACTTTGTCCATATGGCTGAGTAACCCAATACTTTTTTTTTTTCACGCTTATTGCTTGAGAATTTAATGGGGGATCCAAAATTCACCGAGGTTTGTTGCACTTAGTCCTCTTGTGTTTATGAATTCAGTGGATCCTCTTTGACTTGTGTGTCTTCCTATTTAATTTTTTTCTTCCTCAAGTGAATCTTCTTTATCTTCTTCCCAACTTTCTTTTACTTCCTCCATGCCTCGAGTTTTTTTCTCCTTGCATACAAAATAATGTTTTCTTTGTGCACATTCTGCCCATTTGGGCTCCAACTATTTTTCCGAACTCTGTTATTTTGTATCCTCTTGGGACAATTCTTGATTACATGTCTCGTTTAATAACATGTTTGACATTTAAATGAAACATTTTCATAATTGAGCTTCTGAACCCACACATAATATAGTGATGTTAAATTGATCTCAACATGAAAACCCTTGTTGAAATCCAACTCCACACACATTTGAGCATAGGTGGATTTAGGGAAATACTCAGAGTTGGGGCTACATATATAATATTATCTTATTGCATTTTCAATAGTAGCAAATGTAGATAAATTCCAAAGATGTAGTGGAAGGTTCAAAAGCCTTACCCATACTTGAGTCAAGTAGATTGTCGTCGTAATTAGGTTAAAAGAAGGCGGCCAACGTTGCATGAAGAGGTCGAAATCACCCCAAAACTAGGGCCCAAAATCCCATATGATCTTCTTATCCTTGTGATTGACAAAGAAAACAACAAAAAAACCTTGAGCCATGGAGAAAATATTCAGATCTCGAGACAGAAGGGGTTTCCATGTGTCGGAAATCCACTTATGTAGATCAGTCAACCACGACTAAAACACATTAAAATTGTAGACCAAACCAAGACCCGAAAGATATTTCGCATTGTTGACTACTTCATCCCCTAGGGGGACATTAAAAGTGAGTGCTTCACAGACAATTGGAAGGACATTTCCAAATTTTAGTAAAATATCGTAAGAAACCCTAGCTTGATCTGCTTGAGGAAGAGGACTTGCAAAGACAACTGTCATTTCTTCTAGATTCACCGATTTGTCCACTGATACAAGTATTCACCATTACAAACTGCAAATCTCACAATTGGATTGGGAGGGGCCACGTGACGACAACTAGCTAGGCCAAAACCCTAGTCATTTTGAGGGTCTCCAATTGCAACTAGTGTAGTCATTTTTTCTACTTCTACTCACTTATGTATTATTATGGCATCATCATGTTACCAAAGTGTTTGTATTAAATTTCTATACTCATTAAGGAATTTTAGTAAACCCTACTTTGAGATTGAGTAGTTTTAACAATATGGTAAAAAGTTCACTTTACAAAATTAATAAGCTGGAGCTAGTCTGGTCGTTTTTCCTACTTCTACTTACTGATGTATTATTATGGCATCATCATGTTACCAAAAGGTTCGTATTAAATTTCTAAACTCACTAAGGAATTTGACTAAACTCTAGTTTGAGATTGAGTAGTTGTAACAACATGGTAAAAGGTTCACTTTACAAAATTGATCATGACCCGCTTTATATTAAGTGAAGGTAACGACACAATGATAATTATGTGCGCACAATTAAAATAGATGGGAAACAACATTTCAAGAAGACTCTATGGTTGAAAATTATGTGATTACGTCATCTAATTTGTTTGGTTTATGAGTTGTTTTGATATGGTGAGTTATGTGATTTTGTAATATTTTTTTATAGATTTTTTCGTTTTATGAGTTGTTTTGATAAATTTTTTTTTTTAACAGGAACGGATAGTTGATTGTATTAATTCTGGCCCAAAAAGCCTTAAGACTGGTTACAAAATGGAGAGCAGAATCCAGCATTGTCCATGACCAGGACCAAAGCCTTTTTTTCTATGCACTTCCAGAGATTGTTACATTCTATTTTTCGGTCTGCCGCCTCAATCTTCCCCTCTTTAAATATGCAGACAAACTGCTTTAATAACAAACAGTAAAACATAATCAGTCATTTAAGGAACAAGGTCCCAACTTTCGACTCCATCTCTGGCTATGACTCCGAGTGGGAGGGAGACCGCTTTATTAGCTTCAGCATCTGCTTCTTTATTATTGTCTCTCTTAACATGATAGAATTTCAGAGTCTGGAATGAATTCGACAAAACTCTTATTCTTCTGAACAATCTGGACAATCTAAGGTCAGTGGGGGAGGTGCTGTCAACCATAGTTTTAATGATGGATTGGGAATCTCCCAAAACCAACGCCTCTAGAATACCAAGTGATTTGAGCTGTTTAAGGCCTTGAAGAAGCGCCAGAGCTTCGGCCTGGATGCTAGTATTGTAGCCAATACCCCAGGCGTAACTAAGAACCGAGACCCCATCAGAGTTTTTTATTACACCTCCAGCTCCGGATCTGCCCGGATTTCTTTTCGCTGCACCATCAAAGGATAGAATACACTGCGCCTGCTGTGAGCAAAAAGACAAGAATTCGGAAGCGCTGAGTCTAATTTGCCAGTCGAAAAGAGGTATGGGCGGCCTGACCATGGCTGTAAATCGAAGCTCCAGGTGATCGCACCAAATAGCCTCGTGGTCCCTCAAACCATCCTCATTGAGGAACTCCCCCACACATTCTTTTAATTGAGCTTTGATTTTGAGCCAGATGCTCGAAGGATCGCTGCGCTTATCACTGAAGATCCGCCGGTTTCGCTCTAACCAGGTATGCCAACTGATAATTTTAGGGAGAATATACCAGGCTTTTTTGAGGTGCGTGTTCTGAGGGGGGCCTCCAGGGAAGGAGCGCAGCCAATTAGTGAATAGATCCTGAATGAAATGCGGGAGGGCGAAGTCCTGCCCCCAGGGACCCATAGCCACCGCCCAAAGGTCTGTCACGAACTTACATTGAAGCATCAAATGCACGGCAGTTTCAGCACATTCGCCACACATCGAGCACCGGGATGGTCCGTGGTATCCTCTTTTCATTAGTCTGTCCTCCGTTAAAATTCTCTGGTGGCATAGAAGCCAGCAAAAGAAATCTATTTTAGGCAGCGAAGGTTGCATCCATATTCCTCTCCAAGGAGTCGGATCTGGGGGAACATGGGGGATTGCAGTGAGTTGCCTATAGCCTTGAGAGACAGAGTATTGCCCTGGGGACGGACCCCAGCCATGAACATCGACTTTTCTGCAGTGCAGGGGGGCCTTCCCATTTAAGAAGTGTAGGAAGGAGGCAAGATCTCTAGACAGGTTCGGAGGCACCACGAGGCTGATCCAGCTGTGCCAATCTCCTTTGTCCCAGATTGAGATATCCCACAGTGTGAAATGACCAGCTCTATGCATCCAATCTTTCAGCAAGTGCAGAGATCTGTCATTCTCCAGAGGCTCACATCCCATAATCCTGTCCTCCCAGATTCGAATTTGTTTGCCATTACCTGGTATCCAGTGGGCATATTGACAGATAAGGGGGGAGGCTTTTGTACAGAGCTTTTAGATTAGCGAGCTGGGCTTGGAAACAGGCTGTTCCAAGCACCTTTTCCTCTTTCCACTAAAATATTTCTTCCACAATGCACGCTGAGCCCACCCCGGATTAGGTGCGATGATCCTCCAGGTCAGCTTTGCTCCCAAAGCAAGGTTCTGAAGGCTGAGGTTCTTGAAATTCAGGCCTCCTTCCAGTCTGGGCATGGAGATTTTGGCCCAGCTTATCAAAGGTATTTTCTTAGCATTGTCTTTCCCACCTTTCCAAAAGAAATTTCTTGTAAAATCCTCCATTTTCTTTATGATGCCAGTTGGGGCCAGCAACACTGCAAATTGAAATATGGGGAGGCTGTTAAGGACAACATTTATAAGCACCGACTTCCCAGCCATATTTAGCCAAATGAGTCCCCAGGATAGGATCTTTGCTTTAAACTTATCCAGCAGAGGTAACCAATCTTTGTTAGCTGCATTTTTATGGAAAACTGGGAGACCCAAGTACTTGAAGGACGACCAGGAAGAGGAGGCAGCGAAGCCAAAACAGCTGGAAATGGCTTGGAGAGAAGCTGCAGGGGTGTGCCAACAATAAATTTGACATTTACCTTTGTTGAGACTGCTTCCAGATTCGTGACAATAGTCATCAATCACGTCCTTGAATCCTTTAGCTGAAGGCACTGATGCAGCACCCAACAAAAGGGAATCATCCGCGAACAGAGCGTGGTTTATGCTCTTGACTCCTCTGGCTATGCTCAGGCCCATGAGGTCTTGGTCCTGTAATTTTTTGTTCAATAGGAAGCTGAGCACAGAAGATTGAAGAACAAAGAGCAAAGGGGATAAAGGACACCCTTGTCTCAACCCACGGGAAGCTTTGAAAAAGTCAGTAGCCCTGCCATTCACCAGGGGGGCAATCCAAGGCTCGCTGATGCAGGCCTTGATCCACTTAATGAATTTAGATCCAAACCCAAATTTTTTCAGAACAGTCAGCAGGAATCTGTGTCTCACTCTGTCGAAGGCGCTCTCCAGATCTAGCTTGACAGCCATACCTTTCTCTTTGCGGACCACACTAGAGTGGATCGCCTCTTGGACCAAGATGAAATTATCCACGAGCTGTCTTCCCTGAATAAAGCCTCCTTGATTCTCAGGGATGATACCAGGCAGGATAGTTTTAAGTCTGTTGGCAATAACTTTCGTGATCAGCTTATATCCGATGTTGCAAAGTGAAATGGGTCGAAATCTGCTGAAGGAGTTTGCCCCTTTCTCCTTGGGAATAAGAGCTAAAAAGGCTGAATTTGTGCTACCCCCAATTTTCTGGCACCTTTGGGATTTCCGAATCATTCTACATAGATCCTTCTCCACAATTGACCAGCAGAATTGCAAGAAACTGGCGGTGAACCCATCGGGCCCCGGGGCCTTATCCGGTTCCATAGCAAAGAGAGCTCTCTTTATTTCGTTATTGGTAATCTCAGCTTCCAGGAAATGATTTTGGCTGTCGGAAATCAATGAGGGAACCTCATTCACTAGAGCAGAGTCCTGTTCCAAGACCTCCACTTCTTTATAAAGATTTTTGAAATGATTGAAGGCCGCGGTTTTAATACTATGGCTGTCTCGATGCGTAATGGTCTCAACAGTTATTTCAGTGATGGAGTTGCGGCAGAATCGGGCCTGAGCTTGCTTATGAAAGAATGAAGTATTTCTATCTCCCGCCTTGAGCCAAAGACTGCGGGATTTCAATCTCCAGTAATCTTCCTCTGCCAAGCTAGCCTTAAGAAACGATTGCTGGAGTGAGGCCTCTTCATCGAGCCTATCTTTAGTGATCTCAACATTTTCTGATTCCAGTTGATGCTTCTTCAACCGTTCCTGAATCGCTTTCCTTTCCACAGCCGGATTGGGTAAAGCTCTAGCCCAGGCTTTTAACGCGGTTTTGACTCTCCTTAACTTCTCCTCCCAAACAAAGAAGGGAGATCCAATGACCGGGGTCTTCCAGCACTCTTTAATCAGAGGCAAGAAAGATTGCTCCTTGAGCCATTGAGAACTGAATTTAAAGGGAATGGGTCCGTGGTTCAAGGGCGCCACCATCTCAAGTTTGATAGGTCGATGATCAGAAATACTACATGGTATGATGTGCATTTTAGTCTCAAAACCATGAAGTAGAAAAGAACTGTGAACAAGAAATCTATCTAACCTTGCAGCGATGTGACCGGGGCCGGCTCTTTTGTTTGTCCAAGTGTACTTCCCTGACAGAGGCTTAACATCTATCAGGTCCCAATCGTAAATCAGCTCTTCAACCCATTCTCGAGCAGGATCTCGAACAATACTTCCACCACATTTATCTGACGAGGATAAAGTAAGATTGAGATCTCCTGCTATTATGATATTCTCCAGCACTTCGGCCTCAGACAAACTTCTAATAGCCTCCCAGCAGATTTTTTTCTCCCCTGCGCTGACGGGAGCATACACGTTAAAGAGGGAAAGAGTCAGCTCGGATTCTATGTGGCGGAGCTTTGTGTACGTCCAGTGCATGCTGTTAGCTTCCTTGATCCTTGTGAATTTAGAGGCATCCCAGATTGTGCCCAGCCCGCCTGAGGCACCACGAGCTGAGACAGCTTGACCTACGCTATTCTTCCACAGTTTTTTGCCTATCTGGAGAAAGGAAGTATCCTCCATTTTAGTCTCCTGGATGAGGAGTAGATCTGGTGTTTCGGTTCGCTTCAAACTTCTTAATGCTTCTTCTTTGGATCTGCTTCCCAACCCCCTACAATTCCAGGAGATGATCTTCATCACTTACTTTTTGTGTGTTGAGCTCCTCTAGAGCTCTGAGGCTGATTTCTGTTCTTCTTCGGAGTGTTTGCCAGGAGTTTCTCGAGGGTGGGCTGACTTCCCTGAAGTTTATCCTTGTATGTCTCTTGCTCTCTTTTTTCCCGTGCTGTTTTCCGACCTCTTAACGATCTTCTCGCTGAAGTTTGAGAGATCTCTATTTCGCCTTCTTCTTCTGAGTCCTCAGAATCTTGCCCTTCCTCTGTTTCTTCTATGAGGGGTTCTTTTGTTCCGTCTTCAAAGCTATCCCCGTGCTTTGATCCCGAGGGGGGCTCTATGGGTATCGAATCTTCCTTCTGCTTCTCTGGTTCTTGAGAGCCTTCTATGACATAATTTAAGTGCACAAATCTGTTACCTTGTTCTTCCATGATTGGAGTCTGGATTCTAGGGGCGGCCTGAGAGCCCTTGCCATTGGGAATTTCAGTACGAGGACCTCGATGAGCAGTTTTAGTTCTTTTGACCTGAGTCCATCCTTCATCCTTTCCTTTCTCTGCTTCACGATTTTTTGGGCAGCTTCGGGCAAAATGGCCATATACATGGCATTTCCGACACTTGAATGGTAGTTGCTCATAATCCAGCTTTTGTAGATGGGTCCAGCTTCCGACCCTGATCTTCACAGCCTCAGGCAAACCTGTCTCCAGATCAACTTCAACACAGATTCTCGCACAATCGTATTGGTCTTTATTACTTGCTCGATCAATGTACTTGCCTAAGGTGTTTCCAATGTGTTTTAACGATTCCCCATTCCAGCAATGCATAGGCAGGTTGGGAAGCCTAACCCACACGGGGACAGCCGTGGGCACGTCAACTGCAGGATCAAAATCGGGCGTCCATTTGTTCAGATACAGCCCCTGAGGACCCATGAAGTAGGGGCCGTTCCGGAATATTAGATCCTTATCATCTTTGTCCGAGAATTCAAAAAGGAAGAAGCCCTTTCCAAGGAAGTACGAGGTGACTCTGTCTTTGATCAGGGGAGCCCAATTTCGTGTGACCCAACTTTCCGTCGTCTTGGGGGAGGGCCAGAGGCCAGTGAACTGACCAACCAAGGCCCTCTCTGCCAAGGAAAGAGCGACCTTGATCGGGCCTTCAGAGGGGAGAGAGATCTCAGGAATATCCTCCATTCGTTTCACAAACTTTGCCGTCTCAGAGGTTTTCTTCATCGGCAGGGATTCCAATAGTTTAAGGAAGGCATCGGCATCGGAGGAGGGGGGCGGAGGAGGCGGATCCATAGTGAGAAACCCGCAAGCCAACCCTCACCACATCAGATCATCTCCGAAGGGAGAACGCCTCCACGAAAGGGCGTCCACCAAAACGCAGAGAGCGTAACCTGCGCAGGAGGCCACGCCAAGAACACCGAGCTGCACCTGGGGAAGGTCGTAGCCCACAGAGGGAGGCCAGCCTAGGGCTGCCGAGCCAGAGGCGATGCAGAGGCCGAGCGGCGGCCTAGGTCACGACAAAAAAATTCGCCTGTAGATCCACGAGTTGTTTTGATAATTTTATTTAAATGGGGTAGAATTATATAATTTTGTAAGAATTTTTTATTGTTAAAATGTTATATGATGAGTTGTATTGATAGTTTATTTTAAGTGGAAGGAATTATATAATATTGTAATATGTTTTTATTATTAAATTTTGATAACATATGAGGTTAACGTTTTTATTAAATTAAAATTTAAATGATTTTTTAATAATTTTAATTACTTTAAAATAAAGGAAAATGGGTAAAGATATTATTCTATCATATATAATTATGATTGATTGTTTAAATTTGATAACATAGAAAGTCAAAATGTTTATAAAAATTGATTGTTTAAATTTGATAACATAGAAAGTCAAAATGTTTATAAAAATGATTGAATTTTTAATAATTTTATTTACTTTAAAATTAAGGAAAATTTTATAAAGATATTATTCTATCATATACCAAATTTGAATTTTGTAAAGATATTATTCCATCTATACTAAATTTGAATTATTCTGAAATTTTTTTTATACCTAATTTTGTCATATTTTTATTAAATTTATTCAAAAAAATTATTAAATAACAATTTGAATTTGTAAAGATATTATTCCATCATATACCAAATTTGAATTATTTTTAAAGCCTTTTTATTGTAAAATCTCTTTCGGTAATCCTGATGATGAACCACACTGGTTGGTTCGAAAAGCGTCGACAACGTTCCATTATATGTGATTATTACCGAAAGAGATTTTACAATTTTATATGGATCGCACAAACATAGATTCTAAGTCTTTTTATATTTAATTTTGTCATATTCTTATTAAATTTATTCCAAAAAAATTACTAAATAACAATTTATTATTTTGTAGATAGAGATTTTTGGAGTAGAACTGTGTAATTTTTGGATGGAAACTCCATCCCTATCAAAGACCAAAGAGCCTTGAGAGTAAAGGAGTGTCTAAAAACCTATTTATAAGAGAAAAGGAACTAGGTATACAATAGATCATGTTGAATTAACGATAAAAAAATATAAATAAGTTCAATAGAATTAATATTTAGAACCATATTTCTTTTTTTTTACCAAATTAACAGGAATAAGTTAAAATTCTTTATTAATATATATTTATTAATTGAAAGAGGTTAAATAAAATTAAGAATTAATTTAAAAATTAATTAAATTAGAATTAATTAGTAAAAAGAGGTGTAGAGAATTAGAATGACATAATGAGAATTAGTTAAAATTAACCAAATAAAAGATTTTAAAGAATTGATATAAGAATTTTAAAATTTTTAAAATCAATAGTTAAAAGAAGAAATTTTAAGGATTAGAATGAAATAATGAGGCTTTAAGAATTAAAAAAAGGATTTAATTAAATAACTGTTACAATATGACTTGATCATAAAAAAATTAATAGAGAATTGGAATTAATTAAATTATGAGATTAAGATTAGTTTATGATAAAATTAAAGATTTTAAAATAAATGATTTTTAAATTAAAATTAGAACATTGAAATAAAAATAAAAGGAAGGTTCAGAGAGTTAGGAACCAATGGGTGAGATGGTGGCTTACAAATTTCTAAGATTGGCTAAGCCTGTAATCGTCTTTACTATTAAAGTTGTTAGGATTCTTCTTGATTTCGAAGGCTTCCCTATAATCCTAGAGTTGTAGAACCGTATACACGCTAAGATTTTTCATTGAGCGAAACATATTAAGTGCTTGGATTTAAATGAATGTTCGGCTATGACAAAGTTTGAAAGACGGTTATGATAAATCCCCTTTTAAATTCTTAAAGCCTCATTATTTCATTCTAATCCTTAAAATTTCTTCTTTTAACTGTTAATTTTAAAAATTTGAAAACTCTGTTAATTTTAAAAATTTGAAAACTCTTTAAAATATTTTATTTGGTTAATTTTAACCAATTCTTATTGTTTATTATTTTAATTCTCCACACCCCTTTTTACTAATTAATTCTTGATTGGATTCTTAATTTCTTAATTCTAATTTAATTAATTTTTAATTTTCTTTAACAACTTTCAATTAGTAAATATATATTAATAAAGAATTTTAAAATTCTTAGTTGGAGTTGGAGTTTCTTAATTCTAAATTAATTGATTCTTAATTTTCTTTAATCTCTTTCAATTAATACAAATTTATTAATAAAGAACTTTTACTTATTCCTTTTAATTCGGTGAAAAATAAATTGTCAAATAATTTCTAAATATGAATTTTATTGAACTTATTTATATTTTTTTTTACCGTTAATTTAACGTTAATCTATCTAATACCTAGTTCTTTTTCTTCTATAAATATCCATCG
The DNA here is from genome assembly GCA_034641835.2 of Pinus albicaulis. NCBI lineage: Eukaryota > Viridiplantae > Streptophyta > Pinopsida > Pinales > Pinaceae > Pinus > Pinus albicaulis. Next base: position 1,367,226,393 of record CM076580.1, read on the forward strand.
AATACCTAGTTCTTTTTCTTCTATAAATAGACTTTTCATAACTCCTTTACTCTCAAGGCTCTTTGGTCTCTGATGGTGGATGAAGTTACCATCCGAAATGTTGGATGAATCTCAAAGATTACAACAATATGGATAACTGTGAAGACTCTAATCACTTATTACTTTTCTAGGAGAGGTTGGGTAACTCGCTAATTTGAATTGATGTGAATAGATTTATATAACATTATAAAAAGACCCTTCATCTCCCAAGATGGATTCTTATTCTAACTACTCATGTTTCACCTATTTATATATCTATAAGATATTCACCAAATCTCCAATGATTAGGTGTCTAACATTTCCTCCTTAATTCGAAGGGGTCTTGGTGAGCCCAAGCATCATCCTGAAAATTTCAAACTTTTCTCTTCCAAGCACCACAATGACCTATTTGAAGCAGAAAAACCCTAAGATCATGAACTCTAATACCAAATATTATGAAATTTTCATCTTAAAAATGATAAAAGACCAATAATTACAATATTCTTCAATGGGGAAACCTCCTTTTACAATAAATACAATGTAAAAGATAATATTTTATGATTCTAAGACTACGTCTCCTTAGTGTATATATACAAGAGACAATGAGTACACTTATAATAAAATGGGACCATTAGGGGTTCTAGCTTACATAACAATATAATAATAAAAATGTAATCTCATCAGGTGCTAAAAAATGAAAGTTTTCGGGATGGTGTGGAACCTGAACGACCATGTAGATATCGTCGTTCTGAATCTGGTTCAAGTTGTTTCACGAAAAACCAACATCGTATGCTATGAGAAATGTGTTCTATCCACTTTGTCAAACAAGCAAATTAAAAAAAATGCAGGACAACCCAGTCAACAGTTTGTACAAATGACTGGGAATTCCTACGTGGCAGGGTGACTGTGCAGCTTGACTTGGTCAATGGTTGTCCTCGTCGAATCATGTGGTGCCAAGTGGCATGATGTCATTGGTTTTATTTGGTGCATTGTGATTGGTTGGGAATGTGGCCAACCACATGTTGCCACGTGTCCCAACTGGAGGTCACCACGTGGAAGCACAGGAGACCAAAAAATTTGGGTCAAGTCCAAGCAACAGCAGCAGGGGTCGAACCCGCGACCTCCAAGCGACTAGCAGAGGGCATTCACCAATGCGCCATAACTTTGTTCCTTAATATACATTGGTTTCAACATTATTTTATTAACATATTAATTCCCCTATGGGGGGAGGGGACCAGGGTCTAGCCCCAGCCCTGGTCTTCGCCAGTGGTGAGACCATGGGTAGGAGGCTAGCTCTGTGCCCCCACAATGGTCCTTAACCGTAACTGTGATATTATATGCCGCCATGTAACATGCCGTGGAGACCGCGTCCGGAACAACTGACTTGCTAATCCGCCACCTCAACTGTAACATCAAATACAACCTCCGCTTATGTGACCACCCAAGCCGCAGAAGCCGACTATTAGTTAACCACACAGGTTTATATATATATATATATATATAATATGGTTTACAATCCGGTTTTAGGCATATGGTTTTCTGAAGCACTGTCGCCTCTAACTGTTCAACCCTCTCTACGACCCAGCAACCATGGATGCTGGTGGGGGTGTTGAGCCCACTCCCCCCAAGCCAGATCTTGCTGCCTTCAGGAAAATAGTTGCAGGCGCTTCTAAGAGACCCCTGACCGAGACACAACAAAAATTTGTGAAGAAGCTTGACTGCATCCCATCATTCGCGCTGCCAGTCGAAGAAAAATGCAGATATACTCTCAATCTAGATGAAAGAGGGCTTATTGGCTAGTTTACTGGCCTCTGGCCCTCCCCCAAAGCTGTGGAGGGTTGGGTGTAGAGGAACTGGACTCCGCTCATCTCAAAAGGGAACAAAATCCATTTCATAGGGAAAGGTTTCTTCGTATTCATTTTTGAAAACATAGAAGACAAAAACCTCATCTTCATAAACGACCCATACTTCATGGGGCCTCAAGGGTTATACCTGAATAAATGGACCCCCGACTTCGATCCTACACAAGACATGCCTTCCGCTGTCCCAGTGTGGGTCCATATTCCCCATATTCCATTGCATTTCTGGAACCAAAAATCTCTGCAAACCATTGGCAACTCGCTTGGAAGGTATATAGACCAAGCAGTGAGAAAAGATCAGTATTCCTGCACACGCATCTGTGTGGAGGTGGACTTGGAAGTAGGGCTTCTAGAAGCAATAAAACTAACCGTCGCAGAGTGGATGCAAATTCAGGAATTAGATTATGAATAGCTACCTTTCAAATGCCCGCACTGCTATGGTTACGGCCATTTTGCAAGGCACTACAAAAAAAATATTGCAAAAGAAATTGAAAATGCGAAAGTCGACCAATGGACCACAGTGAAGAAAATAGGACCAGCAAAACCTCGAGGCAAAGGTCCGGCAAAATAGAACAAATCCTTGCCAGCAGGGCAGGATCAAGGAGTTGGAAGCTCCAACCCCTTAGCGACAGCAGGAACTCAAAACACAGAGTCCAACAAAGCAGCAGGAGCAGTAGGAATAAACGAAGATAACAACGATCAATCGAAGATTTCCCCCGGTGAAAAAGGCAGTGAGGAAGAAGGGCAGCCAACAATAACCCCAGAAATATCCCCTTCTTCCACATATGCAGACATAGACAGGAATAAAACAATAGATTCACCCAGCTCCTCAGAGGACGAGATCCTCGAAAGGCCTGCTAAAAGAGCAGGAAGAAAGTCTCGCAGAGAAGCAAGGGAGGAAGAGGCAGAAAGACAAAAAACTCAAGGAAGCCAACCCACAATAGAAATGTCAATCAGAAGGAGCACTAGAACAAGGCCTCCAAAAGGAGGAGTTCCTACCATCCCGAACAATAAGTAATGTGAATCGTCTCTTGGAACTGCAGAGGTTTGGGGAATCCGTCAAAATTCGAAGCGGTCAAGGACCTCATGAAAATGGAACCAGTAGATATCCTCTTGCTCCAAGAGACAAAAATCATAGGGTATGCCCTTCTAAATATCGGTAAAAAGAAATGGTAGAATAATGCAGGGAAATTAATAAGTGCAAGGGGCTCCTCAGGAGGAATTTCCACCCTGTGGAAGGAGGATCAATTCAGGCTTGTTAAATCCTTCAACACCCAACACTGGATTTTCACCGAGCTGAATCACATAGCAAGTAAGTTAACTTTCGCTCTTTTCAATTTATATGTTCTGGTAATGTATGTAGAGAAGAAATATTGTTGGCAATCCCTAAATGATGTTCTAGAACTACACTCCCCAAACAATATCATCATCGTTGGAGATCTCAATATAGTGATGAAAGAAAATGAAAAAAGGGGAGGTAGAAGTAGCAAGGACCAAATGACACATGTGGTAGAATAAATAATATTCCACTGGGATATAATGGACTTGAAACTAAAGAAAGGGTTATACACTTGGACCAACAATAGGATAGGGGCAGATCATATCTCGGCCAGATTGGACAGATTTCTAGTACAAAGCACCCTGTTGTTGGAAAGAAGGTTCATCTCCTCAACCATTCTCCCTAAAATCACCTCGGATCATAAACCTATCCTCCTCTCGCTGGATGAGGAAGAAAAGTTGGGCCCAATTCCGTTCAGATTTAGTCCTCTTTGGAGTGGAAGAATTGGATTCTTTGAGACAATCCGAATGGCTTGGTCCACCACTGTCAGTGTCTTCCCCAGCTATGTATGGGAACAAAGGCTAAAATTCACAAAGAAGGCCCTTAAGGAATGGAGAAAATTTCCCATAAACACACCCAGCAGTCAAATAAAGGAAGCAATGCAGAAAATGGGAAATCTTCAGAGAGAAATGGACACCATAGACATAACAACAACTGAATTGGATAAAGAGCAAGCTGCCCAATGCAACTCCTTCTGTTCCTTTCAGAATGAAGAAGATTACTGGAGACTAAAGTCCTACAGCCTTTGGTTGGAATCCAGAGACAGGAATACCTCCTATTTTCCCCGAAAATTCAGAGCCCGCCTTTCTCGCAATCATATCTCAAATATCACAACCTCTAATGGGATGCTCTGCAAAGGCATAGAAGAAATTAAAGTTGCTGTTGTCTCTCACTTCCAAAACCTATACACCAAAGGGAATGAGGGTAGTGAAGGAGATAATAGAGAATTACTCAACATTATACCATCTCTAGTCACAAAGGATGACAATACAACCCTCTTGAAGCATGTCACTGAGGAAGATATCAGCAAAGTAATTTGGTCCATGGAACCTAATAAAGTGCCCGGGCCAGATGGGTTCACAATCCATTTTTACAGGATATGCTAGGATATAATAAAAGTAGACTTGGTCATAATGATTAAAGGATTTTTGCAAAAATCAAAGATGGGGGGCAACACCAATTCAACCTTTCTAGCATTAATCTCGAAAGGATCAAATCCCGACACTTTCGAAAGGTTTAGGCCCATCTCTCTTATGTAATCCCTCATACAAGATTATTGCAAAAATCCTTGCCAATAGAATTAAGTCGTTACTTGGTAGCCTGATCTCCACCTCGTAAGGGGGTTTTGTCAAAGGAAGACATATATTGGAAAATGTTATTCCAGTACAAGAAACTATGCATTCCAGCAACCTAAGAAAAGAGAAAGGCATGGTGGTCAAGCTGGATATGGCCAATGCCTTCGACAAAGTAAACATGTCCTTTCTTTAGAAAGTCCTTCTTTCCTTCGGATTTTCGCAAGAGTTTGTCAAATTGATTAAAGCGTGCACCAGCAGGCCTTGGATATCTCCTCTGGTAAATGGGAGGCTAACCAACTACTTTCAAGCCTTGAGGAGACTGAGGCAAGGATGCTCTCTCTTTCCCTTTCTGTATATCCTCTTGGTAGATACACTAAGCATAAAACTTGAGTTGGACAAATCAACTGGGAATGCTCTTGGCCTGCGAATAATGAAGGAGATGGATCCAATTAATCATGCTTTATTTGCTGATGATTCCCTCATGTTGGGAGGTGCCTCTTGCAGAATAGCCTCAGCGTTCAAAGCCACCCTCCAAGCTTACTGCAGAGTTTCAGGTGCTATGATAAATGAAAGAAAAATGTTGTCTACAGCTAGAATGTTGAAGAGAACGATATACTGAGAGTTCCTTGCATCTTGGGGTTCAATGGTTACTCCAGATGGGACAAAATAAACTACCTCGGGCTGCCATTAACATTGGGCATTAACATGATTTCTCTGTGGGAAGGAGTCTTGAACAAAATTAAAACCAAAATCGAATTATGGGGAGGGCTTACGCATGGAGGTAAGATTACCTTGATCAAATCGGTTCTCTCCTCTCTCCTGATTTATCAAGCCTCCTTTCTACTTGTCTCGAAATTAATCTCTGAACAGATCAATAAACTCCTGCGCAACTTCCTGTGGCACGGTGGAAAAGGGAATCATCGTAAGATGCATTTGGTAAAATGGGACACAATCAAAAGATCACTGCGCAATGGAGGACTTCAAATAAGGGATCCGGACCATGAAAATACCTCCCTTGGTTGCAAGATACTGTGGCAAATGCACATTGATCCCAATCATCCAGAAAATTTCACGCTCAGTTTTAAATATATCCAAGGGGTAGCGTTAAGGCAACTACAGGATGCAAACACCAAAAGAAGCATGCAGTTGTGGAGCCTTTGTAAAAAAGGAATTATGTTTTTCCTCCAACATCTATATATAATTCTAGGGAATGGAAAAAGAGTGAACCTCTGGACTGATAGAATCATGGGCCATGCGCCCCTTGCAACCAATACAGACCTTGCCAAAATTCACGATTTGCTGAAGGAGAGAGGAATTAAAAACATATTTGATATTTCAGAATGGGACAAGGCTGGTAATTGGACAACATGGAGACTCAACAACATTCCAGAGCATTGATTACAATAGGCAAACATGCTCAAAACAGAGCTCAGAAATGCTTCACCGGTGCATAAGTCTGTTGAAGATACTTGGGGCTGGGGATCCTCTGGCACTTACTCTTCTGCCAAGGGATACACAATTCTGCAACCCCAATGAGAAAGGTCACACCTTGCTAGCTTCTGGGCTGAGTTTTGGGATCCAATGGCTCTTCCCAAAATAAACTTCTTCTTTTGGACATTAATGCATAAAAAAATTTTGAGAGGAGAAAATCTTATGAAAAGAAGCATTGCTAGTCCGCACAAATGTGCTCTCTGTAATCAAGCCCCTGAAACCATTGATCATCTGTTTGTTGACTACCCCTTTGACTTCAAAGTATGGACCCTCACTCTTTATGGTCTCAACACTGTTGCCCCCTCCAAAATCTCAATAGTGGACCTCTTCTCTTCATTGAAGGATCGATACCCTTTGACCTTCACCAATAAGTCCCTTTGGGCCCGGGTTTGGATCACCATCCCCAAGTTTGTATGTTGGAAACTATGGCTAACCAGGAATGAGAAAATCTTCAATAATATAGCATGGACCCCTTCCATTGTAGCTTCTAAATCAAAAGACATCCTTTTTGAAACTTTGAGTAGCCAATCCCTCAAACCTGAAACAACGTTACTCCCTGAGGAAAAGAAATGGTTTGGGACCTTTGTATTCCAACATAGGAACCAAAGTGCTGTCAAACCCCTTCTCAATCCTGAGTGGAGGTTAAGAGACAAGGATGAAATCTTTCAGAGCTGGTGGAGGAAGCAAGGAACAACAACGGTCTTCTTTGATGGTGGATCCAAAGGAAACCCCGAGACTGTGGGTGCTGGAGGCCTCATTTATTCTCCGGATGGATACTCAAGAGAAACCTTCATCTCGGGATTAGGACAACAAACAAACAATCAAGAATAAATACTGAGCTTGTTAAAAGCCTTCCAAATCGCCAAAGAAAGAGGATTCAGAGAGCTGCAAGCATTCAAAGATTCTGAAATTCTAATAAAAAAGATACACCCGAAAGATCAGTTTAATGATGTTGTCCTAAATACGAGCTTTCAAAGGCTAAGATACATACTCCACGAATTTACTTCCTTTAAATGCTTTCATATCCTCAGAGATTCAAACAAAGAAGCCGACAATTACACCAACAAAGGTTGTCTCCTAGTACAAAGAGATCTCAATATAAATGATGGAACTCCTGCACAATTTTGTATCCTGTGAAAAGTATTTTAGCATGCACTAGGGACATGTCAGTAGTCTTGTATTGAAGGTTGTTCTGGCCCCGACCCAACCTGATTTCCACAATAAATAAAAATCCAGAATTGTTTCAGTTAAAAAAAAAATCCGGTTTTAGGCGTTATTGGGAAAACTAATGCCCTGACAATGTCACCCAGTTTTTGGCAGAATTGGCGCTCTGTTAGCACTTTTGGGGGCGAAATTATGGGTTCGGTGCTGAATTTTGAGGGTTTTGTAGAAAAAATAGTGGAGGAACTAGGGGAGATGATAACTTGATGAGTTTTTGACCAAATTCAAGGCAAAAAGAGGCTACATAGAAATTTTTGGGCATTCTGGAGCTGATGGAACAAGTTTCAGAGCCATTTGAGCATTGTAAACATATTTAATCACACTTTTGAGCATAATAGAAGAGGGCCAAGCCATTGGAAGCTGGACTAAGGAGACGTAGCCCAGGCGGGGTGAACTCCTTCATCATGTGCTATTGTGTTACTGTTTATGGTGATGTTCATGTATGTTATAATAGTAGTGTTTTATTAAAAAAAGAGAAGGATAGAATCTGAGCCAAAACCGTTACGTTTCTTCATAATTGCTAGTATCTCTTGTGGGTTTGAAATTGAACATGGTGACTTTATAAAAATGATGTGGTGAGTGATGAAGAATAAATCCACCACCACAACCATGTGACTGTGCAGAGCTGTCAAAATAGGCCCATGGGAAGGAGTGATCAATGATCTCAGGGGAAATGACACAGGGGAGTGGGGGAGGTGGATCATCAGGTATAAAGTGTTAGATGGAGATCATGTGGGTAGCAGATGAGGGCCAGTGATGAGGGACGTCATGAAAGATGGTCTGGTTGCGGGCTATCCATATGTTCTAGTAGATAAGGATAGGTAAATTCCGTAGCTTGTGGGGAGAGACCTCATGCCACTAATGATCCCAAGCTTCAGTAAGGGAGGGTCCCGCCCAATGATGATTAGGATGGATTGTGGAGTGTATGATCGACCAGAGTTCAAGGGAAGCAGGACAATGAAGAAATAGATGATGTGTATCTTCAGCCACCTCTTTGCAAAGTGCACATCTGTGCGGACCAAAGAATGTTCTTTTCTAGTAAATTGGCCCCAGTAGGAATTTTATCAGTGAGGATACACTTGGGACAATTCTTGATTACATGTCTTGTTTAATAACATGCTCGACATTTAAATGAAAAATTTTCATATTTGAGCTTCTGAACCCACACATAATATAGTGATGTTAAATTGATATCAACAGGAAAACCCTTGTTGAAATCCAACTCCACACATATTCGAGCATAGGTGGATTTAGGGAAACACTCAGAGTCGGGGCTACATCTATAATATTTTCTTATTGCATTTTCAATAGTAGCAAATGTAGATAGATTCCAAAGATGTAGTGGAAGGTTCAAAAACCTTACCCATACTGGAGTCAAGCAGATTGTCGTCGTAATCAGGTTAAAATAAGGGGGCCAACGTTGCATGAAGAGGTCAACACCACCGCAAAACTAGGGTCGAAAATCCCATATGATATTCTTATCCTTGTGATTGACAAAGAAAACAACAAAAAAAGCTTGAGCCATGGAGAAAATATTCAGATCCTGAGACAGAAGGGGTTTCCATGTGTTAGAAATCCACTTATGTAGATCAGTCAACCACGACTAAAACACATTAAAATTGTAGACCAAACCAAGACCCAAAAAATATTTCGCATTGTTGACTACTTCATCCCTAGGGGGATATTAAAAGTGAGTGCTTCACAGACAACTGGAAGGAAATTTCCTGATTTTAGCATAATATTGTAAGAAACCCTAGCTTGATCTTCTTGAGGAGAAGGACTTGCAAAGGAAACTCTCATTTCTTCTAGATTCCCTGATTTCTCCACTGATACAAGTACTAACTGTAGGTTTTAACCCTGTACAGAAATTATCTACAAATGAATCTTAAAAACATAAAATAAACAATAACAAGAGCATAAAACATAAAACAGATAAACACAGAGATTTTCCCCTGGATCCCAAATCAGGATGACCAGCTTGATTTTTCATTATATTCCTTTTAGTGTTACAACACATATATATATACATGCCGAAGCATACATAAACCCCAATCCATTAACCCTGGATTAGAACATAACTGTAGTTCCCTTGACCAGATCTACAAAATACCAGGGGCCGAAAACCACCATGCCCCAAAAACATGTGCAAACCCATGCACAAAACCATGGGCAGGTCCACCCACTGGAAAATAAGGACCAAATTTTTTTTCCGGGGCACCGCCCTGGACCCCAACCCCCACACATGACTAGTCGTGGAAAGAACATAACACAAACCCAACATTCTCCCACTTGTTGTTTTCTTTCCGCAGGGGGCCACATGAGAGCTAAGTCATTAGCCCAACTTTGCAACACCCATTGTTTCTCTACACCAAGAGAACTTCTAAGTGCTCACAGAATTTGTTAATGCATCTGAAAAATTCTTCAAAGTGTCCACCTTTACCAGAAACACCCTTTTAGCTTCAACCATATATCTCACAAAGTGATATTGAACATCAATGTGCTCTGTCTTTGAATGATAAGCAGGGTTCTTAGCCAAGAAAATTTCACTTTGGCTATCACAGTCTATCCTTATAGCTTGTCGTACCAACCCCATACTTGAACACAATCTCTGCAACCAAACTACTTCCTTGCTTGCATGAGTGGCTGCCATGTATTATGCCTCTGTAGTTGAAAGAGCCACTACAGACTGTCTTTTACTCATCCAACTGACTGCACTTCCAAATAGGCTAAACACATACCCATTTGTAGATCTTCTTTGGTCCATATCTCCAGCCTATTCTGCATCAACAAAACCATGAATGTCCAACATTATTTCCAAACCTGGTCTTCCCTAGTAGCACAAGCCATAATCACTAGTGCCACACAAATATCTGAAAACCCGCTTCACTGCTGTCCAATGCTCCTTCCCTGGGTTTGACATAAAACTACTCAATACTCCCACTGCATGTGCAATGTCTGGTCTAGTACAGACCATTGCATACATCAGGCTACCCACTGCACTTGCATATGGAACACGGGACATATCCTCCTCTTCTTCTTGTGTCTTGGGACACTGTTCAACAGACAACTTTGCACCTACAGGAATAGGAACACTCACTGGTTTACTATCTTGCATATTGAACCTCTGCAATATAGTCTCGACCTTCCCTGCAGTTTTAACAGACTTCCTCTGCCAAAATAGTTTGCGGCTAGAATCCTTCATGTCGAATTTGAAGAACAGTTGGGTCTTCAAATCTTGGATAATTTCTTTGTCATTTCCAATCAACAACATATCATCCACATACAAGACCAAATAAATAACACGGTCACAAATTAATTTAAAATAAACACGGTGATCCTCCTTGCTTCTGGTGAAGCCAAGTCCCCGTATATAGGTATCAAATTTCCGATACCACATCCTTGGTGACTATTTTAACCCATACAGAGACTTCTTCAACCTGCATACTAGTTCTTTCTTACCCTTCACCATAAAGCCTTCAGGTTGCTTCATGTAGATCTCCTCTTCTAGATCCCCGCGAAGAAATGTTGTCTTCACATCCATCTGTTCTATCTCAAAATCAAATGCAGCAGCAACAGATAAAAGTAATCTAATAGAAGTAACTTTGGCAACAGGAGAAAAATGTCGCAAGGTTATACATCTGACACTGGGAATATTGTTTTGCTACCAGCAAAACTTTGTATTTCTCCACCTTGCCTTCTACATTCATCTTCTTCTTAAATACCCATTTTCTCCCGGAGTAGGCTTCACCTTCAGTCGCGCCAACTCCACCCAGGATCCCAAGCCTCATTTTTATGCAAGGATGCCATTGTAACCATGGCCTCCTATCCATGTTTCATCTTACCGAATCTCCCCCTCACGACGGTTAGGGTCCATCATCAATTATAGTTAAAAAAATTTGAACGGAAACGGATTTTTGGTACGCACAGTTGTCTTCTTCTTCTTTCCCGAATTGACCTTCTCACAGCTGGAGTTTGTGGCTCTTCCTCTTTTGAGTCTTCTTCTGTTTTAGAGTCTGATTCATCCTCCTTTAGCTCAAACTCTATCTCTTCAGGTTCCTTTGGTAGGACTTCATGTTTAACAACATCTTTCACCTCTCTAAACACTACATCTTGGCTGTACACAACCTTCCTTGTTTCCTGGTTCCAAAGCTTGTAACCCTTTAAACCATCCATATACCCAATAAAGATGCACCGTTCAGAATTATTATCCAACTTGCTCCTTTTCTCCTTTGGAACATGTACATATGCATCACATTCAAATACCCTCAGATGTGAAAGAGAGGGTTTCTTACCAATCCATACCTCATGTGGAGTCTTATCCTCCAACGCTGATGAAGGTGATTTGTTAACCAAGTAACATGCAGTCTCCACTGCCTCTACCCATAATTCTTGTCCTAACCCCGTACCACTGAGCATGCTTCTTGCCTTTTCCATCAGCGTTCTATTCATTCTTTCTGCAACTCCGTTTTGTTGAGGTGTGTATGGAGTAGTCTTTTGCCGTGCTATTCCACACTTCTTACAGAACTCTTCAAATTCCTTCTTGCAGAACTCCCCACCATTATCTGTCCTCAGCACCTTTATCTTCTTCTCTGTCTGGTTTGGGCCACCAGAGCCTTAAATTCTTTAAATCTGTCAAAGACTTCAGATTTCTTCCTCAAGAAATATATCCATGTATTCCTTGAGAAGTCATCTATGAATGAAACATAGTACACAGACTTACCCAGTGATGGCACCGGCATAGGTCCAAACACATCACTGTGCACAAGATCTAATATCTTGTTCGCCCTCTTAGCACCAGAAGGAAAACTCACCCGATTCCGCTTCCCATATACACAATGTTCAAATAAATCATCCGGAGAGCTATTAGACATACCTTCTACCATACCATTTCCATGCAGTATCCGAAGGCCCTTCTCTCCAATATGTCCAAGCCTTTGATGCCATAGCATGGTCTTTTCTCTAGAGACCGCTAAGCTTTCTGCTCCATTTTCAGGAAACACAAAACTGTTGCACCTATCAATAACAGTGCTGCTCTGAAGCTTGTACAGAGTTCCAATGCGAACTCCCCGCATTAATACCAGTGCTCCCCGAACCATATTACAGGTATCTTTCTTGAACACTGTTTTTACACCTGCATCATCCATCTTGCTTATAGAAATCAGATTTCTGGCCAATGCAGGAATGTGCAGAACACCAGGAAGTGTTCTAATCCTTCCACCTTGCAGCTTCAGCTTGAATTTTCCACGTCCGACAATTATGGCCTTCCTATCATCACCTAAGAAGACATCACCGCCATCATATTTCTCATACTCGCAGAACCACTCCCTATGGGGAGTGAAGTGAAAGGATGCACCCGAGTCAATCAAACATGACTCATGATCTACATGTGTATTTGAAGAAGAAGCCAAATACACATCCCCACCTTCATCCGAGGTGGTTTTTGCCTCTGCAGAAGGACCTTCATCAGATCCCTTTCCTTTCTCAGGAGCTTTAGATCTGCATTCCTTTTTGTAGTGCCCTTCCTTTCCTCATTTCCAGCACACCTTTACAAACTTTCCGGGAGATTTAGATCTCCCTCTAGATTTATATCTCCCACTCGAAACCTTATTCGTGTTTCTGTTCTGGGACCTTCCTCGTACAGATAAGGCATCTCCATTCTGACCCTCCATATTTCTCCGTCTCATTTCCTCCGACAGCAAGGCTGAGACAATGTCATAAAAATTCAAGGTAGTTGTATTGCTACCTATTGCAATAACCAGACTATCCCACGAGTCTGGTAGAGAACACAACAAACTGATGCACTTATCTTCATCTGAGATTTTAATATCAACGGATGACAGCTGACTTACCACAGTATTGAAGGCATTCAGATGCTGCGTACGGCAGGAGTCTCCATCCTTCATCCTCAGGTTATACAGCTTTTTCAGCAGAAACAATTTATTCACTAGAGACTTAGATTGGTACAAAGTCCCTAGCTTGTCCCACAAGGTCTTCGTCATAGCTTCCCCAGATACATTCAACAATACTGAATCTGAGACACACAACCGTATTGTGCTCTTTGCCTTCCGATCCAGATTCTTCCAGTCTTCATCTGACATTGTCGTTGGTTTAGTACCCAGATCTACCGCGATCCACTGATCTTTATCCACCAGTAGACCCTCCATCTTGAGCTTTCACAACTCAAAACTTTGACCATTAAATTTCTCGATCTCTATCTTCCTGCTACTCGCCATCTTCTTTCACCGCAAGAATCGATCCCGCAGATCTCCCATTGAATAGGGCCTACCTTAGGCCCGAGTAAAAAAAACCCCTCAGCAGTAAAGGCGTCCCCTTGAAGCCGAAACTGCTCTGATACCAAATGTAGGTTTTAACCCTGTACAGAAATTATCTGTAAACGAATCTTAAAAACAAAAAATAAACAATAGCAAGAGCATAAAACATAAAACATATAAACACAGAGATTTTCCCCTGGATCCCAAATCGGGACGACTAGCTTGATTTTTCATTATATTCCTTTTAGTGTTACAACACACATATATACATGCCGAAGCATACATAAACTCCAATCCATTAACCCTGGATTAGAACATAACTGCAGCTCCCTTGACCGGATCTACAAAATACCAGGGGCAGAAAACCATCATGCCCCAAAACCATGTGCAAACCCATGCACAAAACCATGGGCGGGTCCGCCTAGTGGAAAATAAGGACCAATTTTTTTTTTCCGGGACACTGCCCCGGTCCCCGACAAGGGGGGCTACTGCCCCCCTGTTACCCCCCCACGCGTGACTAGTCGTGGAAAGAATATAACACAAACCCAACATTCACCATTACAAATTGCAAATCTCACAATTAGATGTGGAGGGGCCACGCTACGAAAACTAACTAAGCCAAAACCCTAATCATCGTGAGGATTTCCAATTACAACCAATGTAGTCATTTTTCTACTTCTACTCACTTATGTATTATTATGGCATCATCATGTTACCAAAGTGTATCTTAAATTTCTAAACTCATTAAGGAATTTTACTAAACTCTAGTTTGAGATTGAGTAGTTTTACTAAATTAATACGCTGCAACTAGTCTTGTCGTTTTTCCTACTTCTACTTACTGACGTATTATTATAGCATCATCATGTTACCAAAAGGTTCGAATTAAATTTCTAAACTCACTAAGGAATTTGACTAAACTCTAGTTTGGGATTGAGTAGTTGTAACAACATTGTAAAAGGTTCACTTTACAAAATTGATCATGACTCGCGTCATGTTAAGTAAAGGTAACGACACAATGATAATTAAGTGCGCACAATTAAAATAGATGGGAAACAACATTTCAAGAAGACTCCATGGTTGAAAATTACGCGATCACGTCATCTAATTTCTTTGGTTTATGGGTTGTTTTGATAAATTTTTTCGTTTTATGAGTTGTTTTGATAATTTTATTTTAATGGGGTAGAATTATATAATTTTGTAAGAATTATTTTATTGTTAAAATTTTATATGATGAGTTGTATTGATAATTTATTTTAAGGGCAAGGAATTATATAATATTGTAATATGTTTTTATTATTAATTTTTGATAACATGTAAGGTTAACGTTTTTATTAAATTAAAATTTCAATGATTTTTTAATAATTTTAATTACTTTAAAATAAAGGAAAATTAGTAAAGATATTATTCTATTATATATGATTATGATTGTTTACATTTGATAATATAGAAAGTCAAAATGTTTATAAAAATAATTGAATTTTTAATAATTTTATTTACTTTAAAATTAAGGAAAATCTTATAGAGATATTATTCCATCGTATACCAAATTTGAATTTTGTAAAGAGATATTATTTCATTTACCAAATTTGAATTATTCTGAAATTCTTTTTATACTTAATTTTGTCATATTTTTATTAAATTTATTCAAAAAAAATACTAAATAACAATTTGAATTTGTAAAGATATTATTCCATCATATACCAAATTTGAATTATTTTTAAAGTCTTTTTATACCTAATTTTGTCATATTCTTATTAAATTTATTCCAAAAAAATTTACTAAATAACAATTTATTATTTTGTTGATAGAGATTTTTGGAGTAGAATTGTGTAATTTTTGGATGGAAACTCCACCCCTATCAAAGATCAAAAAGCCTTGAGAGTAAAGGAGTGTCTAATAACCTATTTATAAGAGAAAATGAACTAGGTATTCAATAGATCATGTTGAATTAACCATAAAAAAAAAATATAAATAAGTTCAATAGAATTAATATTTAGAACCATATTTCTTTTTTTTTAACCAAATTCAAAGGAATAAGTAAAAATTCTTTATTAAAATATATTTATTAATTGAAAGAGGTTAAATAAAATTAAGAATTAATTTAAAAATTAATTAAATTAGAATCAATCAGTAAAAAGAGGTGTAGAGAATTAAAATGAAATAATGAGAATTGGTTAAAATTAACCAAATAAAAGATTTTAAAGAATTGATATAAGAATTTTAAATTTTTTAAAATTAATAGTTAAAAGAAGAAATTTTAAGGATTAGAATGAAATAATGAGGCTTTAAGAATTAAAAAGAGGATTTAATTAAATAAGTGTTACAATATGACTTGATCATAAAAAAATAATAGAGAATTATAATTAATTAAATTATGAGATTAAGATTAGTTTATGATAAAATTAAAGATTTCTAATAAATGATTGATTAAATTAATTAGAACATTTGTAATAAAAATAAAAGGAAGGTTGCTAAGCCTGTAATCATCTTTCCTATTAAAGTTGTTAGGATTCTTCTTGATTTCAAAGACTTCTCCTATAATCTTAGAGTTGTAAAATGGTATACACGCTAAGATTTTTGATTGAGCAAAACATATTAAGTGCTTGGATTTAAATGAATGTTCGAATATGATAAAGTTTGAAAGACGGTTATGTAAATCCCCTTTTAAATTCTTAAAGCCTCATTATTTCATTCTAATCCTTAAAATTTCTTCTTTTAACTATTAATTTTAAAAATTTGAAAATTCTTTAAAATCTTTTATTTGGTTAAGTTTAACCAATTCTTATTATTTATTATTTTAATTCTCCACACCCCCTTTTACTAATTCCACAATTGCAATTTTAAGTTTAATTTCTTAATTCTGTTGAACAATTTTTAATTTTCTTAACCTCTTTTAAAATTGTTGTCATATATTAATAAAAAATTTTAAAATTCTTAGTTGGAGTTTTAGTTTCTTAATTCTAATTTAATTAATTCTTAATTTTATTTAATCTATTTCAATTAATACAAATATATTAATAAAGAACTTTTACTTATTCCTTTTAATTCGGTAAAAAAATAAATGGTCAAATAATTTCTAAATATGAATTTTATTGAACTTATTTATATTTTTTGACAGTTAATTCAACGTTAATCTATCTAATACCTAGTCCTTTTTCTTCTATAAATATCCATCGAATACCTAGTTCTTTTTCTTCTATAAATAGGCTTTTCAACACTCATTTACTCTCAGGGCTCTTTGGTCTCTGATCATGGATGAAGTTACCATCCGAAATGATGGAAAAATCTCAAAGATTATACAGTTTTACTCTTGAAATCTCCATCAACAATATGGATAACAGTGAAGTCTCCAATCACTTATTACTTTTCTGGGAGAGGTTGGGTAACTCCCTAATCTGAATTGATTTGAATAGATTTATATAACATTATAAAAATGACCCTTCATCTCCCAAGATGGATTCTTATTCTAACTATTCATGTTTCACCTATTTTCATATCTATAAGATATTCACCAAATCTCCAACGATTAGGTGTCTAACATTTCCTCCTTAATTCGAAGGGGTCTTGGTGAGCCCAAGAATAATCCTGAAAATTTCAAACTTTTCTCTTCCAAGCACCACAATGACCTATTTGAAGCAGAAAAACCCTAAGATCATGAACTTAATACCAAATCTTATGAAATTTACATCTTAAAAATGATAAAAGACCAATAATTACAGTCTTCTTCGATGGGGAAACCTCCTTTTACAATAAATACAATGTAAAAGACAATATTTTATGATTCTAAGACTACGTCTCCTTAGTGTATATATACAGGAGACAATGAGTACACTTATAGTAAAATGGGACCATTAGGGGTTCTAGCTTACATAACAATATAATAATAAAAATGCAATCTCATCAGGTGCCCAAAAATGAAAGTTGTCGGGATGGTGTGGAACCTGAACAACCACGTAGATATCCTTATTCTGAATCTGGTTCAAGTTGTTTCACGGAAAACCAACACCGTATGCTCCGAGAATCGTGTTCTATCCACTTTGTCAAACAAATAAATTAAAAAAAAATGCAGGACAACCTAGTTAACAATTCGTACAACTGACTGGGAATTCCTACATGGCAGGGTGACTGTGCAGCTTGACTTGGTTAATGGTTGTCCTCGTCGAATCGTGTGGTGCCAAGTGGCATGATGTCATTGGTTTTATTTGGTGCATTGTGATTGGTTGGGAATGTGGCCAACCACATGTTGCCACGTGGCCCAACTGGAGGCCGCCACGTGGAAGCACGAGAGGCCAAAAAATTTGGGTCAAGTCCGAGCAACAGCAGCGGAGGTGGAACACATGACCTCCAAGCGACGAGCAGAGGGCCTTCACCAATGTGCCACAACTTTGTTCCTTAATATACATTGGTTTCAACATTATTTTATTAACATATTAATTCCCCCATGGGGGGAGGGGACCAGGGTCTAGACCCAGCCCTGGTCACCGCCGAGGGTGGGACCATGTGTAGAAGGCTAGCCTCGTGCCCCCACAATGGTCCTTAACCGTAAACGTGACATTATATCCCGTCATGTGACATGCCGTGGAGATCGCCTCCAGAACTACTGACTTGCTAAGTCGCCACCTCAACCGTAACATCAAATGCAACCTCCGCCTATGTGACCACCCAAGCCGCAGAAGTCGACGATTAGTTAACATCGCGGGTTTTAATATTATATATATATATATATATATATATATATATATATATTAACCATATATGATATGGTTTAAAATCCAGTTTTAGGCATATGGTTTTCTGAAGCACTGCCGCCTATAACTATTTAACCCTCTCTACGATCCAACAACCATGGATGTTGGTCAGGGTGTTGAGCCCACTCCCCCCAAGCCAGATCTTGCTGCCTTCAGGAAACTAGTTGCAGGCGCTTCTAAGAGATCCCTGACCGAGACACAACAAAAATTTGTGAAGAAGCTTGACTGCAGCCCATCAGTCGCACTGCCAGTCAAGGAAACATGCAGATCTACTCTCAATCTAGTTGAAAAAGGGCTTATTGGCTAGTTTACTGGCCTCTGGCCCTCCCCCAAAGCTGTGGAGGGCTGGGTGCAGAGGAACTGGACTCCGCTCATCTCAGAAGGGATCAAAAGCCATTTCGTAGGGAAAGGTTTCTTCGTATTCGTTTTTGAAAACGTAGAAGACAAAAACCTCATCTTTAGAAACGACCCATACTTCATGGTGCCTCAAGGGTTATACTGAATAAATGGACCCCTAACTTCGATCCTGCACAAGACGTGCCTTCCGCTGTCCCAATGTGGGTCCATCTTCTCCATCTTCCATTGCATTGCTGGAACCAAAAATCTCTGCAAACGATTAGCAACTCGCTTGGAAGGTATATAGACCAAGCAATGAGAAAATATCAATATTCATGCACACGCATCTGTGTGGAGGTGGACTTGGAAGTAGGGCTTCTAGAAGAAATAAAACTAACTGTCGTAGAGTGGACACACATTGAGGAATTAGGTTACGAATAGCTACCTTTCAAATGCCCACACTGCCATGGTTACGGCCATTTTGCAAGGCACTGTAAAAAAAATATCGCGAAAGAAATTGAAAATACGAAAGCTGACCAATGGACCACAGTGAAGAAAATAGGACCAACAAAACCTCGAGGCAAAGGTCCAGCAAAAGAGAACAAATCCTTGCCAGTAGGGCAGGATCAAGGAGCTGGAAGCTCCAAACCCTCAGCGACAACATGAACTCAAAATACAGAGTCCAACAAAGCAGTAGGAGCAACAGGAATAAACAAAGATAGCAATGATCAATTGAAGCTTTCCCCTGGTGAAAAAGGCAGTGAGGAAGAAGGGAAACCAACAGTAACCCCATAAATCCCCCCTTATTCGACATATGCAGACATAGCTAGGAAGAAAACAATAGTTTCACCCAGCTCCTCGGAGGACGAGATCCTCGAAAGGCCTGCTAAAAGAGCAGGAAGAAAGTCTCACAAAGAAGCAAGGGAGGAAGAGGCGAAAAGACAAAAAACTCAAGGAAGCCAACCCCCAATAGAAATGTCAATCGGAAGGAGCACTAGAACAAGGCCTCCAAAATGAGGAGTTCCTACCACCCCCAACAGTAAGTAATGTGAATCGTCTCTTGGAACTATAGAGGTTTGGGGAATCTGCCAAAAGTCAAAGCAGTCAAGGACCTCATGAAAACGGAACCAACACATATCCTCTTGCTCCAAGAGACAAAAATCGAAGGGGATGCCCTTTTAGATATCAGTAAAAAGAAATGGTAGAAGAATGCAGGGAAAGAAATAAGTGCAAGGGGCTCCTCAGGAGGAATTTCCACCCTATGGAAGGAGGATCAATTCAGGCTTGTTAACTCCTTCAACACCCAACACTGGATTTTCACCGAGCTGAAGCACATAGCAAGAAAGTTAAATTTTTCTCTTTTCAATTTATATGTTCCAGTAATGTATGTAGAGAAGAAAGATTGGTGGCAATCCCTAAATGATTTTTTAGAACTACACTCCCCATAATATCATCATCGCTGGAGATCTCAATATAGTGATGAAAGAAAATGAAAAAAGGGGAGGTAGAAGTAGTAAGGACCAAATGATACATGTGGTAGAAGACATAATACTCCAATGGGATATAATGGAATTGAAACTAAAGAAAGGGTTATACACTTGGACCAACAACAGGACAGGGGCAGATCATATCTCGGCCAGAGTGGAAAGATTTCTAGTACAAAACACCTTGCTGTTGGAAAGAAGGTTCATCTCCTCAACCATTCTCCCTAAAATAACCTCGGATCATAAACCCATCCTCCTCTCGCTTAATGAGGAAGAAAAGTTGGGCCCAATTCTGTTCAGATTTAGTCCTCTTTGGAGTGGAAGAATTGGATTCTTTGAGACAGTCTGAATGGCTTGGTCCACCACTGTTAATGGCTCCCCCAACTATGTATGGGAACAAAGGCTAAAATTCACAAAGAAGGCCCTTAAGGAATGGAGCAAATTTACCATAAACACACCCATCAGTCAAAGAAAGGAAGCAATGCAGCAACTGGGAAATCTTCACAATAATTGAATTGGATAAAGAGCAAGTTGCCCAATGCAACTCCTTCCGTTCCTTTCGGAATGAAGAAGATTACTGGAGACTAAAGTCACGCAGCCTTTGGTTGGAATCCGGAGACAAGAATACCTCCTATTTTCCCCGACAATTTAGAGCCCGGCTTTCTCGCAATCATATCTCTGAGATCACAACCTTTGATGGATGCTCTGCAAAGGCATAGAATAAATTAAAGTTGTTGCTGTCTCTCACTTCCAAAACCTATACACCAAAGGGAATGAGGGTAGTGAAGAAGATAATAGAGAATTACTCAACAATATACCATATCTGGTCACAAAGGATGACAATACAACCCTCTTGAAGCATGTCACTGAGGAAGATATCAGCAAAGTAATTTGGTCCATGGAACTTGATAAAGCGCCCGGGCCAGATGGGTTCACAATCCATTTTTACACGATATGATGGGATATAATAAAAGTAGACTTGGTCAGAATGATTAAAGGATTTTTGCAAAAAGAAAAGATGGGGGGCAAAACCAATTCAACCTTTCTAACATTAATCCCGAAAGAATCAACTCTCAACACTTTCAAAAGGTTTAGGCCCATCTCTCTCTGCAATGCCTCATACAAGATTATTGCAAAAATCCTTTCCAACATAATTAAGCCGTTAGTTGGCAGCCTCATCTCCACCTCGCAAGGGGGTTTCGTCAAAGGAAGACATATATTGGACAATGTTATTGAAGTAAAGGAAACCATGCATTCCAGCAACCTAAGAAGAGAGAAAGGCATGCTGGTCAAGCTGGATATGGCCAATGCCTTCGACAGAGTAAAATTGTCCTTTCTTTATAAAGTCCTTCTTTCCTTCAGATTTTCGCAAGAGTTTTTCAACTTGATTAAAGCGTGCACCAGCAGGCCTTGGATATCTCCTCTAGTAAATGGGAGGCCAACCAGCTACTTTCAAGCCTTGAGGGGACTGAGGCAAGGATGCTCCAGCTCTCACTTTCTGTATATCCTCTTGGCAGATACACTAAGCATAAAACTT
Organism: Pinus albicaulis; assembly: GCA_034641835.2. Taxonomy (NCBI): domain Eukaryota; kingdom Viridiplantae; phylum Streptophyta; class Pinopsida; order Pinales; family Pinaceae; genus Pinus; species Pinus albicaulis. The sequence goes on from CM076580.1 coordinate 1,367,247,993, forward strand.
GAGTTGGACAAATCAACTGGGAATTCTCCTGGCCTGTGAATAATGAAGGAGATGGATCAAATTAATCATGCTTTATTTGCTAATGATTCCCTCATGTTGGGAGGCACCTCCTGCAGAATAGCCTCAGCATTCAAAGCCACCCTCCAAGATTACTGCAGCATTTCAGGTGCTATGATAAATGAAATAAAAAGTGTTTTCTACAGCTAGAATGTTGAAGATAATGATATACAGAGAGTTGCTTGCATCTTGGGGTTCAATGGTTACTCAAGATGGGACAAAATAAACTACCTCGGGCTGCCATTAACTTTGGGAATTAACAGGAGTTATCTATTGGAGGGAGTCCTGAACAACATTAAAACCAAAATTGAATTATGGGGAGGGTGGTGGCTTACGCATGGAGGTAAGCTTACCATGATAAAATCGGTTCTCTCCTCTCTCCCGATTTATCAAGCCTCCTTTCTGTTGGTCCCGAAATCAATCTCTAGACAGATCAATAAACTCTTGTGCGATTTCCTATGGCATGGTGGCAAAGGGAATCATCGTAAGATGCATTTGGTAAAATGGGACACAATCAAAATACCACTGCGTAATGAAGGACTTCAAATAAGGGATCCGGACCATGCAAATACCTCCCTTGGTTGCAAGACACTGTAGCAAATGCACATTGATCCCAATCATCCAGCAAATCGCACACTCAGGTTTAAATATATCCAAGGGGTAGCGTTAAGGCAGCTACAGGACGCAAACACCCAAAGAAGCACACAGTTGTGGAGCATTTGTAAAAAAGGAATTCCATTTTTCCTCCAACATCTATATCGAATTCAAGGGAATGGAAAAAGAGTGAAACTATGGACTGATAGAATCATGGGCCATGCATCCCTTGCAACCAATACAGACCTCGCCAAAATTCATGATCTGCTGAAGGAGCGAGGAATTAAAAGCATATTTGATATTTCAGAATGGGACAAGGTTGGTAATTGGACAACATGGAGACTCAACAACATTCCAGAGCACTGATTACAACAGGCAGACATGCTCAAAACAGAGCTCAGAGATGCTGCACTAGTGCATAAGTCTGTTGAAGATACTTGGGGTTGGGGATCCTTTAGCACCTACTCTTCCGCTAAGGGATACACAATTCTGCAACCCCAACGAGAAAGGTCACACCCTACTAGCTTCTGGGCTTATTTTTGGGATCCAATGGCTCTTCCCAAAATAAACTTCTTCTTTTGGACATTAATGCATAAAAAAATTTTGACAGGAGAAAATCTTATGAAAAGAAGCATTGCTGGTCTGCATAGATGTGCTCTCTGTAATCAAGCCCCTGAAACCATTGATCATCTGTTCGTTGACTGCCCCTTTGAATTCAAAGTCTGGACCCGCACTCTTTATGGTCTCAACACTGTTGCCACCTCCAAAATCTCAATAGTTGACCTCTTCTCTTCATGGAAGGACCGATACCTTTGATATTCACCAACAAGTCCCTTTGGGCCTGAGTTTGGATCACCATCCCCAAGTTTGTATGTTGGAAACTATGGCTAGCCAGGAATGAACAGATCTTCAATAATATAGCATGGACCCCTTCCATTGTAGCTGCTAAATCAAAAGGCCTCCTTTTTGAAACTTTGAGAAGCCAATCCCTCAAACTTGAAACAACGTTACTCCCTGAGGAAAAGAAATGGTTTGGGACCTTTGTCTTCCGACATAGGAACCAAAGTGCTGTCAAACCCCTTCTCAATCCTGAGTGGAGGTTAAGAGACAAGGATGAAATATTTCAGAGCTGGTGGAGGAAGCAAGGAACAACAACGATCTTCTTTGATGGTGGCTCCAAAGGAAACCCCGGGACTGTGGGTGCATACTCAAGAGAAACCTTCAGCTTAGGATGAGGACAACAAAAAAACAATCAAGCAAAAATCCCGTGCTTGTTAAAAGCCTGCCAAATCACCAAAGAAAGAGGATTCAGAGAGCTGCAAGCATTCGGAGATTCTGAAATTCTAATAAAAAAGATACACTCCGAAGATCAGTTTAATGATGTTGTCCTAAATATGAGCCTTCAAAGGCTGAGATACATACTCCATGAATTTACTTCCTTTAAATGCTTTCATATCCTCAGAGATTCAAATAAAGAAGCCGATAATTATGCCAACAAAGGTTGTCTCCTAGTACAAGGAGATCTCAATATAAATGATGGAACTCCTGCACAATTTTGTATCCCGTGAAAAGTATTTCAGCATGCACTAGGGACATGCCAGTAGTCTTGTACTGAAGGTTGTTCTAGCCCCGACCCAACTTTATTTCCACAATAAATAAAAATCCATAACTGTTTCAGTTAAAAAAAAAGAAAAATCCGGTTTTAGGCGTTATTGGGAAAATTAATGCCCTGACAATGTCGCCCAATTTTTGGTGGAATTGGCGCTCTGTTAGCACTTTTGGGGGCGAAATTGTGGGTTCGGTGCTGAATTTTGAGGGTTTTGTAGAAAAAATAGTGGAGGAACTAGGGGAGATGATAACTTGATGAGTTTTTGACCAAATTCGAGGCAGAAAGAGGCTACACAGACATTTTTGGGCATTCTAGAGTTGATGGAACAAGTTTCAGAGCTATTTGAGCATTGTAAACATATTTAATCACACTTTTGAGCATAATAGAAGAGGGCCAAGCCATTGGAAGTTGGACTAAGGAGACGTAGCCCAGGCGGGGTGGACTCCTTCATCATGTGCTATTGTGTTACTATTTATGGTGATGTTCATGTATGTTAGATGCTGTTATTCAGTGTTTTTTTTATGTTAATTTTCTCAATAAATTCCCACAAAAACACATAAAAAATCATGAAAAACTTGCAATTTACCTCATAATTCTCAAGCACCTTGTTTATATTCTGAATTGGATCTTAGCACAGAAAACAGTAGTATTCCCATTTAGATCAAGTTGGTATCAGAGCACTATTTTTACTTGTTCAAGGAGGATTTAATTGTTTTGCAAGTGTTTAAATGCTTATAAGGTTGAAGCTCAATAGAGGTGAAGGTAAGTTTGTGGGTGCAGGTTCTCTAGTTGGAGCAAGGAGAAGGAGGGCACAGTTGCCAAAATTTCCACCACAAGATTCACCTCCTATTATACCTGAGGCTTTAGTAAGGATGTCTCATGAAGTATGGAATGATAACATGACAAAGGATGAGAAGGCTTTCTTTGTCATGACAGAGATGGTGAAGGTCCTCTATGAGGAGAGGAATACAAGGTTGCATGGTGAAATCTCCAGGCCTCCAAGAGGAGAGGGTTCTTCAAGAGGAGGAGGTAATGGAAATGGTGATAAGCCACCATCTACTCCACCATAATCCTCACCACCATCTTCATTTGCATATTCATCCTCTTCCACCTCTACAACCCTTACTCATACTCATCAACATATCTCGAAAGGAATTGGTAAACAACCCTTGTTAAAACTTGATATTAAATTTGAGCTGGCTATGTATAATGGTGAAGTGAATGCAGAGAAGCTTGAAAATTTGGTTCGTCAGTTGGAGGTCTACTGTAGGATTCAAAACCTTCAAGATGTTGACACAAAGATTTAGCTAGCTTCCTTGAGATTGGAGGGTGCAACACTAGTATGGTGTGAAGCCAAGACATAAGAAGAGATGAAAAACCATGGTAAGATATCAATCTCTTGGTTTTATTTCCTTGTTTCAATTAGAAGGAAAATTTACCCTCTAGCGTATATACAAAAATCCATAATGGACTGGCATAATTTTATACAACTAAAGTGACAAAGTGTTCAAAATTATACACAAGAGTTTAGGAGAAGAGCACTAGTTTTGGGTGTCAATTTATCTTCTCAAGACACTTTGTTAAAGTATATTGGGGCTTTGCAAAACTATCTTAGACATACTATTCTCATGTTCAATCCCACAAAATTAGATGAGGTTTGTGTTCAAGCCACACATCTAGAATCAAGAGGGAAACATAGTGCAGATGAGAAAAATGATAGTTTCCTTGAGTATGAAGGTAAAGGAAAGGGTAAGTTTAATGGAAAAGGAAAGAAAAATGGTTCTATTAAAATAGAGAAAGAGAAAATCACATGTAAACATTGTTCAAAAAATGGCCATGATGAAGACCATTTTTGGCAACTCCATCCAGAGTTGAAGCCCAACAAACTTAAAACCAAAGAGAAGGAGAAAACAACTGCAATCATTGAACATGAATTTGGTTCATAATTCAGGAAAAGAAACCAAGATTACAACGATGTGTTTGAAAGGTAAGAACATAGCAAGCACTAGTTCTTCAAGTTTTTATAATGTAACTCAAGATGATGATACATGAATTGAACTCTTTCATATTAGACACACTATTTGATAGTGGTTCTCAAGCCAATTTGATTTCTGAAGACTTAGTTAAGAGGTTAAATCTAGAAACTGTTACACGTCCAAGACCTTATCCTTTAGGCTGGATTTGCAAGAATGAAAACTTGCATGTAACAAGGAAGTGCGTCCTAAGGTTTGCAATCAATTCAAACTTTCTTGACGAAGTTGAACTTGATGTAGTTCCGCTTTAGATTTTAGGTATTCTTTTGGGAAGTCCTTATATTTATGAAAGCAGGGCAATATTTCATCTCCATGAGAATAATTACCACTTGTTAAAGAATGGAATTGAGTACATTGTTAGATCGCATAAAAATAAGTTTAGTTGGTATCTTATACATGCAAGAGAAATGAAGAGAATAGTGAATGCAAGTCAAAATTTGGCGTTGTTAATGTTGAAGCATAGTGATGTTTTGAACGATACCTTTCAAGAAGATGCATCAAATGAACAAGATAATTTCACTAAAGTTTCTAATGTTTGTAATAAGATGTTTTAGGTCTCTAACATGTTGCCTTTGAAAATAGGTAAAGAAGATGTGAAAGATTTGCAGTAGTCCACATCAGTGTTGAACAGTGATGGGAACAAGATTTCGGTGAGGAATGGCGAAAAAATCAAAGAACAAGTGCCAAGGAAAGATGAAAAATAAGTCATAGGTTCCACAAGTAATTCTTTTGGGTTTCAAAATGGTACATGGCAATGGCAAAAACACTTGGTCAAAGGTTGACGCAAGTACAAGGCAAGACAAGTTAAAAATCGCCATGTCGACAGTGTTCGAGGTGAGAAAGTTTGTAAGTTATTCAATTTTCCTTTGATTGACGACCGAGGTGGAAGAAAGTTTGTTTCTCAGCAAATTATGGGATAATGTAGTAGGATGGTATCTCCAATAGCAAGACAGGGTCTCTAGAATCAAGGAAAAAGATCGGTTTTTATGAAAAGCTCAAATTATTGAATATAGGAAAATTCCAGTGTATTGAGACTGGAAGGGTGAGGGGTTAGTACCCTCATCCACATGTCCAGTAATGAAAGATATTTTGGGGTCCAAAATCTTCCAGTGGGGAGGAGTGATCAAGGGCTTAAAATTATGCTAAAAAATGAAAGTTTTTGGAATGGTGTGGAACTTGAACGACTGTGTAGATCTCGTCGTTCTGAATTCGGCGCAACTCGTTTCATGAAAAACTGACACCGTATACCCCCAGAAATGCGTTCTGTCCACTATGTCAAACATGAAAAAAAATGCAGGACAACTCAATCAGCAGTCCGTACAGCTGACTGGGCATACCTACGTGGCAGGGTCACTGTGCAAGTTGACTTGGTCAGTGGTTTCCTCGTCAAATCGTCTGGTGCCAAGTGGCATGATGTCATTGGTTTTATTTGGTGCATTGTGATTGGTTGGGCATGTGACCAAACACATGCCACTGTGCGGCCCAACCAGAGGCCATGTGGCAACATGGGAGGCCACAAAATTTTTGGGTCAAGTCTGAGCAGCATCAACAAGAGTCGAACCTGCGACCTCCAAGCGACAAGAAAAGGGCCTTCACCAATGCACCATAACTTTGTTCCTTAATATACATTGGTTTCAACATTGTTTTATGGGTTGTTTTGATATGGGGAGTTATATGACTTTGTAATATTTTTTTGATAAATTTTTTCGTTTTATGAGTTGTTTTCATAATTTTATTTTAATGAGGTAGAATTATATAATTTTGCAAGAATTTTTTTATTGTTAAAGTTTTATATGATGAGTTGTATTGATAATTTATTTTAAGGGTGAGGAATTATATAATATTGTAATATGTTTTTATTATTAAATTTTGATAACATATAAGATTAACATTTTTATTAAATTAAAATTTAAATGATTTTTTAATAATTTTAATTACTTTAAAATAAAGGAAAATTGGTAAAGATATTATTCTATCATATATATAATTATGATTGTTTAAATTTGATAATATAGAAAGTCAAAATGTTTATAAAAATGATTGAATTTTTAATAATTTTATTTACTTTAAAATTAAGGAAAATCTTATAAAGATATTATTCCATCATATACCAAATTTGAATCTTGTAAAAATATTATTCCATCATATACCAAATTTGAATTATTCCGAAATTCTTTTTATACCTAATTTTGTCATATTTTTATTAAATTTATTCAAAAAAATTACTAAATAACAATTTGAATTTGTAAAGATATTATTCCATCATATACCAAATTTGAATTATTCTTAAAGTCTTTTCATACCTAATTTTGTCATATTCTTATTAAATTTATTCCAAAAAAAATTACTAAATAACAATTTATTATTTTGTTGATATAGATTTTTGGAGTAGATTTGTGTAATTTTTGGATGGAAACTGCATCCCTATCAAAGACCAAAGAGCCTTGAGAGTAAAAGAGTGTCTAAAAACCTATTTATAAGAGAAAAGGAACTAGGTATTCAATAGGTAATGTTGAATTAATGATAAAAAAATATAAATAAGCTCAATAGAATTAATATTTAGAACCATATTTCTTTTTTTTTTACCAAATTAAAAGGAATAAGTAAAAATTCTTTATTAATATATATTTATTAATTGAAAGAGGTTAAATAAAATTAAGAATTAATTAGTAAAATGAGGTGTAGAGAATTAAAATGAAATAATGAGAATTGGGTAAAATTAACCAAATAAAAGGTTTTAAAGAATTAATATAAGAATTTGAATTTTTTTAAAATTAATAGTTAAAAGAAGAAATTTTAAGGATTAGAATGAAATAATGAGGCTTTAAGAATTAAAAAGAGGATTTAATTAAATAAGTGTTACAATATGACTTGATCATAAAAAAAATTAATAGAGAATTAGAATTAATTAAATTATGAGATTAAGATTAGTTTATGATAAAATTAAAGATTTCTAATAAATTATTGATTAAATTAAAATTAGAACATTTATAATAAAAATAAAAGGAAGGTTCAGAGTTAGGAACCAATGGGTGAGATGGTGGCTTACAAATTTCCAAGATTGGCTAAGCTTGTAATCATCTTTCCTATTAAAGTTGTTGGGATTCTTCTTGATTTCAAAGGCTCCTCCTATAATCCTAGAGTTGTAAAATGGTATACACACTAAGATTTTTGATTGAGCGAAACATATTAAGTGCTTGGATTTAAATGAATGTTCAGCTATGACAAAGTTTGAAAGACAGTTATAATAAATCCTCTTTCAAATTCTCAAAGCCTCATTATTTCATTCTAATCCTTAAAATTTCTTCTTTTAACTATTAATTTTAAAAATTTGAAAATTCTTTAAAACCTTTTATTTGGTTAATTTTAACCAATTCTTATTATTTATTATTTTAATTCTCCACACCCCTTTTACTAGTTAATTCTTTGTTGGATTCTTAATTTCTTAATTCTAATTTAATTAATTTTTAATTTTCTTTAACCTCTTTCAATTAGTAAATATATATTAATAAAGAATTTTAAAATTCTTAGTTGGAGTTTTAGTTTCTTAATTCTAATTTAATTAATTCTTAATTTTCTTTAACCTCTTTCAATTAATACAAATATATTAATAAAGAACTTTTACTTATTCCTTTTAATTCATTAAAAAAATAAATGGTCAAATAATTTCTAAATATGAATTTTATTGAACTTATTTATATTTTTTTGACCGTTAATTCAACGTTAATCTATCTAATACCTAGTTCTTTTTCTTCTATAAATATCCATTGAATACTTAGTTATTTTTCTTCTATAAATAGGCTTTTCAACACTCATTTACTCTCAGGGCTCTTTGGTCTCTGATGATGGATGAATTTACCATCCGAAATGTTGGACGAATCTCAAATATTACATAGTTTTACTCTTGAAATCTCCATCAACGATATGGATAGCTGTGAAGTCTCTAATCACTTATTACTTTTCTAGGAGAGGTTGGGTAACTCCCTAATTTGAATTGATGTGAATAGATTTATATAACATTATAAAAATGACCCTTCATCTCCCAAGATGGATTCTTATTCTAACTATTCTTGTTTCACCTATTTACATATCTATAAGATATTCACCAAATCTCCAACGATTAGGTGTCTAACATTTCCTCCTTAATTCGAAAGGGTCTTTGTGAGCCTAAGCATCATCCTGAAAAATTCAAACTTTTCTCTTCCAAGCACCACAATGACCTATTTGAAGCAGAAAAACCCTAAGATCATGAACTCGAATACCAAATATTATGAACTTTACATCTTAAAAATGATAAAAGACCAATAATTACAGTCTTCTTCGATGGGGAAACCTCCTTTTACAATAAATACAATGTAAAAGACAATATTTTATGATTCTAAGACTACGTCTCCTTAGTGTATATATACAGGAGACAATGAGTACACTTATAGTAAAATGGGACCATTAGGGGTTCTAGCTTACATAACAATATAATAATAAAAATGTAATCTCATCAGGTGCTCAAAAATGAAAGTTGTCGGGATGGTGTGAAACCTGAATGACCACGTAGATATCATTGTTCTGAATCTGGTTCAAGTTGTTTTGCGGAAAACCAACATCGTATGCTCCGAGAAACATGTTCTATCCACTTTGTCAAACAAGCAAATTAAAAAAAATGCAGGACAACTTAGTTAACTGTTCGTACAACTGACTGGGAATTCCTACGTGGCAGGGTGATTGTGCAACTTGACTTGGTCAATGGTTGTCCTCGTCGAATCGTGTGGTGCCAAGTGGCATGATGTCATTGGTTTTATTTGGTGCATTGTGATTGGTTGGGAATGTGGCCAACCACATGTTGCCACGTGGCCCAACTGGAGGCCGCCACGTGGAAGCACGGGAGGCCAAAAAATTTGGGTCAAGTCCGAGCAGCAGTAGCAGGGGTCGAACACGCGACCTCCAAGCGATGAGCAGAGGGCCTTCACCAATGTGCCATAACTTTTTTCCTTAATATACGTTGGTTTCAACATTGTTTTATTAGCATATTAATTCCCCCATGGAGGGAGGTGACCAGGGTCTATCCCCAACCCTTGTCACCGTCGGGGGTGGGACCATGGGTAGGAGGCTAGCCCCGTGCCCCCACAATGGTCCTTAACCATAAACGTGACATTATATGCCGCCATGTGACATGCCGTGGAGATCGCCTCCAGAACTGCTGACTTGCTAAGCCGCCACCTCAACTGTAACATCAAATGCAACCTTTACCTATGTGACCACCCAAGCCACAGAAGCCGACGGTTAGTTAACCGTGCGGGTTTTAATATATATATATATATATATATATATATAGATTTTGTTAACCATATATGATATGGTTTAAAATCCAGTTTTAGGAATATGGTTTTTTGAATCACTGCCGCCTCCAACTGTTCAGCCCTCTCTACGACCCAGCAACCATGGATGCTGGTGGGGGTGTTGAGCCCACTCCCCCCAAGCCAGATCTTTCTACCTTTAGGAAATTAGTTGCAGGCGCTTCTAAGAGACCCCTGACCGAGACACAACAAAAATTTGTGAAGAAGCTTGACTGCATCCCATCAGTCTCACTGCTAGTCGAAGAAACATGCAGATCTGCTCTCAATCTAGCTGACATAGGGCTTATTGGCTATTTTGCTGGCCTCTGACCCTCCCCTAATGCTATGGAGGGTTGGGTGCAGAGGAATTGGACTCTGCTCATCTCATAAGGGATTAAAATCCATTTTGTAGGGAAAGGTTTCTTCGTATTCGTTTTTGAAAACGCATAAGACAAAAACCTCATCTTTAGAAATGACCCATACTTCATGGGGCCTCAAGGGTTATACTTGAATAAATGGACCCCCAACTTCGATCCTGCAGAAGATGTGCCTTCCGCTGTCCCAGTGTGGGTCCATCTTCCCCATCTTCCATTGCATTGCTGGAACCAAAAATCTCTGCAAACCATTGGAAACTCGCTTGGAAGGTATATAGACCAAGCAGTGAGAAAAGATTAGTATTCCTGCACACGCATCTCTGTGGAGGTGGACTTGGAAGTAGGGCTTCTAGAAGAAATAAAATTAACCGTCGCAGAGTGGACACACATTCAAGAATTAGATTACGAATAACTACCTTTCAAATGCCCGCACTGCCATGGTTACGACCATTTTGCAAGGCACTGCAAAAAAAATATCATGAAAGAAATTGAAAATGCGAAAGATGAACAATGGACCACAACGCAGAAAACAAGACCAGCAAAACCTCGAGGCAAAGGTCTGGAAAAAAAGAACTAATCCTTGTCAGCAGGGCAGGATCAAGGAGCTGGAAGCTCCAACCCCTCAACGACAATAGGAAATCAAAACACAGAGCCCAACAAAGCAGTAGGAGCAACAGGAATAAAAAAAGATAACAGCAATCAATCGAAGCTTTCCCCCAGTGAAAAAGGCAGTGAGGAAGAAGGGCAGCCAATAGTAACCCCAAAAATCTCCCCTTCTTCCACATATGCAGACATAGCCACGAAGAAAACAATAGATTCACCCAGCTCCTTGGAGGACGAGATCCTCGAAAGGCCTGCTAAAAGAGCAGGAGGAAAGTCTCGCAGAGAAGCAAGGGAGGAAGAGGCAGAAAGACAAAAAACTCAAGGAAGCCAGCCCACAATAGAAATGTCAATCGGAAGGAGCACTAGAACAAGGCCTCCAAAAGGAGAAGTTCCTACCACCACCAACGTTAAGTAATGCGAATCGTCTCTTGGAACTGCAGAGGTTTGGGGAATCCGTCAAAAGTTGAAGCGGTTTATTCTAACAGGGTCTCCTACAAGCTGCAAAAATGGTCTGAATTTATATAATTTTGATTATAATTAGTCTAGTGCAGGGGTTTTGGGGTGGGTTGAAGCCTCGAAAGCATTGTAATAGGGTAGAGGGTAAACCTGGGGTCCGAAAACCAATGTTTGCGGACCATAGGAAAGATTAGGCTAGATTGTTATAAATAGAGGAACATTTTGAATTGTAAGGTAGAGAAATAAGAAAGAAATATTGAGGCGAATTGTGGTTTAGTAGATCTGTTTGGGTTTTTGGGAAAAGGACTCCTGTTGGCTGTGTGCATGGAGATCCATAGTCCTGCTGTGTGTGGACCTTGCTGCTGTGTGCGCAAGGTGGGACAGGTATTGTAAGAGGGAATTGATGAATTGATGAATAATAAAGGCTGTTTGAGAACTGAATCTATGTGTATTGTTTATGCGAATCATTGGTAATTGCTGTATTATGCGTATTCTGTATTCCGTTGCGAAAGTTCTGTGTAAGTGCTTTTACTGCATCTAGATCTGTTTTGTTCTGTTTTATGCAACACTAAGCTACTGTCATAGAAGTATATAATTATCGAGCACGGTAGTATAGTTTACCTTACGCACGTGGATGCGAAAAGAGACCTATAGATCCTACTTGGGAAGGGGCGATCTAGACATCACTGGGCAGGACGCAACTCTGCTTGCCTTACTTATCCTTTCTTAGGGTGCGGAAACCTGGTTCCAGCACCCACCCATACTAATTCGGGTGAGACTTTGACCTGCGCAAGTATGTCACTGCCGAAAGGGCTAGTAGTATAGGGGTTTGTTGACAAACCTTGAACTTCGAACCTAGGTCAGGACCCCTCGTGCCAACAAATGGTTCCATTGCCGGGACCCGAAGCATTTTGAGGAAGGGATCGGGTAATGACAAGAGAGTATTGGAATCCTGAAAGGAAGGAAATTGAGGAGTGGTTCGAAAAGAAGATTTAGGAATTTGCAATAAAAGAGAATCGCAACACGAAGTTAACGGCGGAAAAGTGGAAAAATAGGTACATTCTTACAGAAAGCTATGAAATTTTCTTTGTGAATTTTGAAATCGAGCTTCAGGAGTGGCTGGCTAGGCTTGTAGAATTCCAGAAGTGTTGGAAGGATGAACGAGTCACTCAGTGGACTCCAGAGCTGATCCAGCAGTCGGGGAGGACTGATAATACCATCACTTGCACGTTGGAACACTGGGTGGACAGTGTGCTAGGATGATTTGTGACATAATTTTCCATTGATCAGTTTGTCTCCTACTCTGAGGTCGAGCGAAGATTCTTTAAAGGGTTCTGGGGGAAGTTTTTGAAGACATTATCTTTGCTGATTAAGATATTACTGTGCGAGAAGAGTATTATGTGTAGTCATACCGAATGAATGACCTCAGATCCAGATGAGAGCGCGACGCGCAGTGGTAAATACTATCGAACCAACCTTGACGATGAAAGATCTGCCTATAGCCCTCTGCGAGAGACGGCTGCGCAAAGCCCTCCTGCTACACCGCTATCCAGGTCGCACAAAGGTAAGAACTCACCCATACCACCACCTCCGCCGGACAGCGATATGGCTGCGCACCTGAAAATACCTACCTTAGAGGGGGTAGGGGATGAGGATATGGACCGATTTTGGTTTGTTACGGATTCCGTATGGACTGCGCAAAATGTGACAAACGATACGGTGAAGAGGGCATAGATGTCCCTAGTGTTCGAAGAAAGAAAGTTGGAATGGTCTATGTGATAGATCTCTCAGAATGGGAGTGCATCTATTCAAGATATTAAGGACATTCTAAAGCAACAATTCCAAAAGCCAAAATCGTACTCTCAGTTGGTAGCAGAAGTGAAGGACTTCAAGCAAGGTGCGTCTGAGTTTGTATAGGAGGATGATTAGTGACTGAAGAAAGCAATCAGGGAAGGATGATTTGAGTATGATGATAGAAAACATACAGAATGGTTCATCGCTATGTTGTTGCCCCACCTGCGTATGCCAATGAGTCACCAAACCTTTGAGTCACAGGAAAAAGCTGTGGAAGTCGCTATGAAACTAGAAGTTGCACCTAGAGAAGTTACTTTGTTAGGGGTACAACAAATTCAGGAGCAGCTCGGAGCTATGCACATGGAAATTCAGAACCTGTGAAAGGAACGAGGAAAAGGAGCCAGCACATATTTATGGTGCATATGATGTCGGGTATCTGGCCATATGAAGGATCAGTGCCCTCTATTGGCAGATTACATGCAGGCCGGGGGACCTAGTTCGATCCAACCAGGAGCGAATGGAGAACCCATCCTATCATGACCAGGCTCGAGCGGACCTGTGCTATGGTATGATGACCGCCTTGTAGCGGGGCTACATGATACAAACCATTGCCTTCGGCTAAGTGCGTATGTCCCAGAACTGAAGCAACATTGGTGCAGGTTCTATCGGTCGGTAGGACACAATGAGAAGATTTGTCGCACTTACGACCTGATGACTGATCGCGGGAACTTGTATCGGGTACAGTCAGACCCTGCATCGCCTAGATCCCCCGTGAGCTTTGGTGGCTCTCCAGCAAGGGGTGGGGGAGGTCGAGGAGGAAGCGCAGGATGAGGACGTGGGCAACTAATCTGTTATAACTGGGGGGAAGTAGGACACTTTGTAAAGGACTACCCAAATCCTACAAGGAAATCTTGAAAATATTGTAGACAGCTGGACCATGTGGTTGAAGATTTCCCAATTTTAATAGCAAAAATGCAGGAAAAGAAGCCCATCCCCACGCAGAATGTGCAAAGAGTTAAAGCCGAGCTAAGGAACATAGACCCAAGTGTGAAAGTCATAACATGCAGTGGAATGGTCACCCAGGTATTGAAGGAAGAGATTTCCAGGGATCCTCTGACCTATCAAGAAGGATCGCACATAAAGAAGGGAAAAGAGACAATGGCCGTAGCTGACCAGGACCTCGCTCAGAAAGTAGCAGCTACTACGTAGGTACCGACACACCCCAAGACAGATGAGGGGGTTGAGCCCTTTTTGCAAGCATGTCTGAAGCTGTTACGTAACCCAAAGGCTATAGAGAACCTTCAGGCATTAATGAATAGCTGCACAACGCGGTCCGATCCAACCCCCAGGACCAAGGATGTACACAAAATATACAGGTATAAAAGATGCACCAGAAGAGAAATGCGACTCACTATGCAGATTTGTGACTATGAGATGGATCAAGTTATTTTTGACCTCGGATCAGATGTGAATATTTTACCGAAGCAAACATGGCAACGAATGGGAGAACCTAAATTTGAATGGTCCACCATCCAGCTGCGCATGGAAAATCAACAGAAGATTATCCGTCTGGGAAGGCTGCCGAAAATCATGGTAGATATCGCAGGAGTAAAGGTCCAAGCTGACTTTGAGGTAATAGAAATCGTGGAAGATGTGGATCCCTACCCTGCACTCCTAGGACTGGACTGGGCTATAGGTATGGGGGGTGTTATCAATCTCAAAAAGCGCAACATGATGTTTGAAAATAATGGCAGACGAGTAATAGTACCACTGGATCCCGTAAAAGGTACACGGTATACAGAGCCAGCGCAGGATACGAAGGAAGTGGATCACATCTATAAGCTCACTACACAGGACGAAGATTGGATTAACCCCACAGTGGAAGGAGTACTCTACTGGGAAAAGGATAGTGAATGCTTTTCTGACTCCGATGGGGAACTAGACAATTGGCAGGGTTGGTTGCATGAGGTTTCGGTGCTACGATGTCTTTGGGTCACAAGGAACTTCCGCTGCATCTCCGCCGAGGTAAGAGACCTGCCCTACTTTGGGGACTCGGGTAACATTAAGGAATTTTTACGCGCATTCAAAGCAGAATTTCCCGAGGGACACAGGCTCGAGGCCCTTAAGCTAGCCCTACGCAGAATGCCTATGCGCTGGTGGGATATGCATGGGAAGGTCTTCCACGATTGGGAGGAATGTCGGGATAAGATGATCCTGCGATTTGAAGCTCCAGCTGGGAGACAGATCCAAATGTTCCTTGGGTTAGAAGACCCACGCCGATATTTGCTTACATGGGAAACACAATGGTGCGATAGAACCCCAAATGAACTGGTTCACCTATTTATCCATGCCTTAGGACTGCATCCAGCTTCATGGTATTTATATGCGGAGCTGCATCAGCGCACGCGCCACTGGGAGAATTTGCGGGATGAGTTTCTGCAAACATTTAGGGTGGAAGATGGCACAGGGGCGCTCAATGCAGCTCTGCTGAACACAAACACCTTGACTGAGGGGAGATCACGCCTGTACATCGCACTCGTATCAAGGGGAACGTTGGTACCACACACGGTTGAATACTGGAGCCTTAGCCCAACGGAAGGAAAGAATGATCCCTGAACTATCCCAACCACGGTGCTGGATGGAATGCGTATGGTTGCCAAGTTGCTTGAGTTGTACCTGAATCACATTACAACACACCCGACGTCGGCTTTAATTCTGGATGCGCGAGAAACACAGATGCTTCATCCAAGGTCAGTAGATCCATGGGAAAGCCATTAGGTGCGATCGATGACCATTAGAACACTGCATTCTGGTGAAAAGGGAATCTTACCATTACGGAAAACAGGCGGCTGGAAATCAATGCGGAAATTTATGGTGAGATTTTACCGATTGCTTGATGGTAATTTTCAAGTTAGATTTACTCTACCGTTGGATAGCCCAGGACGTTATAAGGAAGAAAGGATAACTCCGATCAAGGCTCCATATTGTCTCTGTAATCTGCATATGTTATTCTAATACTTGATTGTCTAGACCTTGAGTGTTTGGGTCATACCCCATCAACCTACTTCCGCTGTTTGCAAGTTTCCAAAGTTGGAAGCCTATCCTTTTGCTGCTATGGCAGCCCCTAACCTTCTGAACGCTTCGGAACCTACCAGTCCAATGCCTGCAAACATTGTGTTGAGAGCATCTGGGGATGCCGAGATTGATGAGCTGATTGCCCTCTGGCTCCCTGCAGGGAAAATTGACTTTGAACCCTGTGCAGAATGGTGCCAAAGCTACACGACGGAAGTCCATGACCTTTCCAAACCTGGGTTGATCGTAGGCCCCAACCTAATGGGCTCGGAAGATGCCATGAAGGATGATACACAACTTCCGCAGCACGCTATGAGAACTGATGCAGTCGAGTCGCAGCTAGTCCTATGCACGAAAGGGCTGACTAACAAGGATACGCCATCCCCTAGGGGTACGAAGCGGTATAGGGATACATTGCGACTTCTCCGTAGTTCCAGGCTACCTGCCAACAAAAGCCATACTTATTCACTTCTTATCACTGTCTTGGTCGGAAACCACCTCCCAACAGCTACGGAACTACAAGAGGAATTAGCGCAGCTGCCCCGCGAGGCGTTACAGGGTTTACACACTGCCGTACTGCAAGAGATCCCTCATCGCGACCGGACCGCACAACAACAACTCGATGTGGCCACACCGCTCCTCACACACCAGACTGAAGATATCTCCCTTATGGCGCAGCTCGAAACAGTGGTTCACCAGCTTGACACAGAGATCCCTGATGAATCCCCGGCGTCAGCTCCGCCCCGGGCTACCATAGAAGGCTTGGTTGCAGCACTCAGGGTGTCCCGAACCGAAGTACAGACCCTCAGGACCCAAATGGCCCACCACTTCACCGCGTGCCAAGCCCATGCACAACCTACCAAACCCCGGAGGTACGGGCACAACGTGCTGCGTTGATAAAAAAAGCTACAAACATTATTACAGAACTTACTCTAGGTACTCAGTTGCTCGAGGTGGCCATGCAACTCTGGATAGCAATCCGGTTCAACCCGTTTCTTCAGAATATCAAGCGGGATTTACGCCAGAAGGAAGTTGATTTCGATCAGATTGAAGCTACCTTGCCCTCCCTCGTCCCTGCGTAGCGTCTGGCACTCTTGAAAACTAGCAACGCCTTCCAAGACATGATTGCAGATCTCTGACGTGCTAAGCATGCCATCAGAAAGCTCTTGAAGCCATGGGGCGATGCTGCCTTCCTGATATCTCAGGGTGCTCACGACACCATCGTGCAACTAAAACAGATGTTGGAGCGGGTTACCACGACTCCTGAAGGACCGGCCTCCGTAAAGCTTGTCGATATCGCACAGAGTGCTGCTACCTAGAGTCAAGAAGTGCTACCTCCGCTGATCGCAACCCTCAATACCTTACGTGCGTAGATAGAGACCGCACCACCACAGTGACTTGGGACGAGTCACAAGATTGTGTTGGGGGACTGTTGGAACAGGGTCTCCTACAAGCTGCGAAACTGGTCCGATTTTGTATACTTTTGATTATAATTAGTCTAGCACAGGGGTTTTGGGGTGGGTCGAAGCCCCAAAAGCATTGTAATAGGGTAGAGGGTAAACCTGAGGTCCGAAAACCACGGTTTGCGAAACATAGGAAATATTAGGCTAGATTTTTATAAAAAGAGGAACATTTTGACTTGTAAGGTAGAGAAATAAGGAAGAACTATTTAGGTGAATTGTGGTTTAGTATATCTGTTTGGGTTTTTGGGAAAAGGACTCCTGCTGGATGTGTGCGTGGAGATCTAGAGTCCTGCTGTGTGCGGACCCTGCTGCTATGTGCAAAGGCTGGGACGGGTATTGTAAGAGGGAATTGATGAATTGATCAATAAGAAAGGCTATTTGAGAACTGAATCTATGTGTACTATTTATGCGAATCATTGGTAATTGTTGTATTATGCGTATTCTGTATTCCGCTGCAAAAGTTCAGTGTAAGTGCTTTTACTGCATCTAGATTTGTTTTATGCAATGCTAAGCTACTGTCATAGAAGTATATAATTATCGAGCATTGTAGTATAGTTGACCTGGCGCACGTGGATGCGAAAAGAGACCTATAGATCCTGCTCGGGAAGGGGCAATCTGGACATCATCGGGTAGGACACAACTTTGCTTGCCTTACCTATCCTTTCTCAGGGTGCAAAAACCTGGTTCCAGCACCCACCGATACTACTTTGGGTGAGACTTTGACCTGTGCAAGTAGGTCACTACCGAAAGGGCCAGTAGTATAGGGGTTTGTTGGCAAACCTTGAACTCCGAACCTGGGTCAGGACCCCTCGAGCCAACATGGTCAAGGACCTCATGAAAATGGAACCAGCAAATATCCTCTTGCTCCAAGAGACAAAAATCGAAGGGGATGCCCTTTTAGATATCAGTAAAAAGAAATGGTAGAAGAATGTAGGGAAAACAATAAGTGCAAGGGGCTCCTCAGGAGGAATTGCCACCCTATAGAAAGAGGATCAATTTAGGCTTGTTAACTTCTTCAACACCCAGCACTGGATTTTCATCGAGCTGAATCACATAGCAAGTAAGTTAACTTTTGCTCTTTTCAATTTATATGTTCCAGTAATGTATGCAGAGAAGAAAGATTGATGGAAATCCCTAAATGATTTTCTGGAACTACACTCCCCAAACAATATCATCATCACTGGAGATCTCAATATAGTGATGAAAGAAAATGAAAAAAGGGGAAGTAGAAGTAGCAAGGACCAACTGATACATGTGGTAGAAGACATAATACTCCATTGGGATCTAATGGACTTGAAACTAAATAAAGGTTTATACACTTGGACCAACAACATGACAGGGGCATATCGTATCTCGGCCAGATTGGACAGATTTCTAGTACAAAGCACCCTACTGTTGGAAAGAAGGTTCATCTCCTTAAATATTCTCGCTAAAATCACCTCAGATCATAAACCCATCCTCCTCTCGCTGGATGAGGAAGAAAATTTGGGCCCAATTCTATTCAGATTTAGTCCTCTTTGGAGTGGAAGAATTGGATTCTTTGAGATAGTCCGAATAGAACTTCGCAACCTTTGTCACACATCTGACTGACACTCAGTAAATTTGCTTTCAACCCATCTACAAATAGTACATCTTGGGCCTTTCCTCTGCCATTGTCTATGCTGACTGAGCCCTTTCCTTTGATCTTTCCTGACTTATCATTGCCAAAAGTAACATTGCCAGATTTCTTTTCATCAAGAGTTATAAACTTACTTTTTTCTCCTGTCATGTGTTTAGAGCAGCCACTGTCCAAATACCATTGACTTTTCAGATCTTGAGCAGTTAGATCCAGGTCACACTTATTCGCCTTCTTTATCCACTGGAGGCACCCTTTTGTTTTGTATCTTTTGTGAGGTGATGACCTCCATCTTCTTAGAGGACATTTGGAAGGTATATGTCCAACTTGATTGCATACACAACATTTGATCATAATTTTTGTAGAATTATGAGTATGAACATAATTTCTTTGATTCATAAACCTTCTTGAGGTGTTAAACATCAATCTTTGTCCATACTTTCTACACTCAATAATTTTATGACCAAATTCCTTACAATAAAAGCAGTAACCATAGAAGCTATTTGCATACCTGATGTAAGGTTGTCTCTTCCATTTGTTTGCTTGAGGCAGTCTCTTCAATGTTTGCATCTTTTGCTGGTTTGAATTACTCCTCCTTGCATGACAATATGCAACAATGTGTCCCTGCTTGTGGCAGACATAACAGGTGGCATTCTTCATTGGAGGGAAGAATCTCCTTTGATGGTTTCCAAATTTTACGTATTCAGGGGTCTTTGTATTTATTACATTCTTTGCTACTAGTGTTTTCTTCTGATCTCTGTCTTCCTTATTGCAGATTTCTTCTTTTGTAGGAATTGTTTGAGCTGCTTCATCATTCTTCTTTGCTTTTACAAAAATAATCTCTGTCAACCTTTTCTTTTCCTTTACTTGATTCTCCTTCATAGCCTATTCTAGTCTTTATCATAGGGGATCTTTGGGCAATCAAAATTTCATTCAACTTACTAGAGCTTGTTGTTTGGGAAGAGTTTATAACCACTTTCCTTTGAGCATTTTCTAATTTCTTTCTAAGACATACTACTTCTTCTTCCAACTTTTCTTGCTCTAGAGTTTTTTCTTTGATTTGCTTAAGTAACATGTCCTCTATCTTCAGCTATTCCGAATCTGTTACCCCATTTGCTTTCAAGGACTTGAAAGGACATTCTTCTCGTACATATTCCAGAAGAATGTCCTTTGTTTTTCTGCATTTCGGTTGGAGTCTATGATCTCTTCTAGGGCACTTCTGTAGCTCTTTCACATCAGGTCGACTGCACCAAACTTCTAGCCTATCCTTCATGTGGAGACCTTGGTTCTTCTATGGCCATCAATAAGAATTCAGAGGTTCCTTCTTCACTTGAGGGTTCATCTAAATCTTTAGATGTACTGCTGTCTTGTTGAGCATAGAAGGATTTTCTGCTGAACTTCTTTCCTTTCTGCGAGTTCTTTGATTTATTTTTCTCTGACTCTTGAGCCTGAATCCTTACTTTCTTGTGAGGACACTTAGCAGCATAGTGTCCCACTCTTCCATAGTTAAAGCATTTGAAAGGAAGTTTACCTTTGTATTTACCTGAGCCTCTATCCAATTTCTTGACAAAATTTGCCTCTTCTTCATCCGAGCAAGAGCATATGTCTTCCTCTTCTTCTTTCTTCTTTTTTGTTTTAAAGGCTGCCTCCCTCGTACTTGGCTTCTTCTGTGGGAGCCTCATCTCGTATGCTGTTAAATTTCCAAGTAGCTGGTTCATGGTCAAGGTCTCCCAATCAGTTGTGTACAATAGAACCTGCAACCTGGGTCCTTTGGATGAAGAAGATCTTAGAATCTTTTGCACAATTATACTTTCGGCATTTTTTCTCAGAGCTTTCATGTGTTAATAATTTTAACGACTTTTAGAAAGAAGCTAGCAATGTCTTCATCATCATTCATTTTTAGGTTCTCAAACTGGGCTCTATAGACTTGAAGTTTGGCAGTCTTTACCTTCTTGTCTCCCTCATGGATATTCTCTAGGGTATCCCACATCTCTTTGGCAATTTCTTTGTGCATTACTTTGATAAAATCTGCCTCACACAATCCATTTAAGATGGCATTCATGGCTTTTGCGTTAGCTACAAAATCTTGTTTTGTTTCTTTCTCTGTGTCAGTTTCCTTCGAGGCATATCCTATCTGGCAGGCTGGGACTTCTCCTGAGCAGCTTGTGTCCTCGTCGATTTCCGAAGCATAACACGGTGGAAAAGGGGGGCTTTATTGGTTGAGCATCCTTCTTTACTAGCCATCTTGGGAACCTAGGATCTCATTTCAGTTGTTAGACTTGTACAAAGGAACCTGCTTTGGTACCAATTGTTGAACTCTTAGTTAAACTAAGAGGGAGGGGGGGGGGGGGGGTGAATCAGTTTAACACATTCATAATCTTTTTTTCTTTTTCACAAACCTTATTTACACCTTCGTTTCATGTCTAGATTAATATGTGAGTAATCTTAGAATGTGAGCAGCAAGTATTAATATAATATAATAGCAGACTTAATATGAGAGAAGCAGGTATTAAGCAGATGATATAAATCAGATCCTTTTTATAAACATCACACACTCAAACACCAGATATAGGTGGAAACCCATAAAGGGAGAAAACCACATTTTATTATTGTTGTGATGCAAGGTGAGCTCCAAATCCCTCTCACCACTAATTTTTTGTAGGCTCCAACCCACAGGAGGCTCCTACCTCAATTCTGCAAGTTGCAACTTGCAAGGAAGCTCCAACTCCCTCTTAATTTTCTGCAGGCACCAACCTACAGGAGGCTCCAGCACCATTCATTTCTGAGCGCTGACTATCAGCTGCAACCCAGTGAGAGCTCCAACTTCCTCAATTTATCAAACTAAATGTTTGCTGATTTACTTCAGATACCAGCTCTGTTTTGTAGCTTCTCTTTTTGCTCTTCTTCTCTCTTAATCTTCTCTGCCTCACTCTTCTCTATTCTGCATTCTCTATATTTGCTCTCTCTCTCTTACCTCTTTGTGCATATCAAATTGATATTATATATAGAGATCCTCACATGACTGTTTGTATTTCACAAGGAATTTTGGAGTGAACAGTCATGACTCTTCGGCTTCTGTCTTCTTATTCCTTTATCCAACTCAATTTTAAAATATAACAATATGTACAAATTTCCATGCTACAGTGGGAGTTTTCTTTTCCTTAGGATACTTGCCTTTGCATCACAAACAATATAAAAAAATATTTACATTTACATTTTTCAATTATACATCTCAATTCCACTCAGCTTCTTTTCTAGATTTTGGATTTACTAGCTTTGTCTTTTCTGCAGTTGTTGAGTGATTGTTCTGTGTACCTTGGTTCACTGTAATTGTGTGCACCTGTGAATGTATACCTGTCAACCTGTAATCTCTATTTACCTCTGTCAGAACCATGCTTTTATCCCTGTGTTTATTCACCTGTTCACTGTGCTTTTGTGCACCTGCTACATATATACCTGCTAATTTTAAATCTGGGAAAAAATGAATTAATGTGGATATTTCATTTTTCCATGGCTATAAAACCATACATATAAACTCATTCATTTTTCAATATTTACAATATTTCACACGACGCTATATATATCTAGACCCACATATTCCAAAGTCTTTAAATTTAAAACACCTTTTGAATAGTTTCAACTACAGAACCTTTGGTAAAATCAACTCTCGACATCTTCAAAGCTGTGGTCAAACCATAATAAAAACCCAACCTTATGAATTTAGCACAGTGTATAAATGTATATCGTCCTTTGGCTCCGGGTCCACGATGCATTGCACCCTGCCTTTATATATATATATATGGTTTGGGCTTTTGCATATAAGGCGCATAATACTTTGGCTATTAAAAACATATTAATTGACCTTCGGCATGTACATATATTGACCCACGTTCACATATTCCATTATATGTAATATATCTATATATATATTATGGCGTTCTTTAATATTGGAACCATTACAACGAAGTCCAACTATAATCGGGCAATATTTTATAGATTTGAAACCTCAGTCTTCCACCTTATTTTAATAACCCGGCAAACCTTAATAAACATCATTAATATTTTCATCGGACCTTGTACTACGGTTAATAAACCAGATTCATTTCATATATCTCCGCCCCGGGCCCACAATACAACCAAAAGACCAATCAACCGCACGCACCATACCTTAGTTAACCTCCGGGCTCTTTCATTAAACTTCAGCCAAGTCCATCGAGCGATCACCGTTAGATGTTGAGCCTCCAGATCAACGGTCTATATCAATATCACTCGGCGTCTTCAGTCGATGTATAACGTGCGATGACACACTTTAAACGACGATTTTCCAATTCGCTCAAGGACGCGTGTCAATTGCTCTATGGAATCGCTGCGAATTCGGGAATACCGCTTGCCGACAGATGGTGGTGTGATGAAACCCACGGTTTCGCTCCAAACCGCCGTCAGTGTTCTTCTCAGTCGCGGTTCCGTTCTCCACTCCAGGTTCCGGTCCTCCACGATTTCAATTATATATATAAATAACTATTCATCGCATTTCACCGCTGTGATTTCATCTGTTACGACTATGGTTCCACTCCATTCACACTGCGTATTTGACTATGGTTCCGCTCCATTCACACTACACATTTGACTATGGTTCCGCCTCTCCTTTTGTGACATCGATTCTTCCGGCCCTTCAGATATATATGTGCAGAATCTCAAATGAGCCCTTATTTCAGAGTTATTTGATCAATACAACACATCTAGGTTCGGAATAGAGGATCTTCATATATCTATACTAACCCTTATTTTATATATATCCTCCGCGCATCAACCCATTTGCATTAAACCTTATTACAATTACTCAACAACACCGAATTCCTTATTTTATGCAGGGCATTTCCACGACCCTTCACACACAATTTTCAACACTCTTTTCATACTTACTATAATATGTTCCCACACTCAGAACCAGTTTCTCATGACTGATGCTACTCCTTGCTCCTGAAGCTCCTCTGCTGCTCCTTTGACTTCTCCTTAGCCATCTCCTTTGCCATCAATGACAACATTTCCAACATATTGGACAACGTTATTCAAGTACAGGAAACCATGCATTCCAACAACCTAAGAAAAGAGAAAGGCATGCTGGTCAAGCTGGATATGGCCAATGCCTTCGACATAGTAAACTTGTCCTTTCTTTATAAAGTCCTTCTTTCCTTCAGATTTTCGCAAGAGTTTGTCAACTTGATTAAAGTGTGCACCAGCAGGCCTTGGATATCTCCTCTGGTAAATGGGAGGCCAACTAGCTACTTTCAAGCCTTGAGGGGACTGAGGTAAGGATGCTCCCTCTCTCACTTTCTGTATGTCCCCTTGGCAGATACACTAAGCAAAAAAATTGAGCTGGACAAATCAATTGGGAATTCTCCTGGCTTGCGAATAATGAACGAGATGGATCCAATTAATTATGATTTATTTGCTGATGATTCCCTCATGTTGGGAGGCGCCTCCTGCAGAATAGCCTCAGCGTTCAAAGCCACCCTCCAAGCTTACTGCAGAGTTTCAGGTGCTATGATAAATGAAATAAAAAGTGTTGTCTACCGCTATAATGTTGAAGAGAACGATATACAGAGAGTTGCTTGCATCTTGGTGTTTAATGGTTACTCCAGATGGGACAAAACAAACTACCTTGGGCTGCCATTAACATTGGGCTTTAACAAGAGTTCTCTGTGGGAAGGAGTCCTGAACAAAATTAAAACCAAAATCAAATTATGGGGAGGGCGGTGGCTTATGCATGGAGGTAAGCTTACCTTGATCAAATCGGTTCTCTCCTCTCTCCCGATTTATCAAGCCTCCTTTCTCCTGGTCTCGAAATCGATCTTTGGACAGATCAATAAACTCTTGTGCGATTTCCTGTGGCATGGTGGCAAAGGGAATCATCGTAAGATGCATTTGGTAAAATGGGACACAATCAAAAGATCACTGCGCAATGGAGGACTTCAAATAAGGGATCCGGACCATGCAAATACCTCCCTTGGTTGCAAGATACTATGGAAAATGCACATTGATCCCAATCATCCAGCAAATCGCATGCTCAGGTTTAAATATATCCAAGGGGTAGCATTAAGGCAGCTACAAGATGCAAACACCAAAATAAGCATGCAATTGTGGAGCCTTTGTAAAAAAGGAATTATGTTTTTCCTCCAACATATATATCGAATTCCAGGGAATGGAAAAAGAGTGAAACTATGGACTGATAGAATCATGGGCTATGCGCCCCTTGCAACCAATACAGACCTCATCGAAATTCATGATTTGCTGAAGGAGAGAGGAATTAAAAGCATATTTGATATTTCAGAATGGGACGAGGTTGGTAATTGGACAACATGGAGACTCAACAACATTCCAGAGCACTGATTATAGCAGGCAGACATGCTCAAAACAGAGCTCAGAGATGTTGCACCGGTGCATAAGTCTGTTGAAGATACTTGGGGCTAGGGATCCTCTGGCACCTACTCTTCTGCCAAGGGATACACAATTCTGCAACCCCAACGAGAAAGGTCACACCCTGCTGGCTTCTGGGCTCAGTTTTGGGATCCAATGGTTCTTCCCAAAATAAACTTCTTCTTTTAGACATTAATGCATAAAAAAATTTTGACAGGAGAAAATCTTATGAAAAGAAGCATTGCTGGTCCGCACATATGTGCTCTCTGTAATCAAGCCCCTGAAACCATTGATCATTTGTTCGTTGACTGCCCCTTTGACTTCAAAGTCTGGACCCTCACTCTTTATGTTCTCAACACTGTTGCCCCCTCCAAAATCTCAATAGCGGACCTCTTCTCTTCATGGAAGGACTGATACCCTTTGACCTTCACCAACAAGTCCCTTTGGGCCCGGGTTTGGATCACCATCCCCAAGTTTGTATGTTGGAAACTATGGCTAGCTAGGAATGAATAGATCTTCAATAATATAGCATGGACCCCTTCCACTGTAGCTGCTAAATCAAAAGGCCTCCTTAATAGGTCATGTTGAATTAACAATAAAAAAATATAAATAAGTTCAATAGAATTAATATTTAGAACCATATTTTTTTTTTATACCAAATTAAAAGGAATAACTAAAAATTCTTTATTAATTTATATTTATTAATTGAAAGAGGTTAAATAAATAGATAGAAATGTCTTTCGGATTAATCACATCATTAGGATTAGGTCGATGTTTCGAACGAACTAATGTGGTTCATCCTCAGGAGAAGGTGGAGAAAGTAATTGATCTCGAAGAATAAATAGTGGAGATGCATCAATGCCCGAAAATAGCCATTGAGAGCTAGTTGATAAAAACTAGCCGTTAAGACTAGCTGTTAAAAACTAGCCATTAGATAGACAGTTAGTTAAATTTTTTATAAATTAAGTCAAATTAAATAATAAATTAATTAATTAAGAAGGAAATTTATTAAAAGGGGGGTTTATAAATTTATTATGTAATAAATAAAATAGGTAATAGGGAGGGGGAAGAATTTTAATTTTAATTTAAGATAATATAACCACATAATTAATAAAAATAAATAAATAAATTGTATATAAAACATAAACAAAATTACCTAATAAAGTAAAAGGGGTGGTAAATTTTTTAGTTTAATAAATAAATAAATAAATATAGTTAAATAATGAATTAAATAAAATTTTAATAAAAAGGGGTTATATAAATTATTATGAAAATAAATATAATAGGTAATAAGGGGGTTAATTTTTATTTTATTTTATTATTATATTTTAATTTTTAATTTTTTTTTTAACACAAAAATATAAAAAAATAATAATATATATATATATTAATTAAGAAAATAAAAATAAAATAAAAACAAACAAAATTACCTCGCAAGGGTCCAACTCTTACTTAATTTCCAATCATCATCACGATTGAGATTCTTTGCATGTCGCTCAATTTCGATCGCCTCCCTTAATTTCCTAATGATGTGATTAATCCGAAAGACATTTCTATCTATGCTATGGATCACAAAAGTCTTAGATCTAAGGTTAAATAAAATTAAGAATTAATTTAAAAATTAATTAAATTAGAATTAATTAGTAAAAAGAGGTGTAGAGAATTAAAATGAAATAATGAGAATTAGTTAAAATTAACCAAATAAAAGATTTTAAAGAATTGATATAAGAATTTTAAATTTTTTAAAATTAATAGTTAAAAGAAGAAATTTTAAAGATTAGAATGAAATAATGAGGTTTTAAGAATTAAAAAGAGGATTTAATTAAATAAGTGTTACAACATGACTTGATCATAAAAATAATAATAGAGAATTAGAATTAATTAAATTATGAGATGAATATTAGTTTATGATAAAATTAAAGATTTCTAATAAATGATTGATTAATTAAAATTAGAACATTTGTAATAAAAATAAAAGGAAGGTTTAGAGGGTTAGGAACCAATGGGTGAGATGGCGGCTTACAAATTTCCAACATTGGCTAAGCTTGTAATCATCTTTCCTATTAAAGTTGTTAGGATTCTTCTTGATTTCGAAGGCTTCTCCTATAATCCTAGAGTTGTAAAATGGTATACACGCTAAGATTTTTGATTGAGCAAAACATATTAAGTGCTTGGATTTAAATGAATGTTCGGCTATGACAAAGTTTGAAAGATGGTTATGATAAATCCCCTTTTAAATTCTTAAAGCCTCATTATTCATTCTAATCCTTAAAATTTCTTTTTTTAACTATTAATTTTAAAAATTTGAAAATTCTTTGAAATCTTTTATTTGGTTAATTTTAACCAATTCTTATTATTTATTATTTTAATTCTCCACACCCCCTTTTACTAATTAATTATTGGTTGGATTTTTAATTTCTTAATTCTAATTTAATTAATTTTCAAATTAATTTTAAACTTTCCTTAACCTCTTTCAATTAGTAAATATATATTAATAAAGAATTTTAAAATTCTTTTTTTTTTTACAGGAACGGTTATTGTAATGTATTATCTCTTGGCAAAATGCCTCGTTTCAGGTTACAAAGGGACGGCAGCGCTCGGCTTTCTCCTTGGCCAGGAGCCAAATGACCTCCCCACAACTGAGCCTGCGAATACTGCGAACTGTAAAATGAGCGATCTTATCAATTTTTCCTAGAATGCTGGTACAAACAAACTGTTCTAATAGAAGACAGTAAAACATTGAAAACTGTTTAAGGGATGGGATCCCAGGCCTCAACTCCGTCTTTTAGAAGGGCTCCAAGGGGAAGGAGGACCGCCGTGTTGGCTTCGGCATCAGCTTCCTTATTGTTGTCTCTCATAACATGGAAGAAGTCTAAACTCTGAAAGGATTGTAACAGAATTCTGATTCTGCTCATCAACCTTGATAGCCTTAAATCAGCAGGAGAAGAATTGTCCACGATGGCCTTTATGAGGGACTGGGAATCACCAAAAACCAATGCATCATTTATACCCAGAAAGATAAGCTGTTTGAGCCCCTGGAAAAGGGCCAGGGCTTCGGCTTGGAAGCTTGTGTTGAAGCCCACACCCCAGGCGAATCTGGAAACAGTTCTGCCCTCCGCACTTTTGACAACTCCACCTGCCCCGGCAATGCCAGGATTTCCTTTGGCAGCCCCGTCGAAAAAGAGAGCGCTTTTTGACTTTTGAATGAAAAGCTCATAGAAATTTGATTCCTTAAGTCGAATTTTCCAGGGAAATAGAGGAGCGGGAAGCTTGACAGTATCAGTGAAATGTATATCAAGAGAAGCGCCCCAATCAACATCTTGTGAACTAAGATCTGCACCATCAAGTTGATCGCCCAAACAGTCTTTAAGCTGGCTTTTAATTTTAATCCAGACAAACTTTGGATCGTTCTTCTTGTCTCTGAAGATCCTATGGTTTCTTTCCAACCATAATTGCCAGCAGATGATTTTGGGGAGAACGAGCCAGGATTTTTTGATGTGTACATTCTTGATAGTGCCTCCAGGGTACTTTGATTTCCAGTTTGAGAACAGGTCAGAGCATCTGACAAGGAGGGCGAAGACGGTGTTCCAGGGGCCTAAGGCATCCTTCCAAATTTCTGCAGCGAAATTACAGGAGAGCATCAGATGGGGGGCATTTTCTTCATCAGCCCCACAAAGCGAGCAGCGGGATGGCCCCATAAAGCCTCTCTTCCGGAGTCTATCATCAGTCAGGATTCTTTGATGGAAAAGGAGTCAACAGAAAGAATCGATTTTGGGGATTGATGTCTGAGACCAGATCCCCTGCCAAGGCTTCGGGTCGGGGGGAACGTGAGGATGCACAGAGATCTGCCAGTATCCCCGCGCCACAGAGTAATACCCAGGGGTCGGACCCCAACCACGAGAGTCTTTTTTTCTGCTGTTCATCGGGGCTTTTCCTTTTAAAAGGGCAAGGAAGACTGCATATTCTTTGGAAAGATTCTGAGGGACCTCAAGCTTCTCCTAGTTCTGCCAATTACCGTTCTCCCATTTAGAAATATCCCACAGAGTTTTGAGGCCAGCTCTGTCCATCCATTCTTTTAACAAGGCTAGGGAGCAGTCATCAGCAAGGGGCTCACAACCCATAATGCGGTCTTCCCAGATTTTTATGCGCTTACCATTTCCCGGAATCCAGTGCACATGGGGATTGAATAAAATGGAGACTTTTGTGCACAGCTTATGAATCATCGTTCCGGGGACCAGAATGGGGTTGTCCAGACATCGTGTTCTCTGACCACGAAAGTATTTTTTCCACAATGCCATTTGAGCCCAACCCGGATTTGGGCATATTATTCTCCATAGCAGTTTTGCTCCCAAAGCAATATTTTGCTTGCTGATATTCTTGAAATTCAGGCCACCCTCCATTCTGGGTAGAGAGATTATATCCCAGCTTAAAAGAGGGATTTTCTTCTCATTATCTTTGCCACCTTTCCAAAATAAATTTCTGATGTAATCCTCCATTTTCCTCATGATGCCAATAGGAGCCATCATAACAGCAGATTGATAAATGGCAAGGCTGTTTAAGACAACCTTTATGAGCACTGTCTTACCAGCTAGATTG
This sequence comes from Pinus albicaulis, assembly GCA_034641835.2. NCBI lineage: Eukaryota > Viridiplantae > Streptophyta > Pinopsida > Pinales > Pinaceae > Pinus > Pinus albicaulis. Next base: position 1,367,278,006 of record CM076580.1, read on the forward strand.
AGCCAATTGAAGCCCCAGGAGTGAATTTTGGCCTTAAATTTGTCTAGCAAAGGCAGCCAGTCTTTGCTGAGGGCGCATTTTTGGAAGACAGGGAGCCCCAAGTACTTGAAGGAGGACCATGAAGAGGAGGCTGCAAAACCAAAGCAATTGGAGATATCATGGAGCGTTCTGGCAGTAATATTCCAGTAGTAGATATGGAATTTGCCTTTGTTAAGGCTACTGCCTGAGTCTTCACAATAGACATCCAACACATCTTTGATTCTATTAGCAGAGATCAAGGAGGCAGCACCCAACAAGAGAGAGTCATCAGCAAATAGCGCATGGTTTATGTTTTTAACTCCTCTTGCGATGTTCAAACCCATGATTTCTTGGATAGATTGCTTTTTATTCAAGAGGAAGCTGAAAACAGAGGCTTGGAGGACAAAGAGCAAGGGGGAGAGGGGGCACCCTTGCCTCAGTCCTCTAGAGGCTTTGAAAAAATCAGTAGCCCTCCCATTCACCAAAGGGGCAATCCAGGGCTCACTGATGCAAGCCTTGATCCATTGAATAAATTTGGGGCCAAATCCAAATTTGTGCAGGACATCCAACAGAAATCTATGCCTCACCCTATCAAAGGCGCTTTCGAGGTATAATTTGATGACCATTCCTTTCTCTTTTTGGGTAACACTTGAATGGATTGCTTCTTGGACCAGGATAAAATTGTCCATGATCTGTCTTCCTTGAATAAATCCTCCCTGACTCTCGGGTATGATAGCTGGAAGAATGATTTTCAGTCTGTTGGAAATTACTTTTGTTATCAGCTTGTAACCTATGTTGCAAAGGGAGATAGGGCAAAATCTGGAGAAGGAATTGGCGCCTTTTTCCTTGGGAATGAGGGCCAGGAAGGCCGAATTGGTACTTCCCCCGATTTTCTGACAAGTTTGAGATTTCTGGATCATTCTGCATAAGTCTTTTTCCACGATCTGCCAACAGGTCTGCAAGAATCTGGCAGTGAAGCCATTTGGGCCCGGGGCCTTGTCTGGCTCCATTGCAAAGAGGGCAGCTTTTATTTCATTATTGGAGACCTCAGCATCCAAATGCTGATTCTTTCTGGCAGAAATCAGAGATGGAACCTCGATCAGAGAATTTGAAATAAGCTCCATCCCCTCTTCTTCACTGTACAACTTTTTGAAATGGAGATAGGCGGCGCTTTTTATGCTTTGGATATCTCTGTGCTTGACATTCTCTTCCTTGATTTCAGAAATGGAATTGAAACTTTTCCGGGCTTGGGCTTGCTTGTGGAAGAAGGATGAATTCCTATCGCTTGCCTTGAGCCAAAGCCTACGGGATTTAATCCTCCAGTACTCTTCCTCGGCCAGGCTTGCCTTGAGAAGCTTTTGCTGAAGGTCGGCCTCCTTGTCAAGAATATCTTTTGTGATCTCTTCATTTTGAAAATTGAGGTGATGTATCTCAAGACACTCTTGAATCTTTTTCCTTTCCACTGCAGGATTAGGAAGGGATTTAACCCAGATTTTCAAAGCAGCTTTTACTCTCCTAAGCTTTTCCTCCCAAACGAAGAAGGTAGAACCGTTGACAGGGAGCTTCCAACTATCTTTTACTAGTTGCATAAAGGAGTGTTCCTTGGCCCAAAGGGGGCTGAATTTAAAAGGGATGGGACCTTGATCCGTATGAGCCAGAAGATCGAGCTTTATAGGTCTGTGGTCAGAGACAATACAAGGAAGGATATGCATTCTTGATTCTAATCCAAGAAGAAGAAAAGAGCTTTGAACAAAGAACTGGTCTAACCTTGCAGCGATGTGTCCCGGGCCGAGTCTTTTATTGGTCCAAGTGTATTTGCCCGACGATGGTTTAATGTCGATCATGTCCCACTCCTGGAGCAGATCCTCAAACTGTTCTCTCGCCGGGTCCCTGACGATACTTCCTCCCCTCTTTTCAGCAGAATATAAGGTGAGATTTAAATCCCCTGCAATGATGATATTTGCTAACTCCTTCGAATCTGCCAAACTTCTTATGGTATCCCAGCAGTTCTTTTTCTCTCATGCGCTGACTGGAACGTACACGTTGAAAAGACAGAGGGTCTCGCCTGAGTCAACGTGTTGCAGTTTAGTAAACAGCCAATGGGTGTTCACGATTTCTTTGATCCTTGAATATTTGTTTGGATTCCAGACGGTGCCCAGGCCTCCTGAGGCACCACGAGCTGAGACAGCTATTCCTTCACTTTTCTTCCACAGTTTTTTAATGAATTGGAGGAAGGCCTTGTCCTCCATTTTAGTCTCCTGGATGAGGAGTATGTCAGGAAATTCTGATCTCATCAAGCTTTTAATGGCTTCTTCTTTTATTTTTCTCCCCATACCCCTACAATTCCAAGAGACAATCTTCATCACTTGCTTTTGGAGAGTGGATCTCCTTTAGAGCTGTTGGCGAAAAGTCAGGTCTCGCGGACAAGACCCAGGTTCAAGAGTTGAGGCCAACAAAGGGGTCCGGTGTAGTCTAGGAACACGCCGGCATTTTCACCCTGCTCTTGGAGAGCAGTGCGTCTCACCCGAGGCGTGCTGCGACCACATGCATAAGGGGATGAGATCACTGGTAAGGAATAAACCCGCAACCAAAGAAAGAAAATGCATCCATTACATATACCAAATTACACATGCAAGATCACTTACTAAGTATTCAGACAGTCGCAACTTAAAATTTTAAATCAGTGTAAACACATTACAGCACATGAACAACTTATTGAGACAGCAATCTTCCCTTATATTATTCTTCTGGCCGAACACATGATTACATAGCTTTCTCTTTGATAACTCACAAGTCTGATACAGCTGGATTTTAGAACGGAAAGGAAGAACATAGGAAGTAAGAAACCATAGGAAGAACAAGCATGATTCTTCCGCAGCTGCTCTGCGCGTCCTTCCCTGTCTCGATCCTCGCGACTTCTCTCGTATCCATTCAACCTTTCTTTTCAGTCGGGTGATCGTCATTTATTCACCCGCTCCTCGCGACTGACAGCTTCTCTGTGTCTTTACTCTGGCTTTTCCCAGCTTCTCTTCAGATGTCTGCGTGTTCTACTTTCTGTTTTCTGCTGTGTTTCTTTCATCTGCACTTATCTCTGCTCGATCTCCAGTTATCGAGTGCTTCCGCGCCACCTTGGTAGCTCCGCAACTCCTGGTCGTTGCGGCGCGGTCGCGGTTGCCATGTGTATTTATTCCGCAACTCAAAAAGAGTCAAAGTTCAAAATGTCTTGGCCAAGAGTTCAAAACTTAAACAAAAACAAGGGCCCCAACAGGCCCCGACCACAATTCTTTGACTCGTCCGCAAGTCAATCACAAATAACAGTTTCTATTTCCATTGCCCCGCTGGCACCCGTACTCTGCTCTGTTGTGCCTTCCCCCTGCGCCCTTTCCTGCTGTGCTCCGCCACTTGCTGGTTCAAACAAGGGCCCCAACTCCGGGACCCGGCGGAGCGCTGAATCTCTAAGCTCTGTGAAGGCCGCCACCGCTTGCTGCCATTCCTGCATCAGCAAGTCGGCGTCTTGAGAGATTCGGTTGGCGGCGGCTTCGTCTATGGGCATCGGGGCAGCCCCGAACAGGGTGGCGAGATGGGCTTCTGCCTTGGCATCCAGCTGGTTCATAGCGTCCGCATGGGTGCGAAGGGGCGGACGAATCTCCCGGATGATGTGCTTGGCCGCTGCTGATTCGGCCTCAGTCTGCTGCATGTGAAGTTCCAGCTCGTCCGACTGGGCGTAGAGCTGATCCAACCTTGCAGGGTCCGTGGTTGCCTGAATGTCCCGGGCGATCTGTTGCAGCTGGGCAGCGATAGGCTGCGTCTTGACCGTTAGCGCGAGGGAGAATTCCTGTAGACTTCGCAGAAGGGCAGAAGCTGCGGCTGTAGTGGAATGTAGAGTGGCTTGCATACTGACTGCCTGCGTCTGTTTGGCAGTCACCTGTCCTGAATGGTCCTTGGGTGGATCTGGAAGGGTAGGCCGTGCGGCTAACGCCGCTTGGAGTTCTTGGTTCTCCCTGCAAACACTAGTGAAAACTTCCCTGAGGTGGTGAGCCTGTAGTGCTATACTGTCCTCCTCTATACCAGCAGGGAGCGGGGCATAGTGAGCCCTTGCAGCAGGCCATACACTGGAGAGCGCCTGAATAACAATGTTGGCCTGCTCCTGGAGGTTGGTCTTCTCCCGCAGCAACTGATTGCGCTGTTCAGTAAGCGCCGTGATCTGATTCCGCTGCTCGGTGCACCGCCGCTGTAGCTCTGTGTGAATCTGCTCGGCCTTGAGGGCCGCCCGCTGAATGAGCAGGTATAGCTGTGCTGGACTCCATTGTTCTGCATTAGCTATACTGGGCGTGCCCTGCTCCGGCCCCTGCTCCTGTGAAGGTTGGTTGCCGGTCACTGGTCGGCTTGAAGTCTCTGGAAAATGGACCGGCGTCTACTGCTGCACCGAAGTGGCCATATCAGGCTCCGGCCGGTCCTGCTGCGTGGTCTGCTCTGTGGAAGGGGCGGCTGAATCAGCCCCAACTGTGGCTGGCTGGACAGATATAGTGGGAAGAGGATCCCGAGATGTGGCCACGGGGTCAACCGGTGGTACCACGGCTGCAGTACTGGAGGTGACCTTCGCCCCGTGGTCACCGCCGAAAAGTTCCCGGATCAAAGAATCTGACACAGTGGCTGATGAGTTGGACGGATTGGGGGAGGTGGCATGTGGTCGGCTGGTGGAGGGGGCGATGGTTGGAGTGAAAGAGGTTGGAGGGAGACGAAGGTTGAGGAAATCTGCCGGATCAATCAGCGGTTCCTCCGGAATCAAAGTTGCTGTGGGCGGAGTGGCGGGTGGATCATCCTCCGTAAGATCCACCACTGGATCTGTGACCGTAGTGCGGGCCCTCTTGGATGGAGGTGGGTCGGAGGAATCGGGTTCGGGGCCCGGTTCACCCATTGGTGTGATGAGGGGGGTGGCAGAAGTGAACAGGTTAGTGGGAATGGGGGAAATGAGGGGGGCGGTATTGGAGAGACCATGGGACCGATTAATATGAAATTCAGCAAAAGAAGGAAATATAGGGGCACCACTTGAAGCAACCTGGGTTGCCACATTGAGTCGCCGTACCTGGTCGTTGAAATGCTCGACGATGGGGACCAGCGATTCAGGCAGGTCCAGTGCGGTCCCAGCTGCATCTGGTGTTGTCTCCGCCGCAACTTGTGAAGATCCCCCTGCGCCGGTCGCGACAGGCTGCTGTGCGGCCCTCATCCCCCCAAAATCGTAGCGGATGATTCCGTCGCGGACGTGCTGGACAACCCCCGGCCACGCAGAGACCTCCCTGTGGAAAACATTGTCGTTCAGCTGGAAGCGAAGGGGCGCCATATGAAAGGTGTGGTGCGGTACGCAAGTTGGCCGGATGAAAGTGTGGCTGTGGTTGACTCCAAACCACACCTGTTCACTGTATTCATCCAACAGGTGCCGGGGCACCCGTTGCTGGTAAGTGACCACATCGGTCATCATCCCATACCACGCCCGGAACGCCTCTGCGTTCACCTGCTTGGTGCTGGGATCCATGGACACCTGCCAGGGGGTGTATTTCATCGCCAGAGGCTGGCTTATGGTCGTCTCCGCCGGATCCCGGATAGGAGGAAGGTGCCATTTCCACATGGCGAACGCTAAGATCAAGTACCCATAAATAAAACTGGTAGTCCGCTTGTAGTTGTCTTCGCAAGCCGTGAAGAGTTCCTTCAACACAAACGAGCTCCAATTCAACCTGGCTCCCTGGACGCAATGCTCTGCAATGGAAATTGTGTCCAGAGTGCACTCTCCCTTCGTGTAGTGGCGCATGGTCTTGCTAGCGATCAGGTAGCAAGCGAACCGGATTTCTGGTACGTTTATCAAATCTATTTTGGCACCTTTACCACCCTTGCGAGTGCCATACTTGGTGTAGAGGTCCGCGTCAGCCGACTTTCGGGCGCGCTTGGAGGATGTCTGGCCCGCAGTGGAGACATCTGCACCAGTTTGAGATAGCCCCGTAAGCCGATTAATGTCTGCGGCATGTATTGGAATTTCTTCATTAAGCCACAGGGACCCGTTCTGCACCCGATTGAGGAGGAACCGGGTACATTGCAGAGCTGGTCCTGTAGTTCCGAAGACGGGAAGACTCCTCAAATTCATCAAAGTCGACTGCTGTAGGCCCCAGAATTCTGGACGCATCCGACTGTTGGAGCTGCTCCCGGGCGTGTAATGGTGCTCCATGTATATTTTCCAATGGAGGTGGGGAAACTCAGCCGGGTCGGACAAGTTGGCATCCATACATGGTGCATTGTCATACTTGCCGACCAACGACTCTACACGGTGAATTCTGCTATCTAACGCTGGTTCAGGGACTGAGAGGAGAGCTCTCGGCATCTTGGCGCGCCGCTGATAGACTTGGACGATTCTTCTGTAACTTCTGTCGAGGTGCTGTGTGCTCTGATACTGCGAATGCTCCGGAGTCGCTGCAACTTCCAAATTGAACTGGTCCGTCATCCTCTTGCTGATAGCCTTCATGCAAATTGGGCCATTTGCTGGCACGCGCGGAGTTGATGAGACTCCATAACGACAATTAATTCTTGCTATCTTTCTTGCATGCGATAATCGTGCGATCAATCGCAGGCCTGTGTGTAATCTGACAGTTGCTGACGGCGTCATGGGGAGAAGGGAAAACTCGACGGCTGAGGGAACTGCGGGTGATGGCAAATGGTTACGGTACGATTTCTGTCGATTATGGGAATTTATGAGAAAATATGAGCGATCCTACGGACTGAAAAAAGGACTGACGGAAATGACCTGGACTGACACTGGCACGAGGATGGATCCTACGTGCACGACACGCTGGACTGGAGCGGCGACATGCTAGACTGGCGCTGCGACACGCTGGACTGGCCCGCCCCGACCACAGTCGGTTGCGGTAATGTTCCCGCAACTGACTGGTTATTTGACTGATTACCGACAATTGGAAAAGACTACCTACATTCATCCCGGTTGCGGGAGAGTTATTTAGCTACGCTACTCTACGGGTTCTCTCGGTTGCGAGAGTTATTAATGAAAAGTGAGAAAGTACCTACGCCTGGTAGGGTTTTAGGCGTGCGCCATTCACCCATCCCGGAAGAACTGTGCCGTCCAGTTGTGCCAACCGAACGGATCCTGAGTCGCGGATCTCGATGACGAAGTACGGTCCCAGCCAGTGCATCTGGAGCTTGCCTGGAAACTTCTGGAACCGGCTGTCGTATAAGAGAACTTTGCCGCCAACTTGGAAGGCTTTGGTTTTTATGTGGCGGTCGTGCCACGCTTTCTGCCTGGCCTTCTGGACCTATTGGTGGAATTCCGCGAGGAATCGAGCCTCATCCAACTCTTGTAGCTCCTGGAGGCGTTCCCGAAGTGACGCCTCTTCTGAGAATTGAAGGGACGTTGCGATCAAAAGGCTGGGTACGGTGAACTCGGCGGGAATCACAGCTTCCCGGCCATACACCAGCTGGAATGGCGTTTGGTTGGTCAAACGTTTTACCGTGGTCCGGTAAGCCCATAATGTCGCCGGTATCCGCTCATCCCAATCGTCCCGCTGAGCATTGCAAATTTTAGTCAAGCCCTTTTCAAAAATCTTATTGAAGGCTTCCACCGTACCATTGGCCTGCGGGTGGTATGGGCTGCTTTTGTGATGCTGAATCATAAATGTGTCCAATAGTGACTTGACCGTGGCATTAATGAAATGCGTACCCTGATCGCTGGTCAAGCTCTGTGGGCAGCCAAAGCGGCTGATGATGTGTTCAAAGATGAACCGAGCAGCGGTCTCTGCCGAGCAGTCGCGTACCGCTGCCGCCTCAGCCCACCGGGTGAGGTAATCCGTTGCGGTGATGATGTACCGGGCTTTGGAATGGCGAGCGATTGGTGCGATGGGGCCAACGAAATCAACAACCCACTTTTCAAACGGCCGCAACACATGCACTGGGTGTAGCGGGAGCTCGTCCCGGTGCGAAGGCCTTCCCGTCCGCTGGCAAACATCGCAACGCTTCACATAGGCTTTACAGTCTGCATGTACCGTTGGCCAAGACAGGCCAGCTTGAAGCACCTTCCTTGCGGTAGGTTTTGCACCCACATGCCCTCCCGCAACACCACTGTGACATTCCCACATCACTGCTTCCCGTTCATGGTCAGGAACGCACCTGCGCAACACCTCATCCAGCCCCAATTTGTACAGCTGCCCCGCAATCAATTGGTAGTCGGCCGCCCGGAAAACAAGGTGGCGTTTCTGAAGCGGGGTGTAATCCTCAGGGCACTGTCCCGTGGTCAGATACGTGGCAATGTCAGCCAGGTAATCTGGTACTGCTTCAACTCAGAAGAGGTCAGCATCCGGAAGCTGATCGTCCAATGGGCCTTCATTCTCTCCCGTCTCCAACCTGGATAAGTGATCGGGACCAACATTTAACCTGCCCGGCTTGACAATCACCTCAAACGTGAACTCCTGAAAAAGTAGGAGCCATCGACAGATTCTTCCTTCCAACACAGGCTTATTTACCAGATATTTCAATGCAGAATGGTCTGTAAAAAATGTAAATTTGCCGCCCAGGAGATAGTGGCGGAACTTCTGGAGAGAGTACACCATCGCCAACGCCTCCCGCTCGGTCGTGGTGTAATTCTTCTCCGCATTCGATAACCGTCGGCTGGCGAAGTATACGGGGTGGTCAACTGTCGTTTCGCCGGGTTGCGCCAATACAGCTCCAAGTGCAATTCCGGACGCATCAATGTGCACATGGAACTTCTTATCCCAGTTGGGATGAACAAGTATGGGTGCCGTCGCCATCTTCTCCTTCAATGTGTCGAGTTCCCTCCTGCACTCCGCCGTCCACTCAAATGCTTCTGACTTCCGCAACAGTTTCTCCAGAGGGGCAGTGATTTTGGCGTAGTTGCGGATAAACCGCCTGTAGTATCCTGTGTGCCCGAGCAGTGCCCGCAACTGCTTCACGTTCTCGGGGGCCTCCATGTGGACGATGACCGCGACTTTGGCAGGATCAACGTAGACCCCTTGCTTGCACACCACATGACCCAAGAGTGTGCCGAATGGTACTGCAAAAATACATTTCTTCAAGTTCAAGGAAATCTGCAGCTGGCGACACCGGTCGAACATAACACGCAACAGAGAGGCGTGTTTCTTCAGCAGGCTGTAAACAGTCCAGTCGTCCATGTAGACTTCCAGGAACTTGTGAATGTACTCCCGGAAAGCAACAATGACAATCCAGGAAAACACAGCCGGGGCGTTCTTTAGACCAAACGACATAACGTGGTATGCGAATGATCCCCACTCAGTGGTGAATGTCGTCTTTGCTTTGTCTTCCTCGGCGATGCGCACCTGATGGTAGCCCGAAAACCCATCAGTGAAGGAATAAGCTTCGTTTCCCGCGACATGATCTAGAACTTCATCGCTGAAGGGAGTGGGAAACGGGTCGTGGATACAAGCATTATTCAAGCTCCGGTAGTCTACACAGACCCGGATCTCCGCTTTGTCCTTCTTGTTCTGGATGACAATCGGACTCACCCATTCCGCTTCTTCTACTGGAAAGATGAGACCTGCAGCCATCATTTTTTCAATCTCCCTCTTGACCTTCTCTTTGATACGTGGATTCAACCGATAGGGTCGGTGCTTCACCGGCCTGGCCCCCGGTTTCAGGGTGATGCGCATCTCGCCCAAATCCCCCTTGATCCCCTTCAGGTCCGCAACCGATGATGGGAATAAATCTTCATATTCTCGGAGGAGGCTGAAAATTTCTTTAGTTGTCTCCTCGTCCCAGTAATCCCCCACCGTTGCGAGCTTGGGTTTCTCGTCCGTCCCAATGTTCAGCTTCTTTGTCTTTAGGGGCTGCAAATGGACTCCTTCTGTCGTCGGCTCGTCGCGGATGCTCCGTTCGCCCTCCTTTTCGTCGAAGTAGAGATGCCTAAGGTCCTCCAAACTATCATCCTCCGGATCGCCGTCAATCCGTTGGCAAACCAATTCGCGCCTGATCCCAGGGCGTGGCGCCACTGGGCCCTCATCGGGCTCAGGATGGCGGAAAAACAGAACCTCCTTGACGGCTTGTAGGGCCTGAGATTCCTGCGCCGTCTCCCCTTCGAACGAAAAGCTCCGGACGAACTTTTCCGCGACTGCTTGCCAGGAGCGGGTTCCCCATTTCCGCTCTTCCTCCAGGTACCAGGCCTGGGGGATTGTACCCAGGGAGTGGACAAACCTGTGGACCCACAACTCCTCAGGGTACCTGGCGCTACGCCACTGTTCCTCGCACGCCCGCAAATGCTGTCGTGGGTCGGAAGCTCCATGATGTTTAAGTGTAATGCAGGGCCCTTCATCCTCTTTGAAGCGTGCCCGCAGAGCATCCGCCACACGCTCCCATCGCAACAGAGTGTTGCGGTGATTGTTCCACCATCGTCCCGATGTTGACTTCAAGGCCACATCCAAAAGTGGTATCCGACTTTCCTCTGGGACTCGGTCTTCCACCTTGGCAATAAAAGTATTCACTGCTTGCATGTTTGATAATGTGGGGTATCCGCGGATCTCAGTCCCTATCCATCGAACTTGAGCAATGGAGGCACATCTCCGCGTGGTGGTCTCATACCCCCCTTGCTGCCAGTCTTCCCACGCGAGCTCGGATCCGAGCTCCGAGCTCTGCACACTCCACCAACTGATAGAGCCAGTTGCGGTCGGGTTAATATAATCGTCCCGCTTTCCTGCAGTCATCTAATAGAGATGGTCCATCATCTGAGCATCCTCCCGACTGTCCACTGTTTCTGTATATTGCGGACCCTGATACGGGTCGAGAGGCTGAGTGACCCGTACCTCCCCATCCTCAAAAATCATCAGCTCCTTCTTGAGGTCGATGATGGCATAATTCTCAAAAGCCCAATCAATGCCAAGTAAGGCAGGGTAGGGATCCTTGTCGCCCATGATATCAATAACCTCGAAATCAGTATATGTCTTCACCCCCGCAACATCAACCTCGACACCCTCGAGTCAGCCGATTGGCAAAATGCAGTACTGGTTCGCCATCCTGAGTTGGATTGGGGAATAGGCGAGCCGTGGCTTTCCAAGAGCCTCCCATGTCTTTCGGGGCATTATGTTTACATCGGAACCCAAGTCCAACATGGTGTCGCTGATTTGGAACCCTGCGACCTGCGTGTTGAGCCGGAATTCTTTACCTGTTCGTTGCTTATTCCGCTTGACACGTTGCACGTATTGAGGCCTAGCGTCCACCGGATCTCTGGGTTCTGTGCGCCCCTGCAGCGCTCCATCTAAAGCATGCTTGAGCTGCTGCCGCAGCCCAGCGTTATCAACAATCCTGAGGAATAGCCGGAGCCAATCCTCGACCACAGTATCTGCGACGTTCTGCGCACCGGATTCCGGCCGCCTGGGCTCCTCCAACCCTCCCTCGTTCCGCAACTGGGTGAATGCCTCAACCGCCTCCTGAAAATACTTCTTCTAGACTTCGGGCCTGATCAACCTGTTTGGGGATGCCGGCCGAACCACTCGTGCTGGCTCCTTCTCGTGGGCATCGTCTCCAGTCTTCTTTCCGCCCCGTGTTACTATCGCAACATTCTGCATGTCAGGGGTTGCGGCCCCTTGCGGTTCTGAGTTTATCAGGTTCGCGCCCCTCTGCCTCGCCCGCTCTTCCCACTTCTTGATGAGTTCCGGACAGTCCTCTGTAGCGTGGGCGTTGACCCGGCACTGGGAACACCAGGGTCGTTGCGGAAGGGGACATTCTCGAGCTACATGACCCTCCTGGTCACAGTTGTAACATTTTACCGGACCGCGTCCTCCTGTTCGGCCTCCCTGCATGCCGCCACCTCTTCCCCTTGGAGCCTCGTTCACCCTGTACGAGGGACGATCCAACCGATCCGCAAGTGCGTCAAGCGCCCTGCAGTGCTCAGTGTTGTGGGTCGTAGACACACAGAATTCGCAGTATACATTATTCGGGACCGTGGAGTACTTCTGTAATATCGGGCACATCCGAGGAGGGTGCCCCATCGTCCGACAAATCTCACAGTACTCTGTGGTGGAGGACCCCGGTTGCGGTTGGAACGCCGCAAAGGCCTGTTGCGGCTAGTAGAATCCCTGCGGGTTCATCCCCGCACCACCCCCTAGTGGTGGACCTCCCTGGATAGCTGCGACCGAGGGTCCTACTCCTGCGCTGCGCAACCGAGGACATTCGGTTGCTATGTGGCCCTCGACCAGACAATGTGTACACCAAACATTCGGTCGCGCTGGCCTCACCGGCTGAAGTTCCTTGAGATTTTCGGTCAAGCTGGCGATCTGGTGTTGCAACCCTACCAAAGAAGGGTCTTGCGGGGCCACCACCCCCCGATATTCCTGGGGGTAGCCCGCCATGGCTTCAATCTTCATGGCTTGCTCCAAAGCGTCCTGCAGATTATCAATATTCTGCTGAGTGAGAGGGGTTCGTGTCAAGGGGAGCAAAGCCTTGATAAACCAGTCCCTCTGGTGGTTTGGATCGATCGGGTAGCTGAGTTTCCCGATCGCATCCTTGAATCGCCGCATCAACTCCCACGCGGTCTCACCTTCCTTCTGCTTAATTTCCCACATCTCTGACAGGCCCTGCTGGTCTGTCTGGGGAAGCTTGAATTCACGGACAAAATCCCGCTTTACGTCCGCAATTACGGGGTTAGGGTGCGCCTCGGACCACTTGATGAACCAACGTAGAGCTCTCTCTCTGAGCGTGGTTTCGAATTCTATTAACTTCCCTGCATCAGGCGTCTGGCGAGCCCTCCAGATGGCTTCGCACAGATACCAGTGTTGTTCTACGTCGTCGTTGCCCCGGCCAGAGAACTCTGGGTACCGGGTGAAAGATCCAGCCATGTGTACTTGCGGAGAATTAACCAGGATAAAACCTCTCGGTCCTGGTTGCGTAACGGTCCCTCTAGGGAAAATACTACTACTAGCAACGCTGCTGCTACTGGGCGTTACCGACGCCGCTGAACTACTATATGATTGACTTAATGCTTGTAACTGAATAAAAATATTTCTTAAAGGTTGATAAAGTACCAGGGGAAGGTCGGAATCCTGGCCATGCGGAAGGTGGGGCGTAGGGCTGCCTGAAGGGGTGGGTGCCGTCTGATCCTGGAACATCTGCTGCATCACGCCGTGCCATTCATCATCGGAACTTTCTTCGGGCTGCATCTTTCCATTATCTTCGCTAGTCGTTACTTCTTTTCCTCGCGTTGCTGGGCTCCCATGCACCCACTGTACGTCCGCTGCCGTCCCGTCTCTTGTCCGGGTATCCAAACCCATAACTCCCGTCCTCTGAGGCGCCTCCTTCTGATTCTTCCTCTCGATCTCTCTTCTCTTCAAATATCTCATTACCCTTCTTCGCCACCTATCGGCGATCTGTGCCCGCCGATGCGCACGTGACTCCCGCAACTTGCATGCGGCCTCAACGTCCATCCCCCGCTCCCCACTCTTACTGTCTACACAGCATTGGTCCCCTCAATCCTTCCCCCAGTACGAGTGGTTTATGCTTCCATACTCGTTTTGTGGAATTCAATCAACCCTTCGTCCGCCATCAGGGCTTTGATCCACAGCGGAATCTCCTTTAATAGCTTCCCCCTTAGCCCCGAGTGGAAGATAGCCTCAGCTTTCGAGAAGGACTGATAGCACTCAGCAGCAAACTCCACCGCGTATCCTTCCAACGTGGTCCTTACCCAAAAATCCACCGCGCGGGTTAGTTCAGTGTCTACCCGATGCAGTGCTACCAGGTCTTCGTGCGCCCACCTGCGGTTTATCTTCCGCGAACCTTCTTGGGGCACCGTCGCTCGTAACCTTCGCAACCAATTGTAAAGGTCAGTAGGGAACCTTCCCCAGAAAATTTCATACGTATCACTAGCTGAGTCAGAGAAAAGAACAAGCTCCCTGATCGCCGCCTCCTTTTTCTTGATCAGCTCCGCTTGTTGAGTAATGAAATGGTCAAGATGATCATCCCACCATTGCCGTATTTCTCCTTCAAAAATCCTCGAGACCATGATCTAGATCCCCTCAGAACATGCAGGTTCCGACAACGGAACCATTTTTTGGCGAAAAGTCAGGTCTCGCGGACAAGACCCAGGTTCAAGAGTTGAGGCCAACAAAGGGGTCCGGTGTAGTCTAGGAACACGCCGGCATTTTCACCCCGCTCTTGGAGAGCAGTGCGTCTCACCCGAGGCGTGCCGCGACCACATGCATAAGGGGATGAGATCACTGGTAAGGAATAAACCCGCAACCAAAGAAAGAAAATGCATCCATTACATATACCAAATTACACATGCAAGATCACTTACTAAGTATTCAGACAGTCGCAACTTAAAATTTTAAATCAGTGTAAACACATTACAGCACATGAACAACTTATTGAGACAGCAATATTCCCTTATATTATTCTTCTGGCCGAACACATGATTACATAGCTTTTTCTCTGATAACTCACAAGTCTGATACAGATGGATTTTAGAACAGAAAGGAAGAACATAGAAAGTAAGAAACCATAGGAAGAACAAGCATGATTCTTCCGCAGCTGCTCTGCGCGTCCTTCCCTGTCTCGATCCTCGCGACTTCTCTCGTATCCATTCAACCTTCAACCACGTTTCTTTTCAGCCGGGTGATCGTCATTTATTCACCCTCTCCTCGCGACTGACAGCTTCTCTGTGTCTTCACTCTGGCTTTTCCCAGCTTCTCTTCTGATGTATGCGTGTTCTACTTTCTGTTTTCTGCTGTGTTTCTTTCATCTGCACTTATCTCTGTTCGATCTCCAGCTATCGAGTGCTTCCGCACCACCTTGGTAGCTCCGCAACCCCTGGTCGTTGCGGCGCGGTCGCGGTTGCCATGTGTATTTATTCCGCAACTCAAAAAGAGTCAAAGTTCAAAATGTCTTGGCCAAGAGTTCAAAACTTAAACAAAAACAAGGGCCCCAACAAGAGCTCTGAGGCTGATTTCTGGTTGACTTCGGAGTTTTAACCAAGATCTTCTCGAGGGTTGGTTGATGTCCTTGGACTTTGTCTTTGTAAGTTTCCTGCTCTCTTTTTTCACGAGCAGATTTTCGGCCTCTCGATGGTCTTCTAGCCGAAGTTTGCGAGCCCCCTATTTCACCTTCTTCTTCTGAGTCCTCCGAACCTTGGACTTCCTCAGCCTCCTCTGAGGGTGTCTCTTTTTTCCTGTCTGCATTACTTTCAACTTGCTTTGGTCCCAGAGGGGACTCTTTTTGGGGCGATCCTTCTTTCTGCATCTCTATTTCTTGGGTGTCTTCTATTGCTGAGCTTAACTGGGTAAATTTATTTCCTTGTTCTTCCAAGAGAGGTGTTTGGGTTCCAGTGCCTACCTGAGTCCCTTTACCAGTCATGTTACCAGTTCTAGGGGGTTTGTGGGCAGTTTTGGTTCTTTTAACCTGAGTCTAGCCATCCTCTTTGCCTTTCTCCACTTCGCTGTTCTTAGGACATCCTCTAGCAAAATGTCCGTAAACATGACATTTCCGACATTTGAACGGAAGCTGTTCATACTCCAGCTTTTGTACATGTGTCCAGTTTCCAACTCTGATCTTTATTGCCTCAGGAAAACCAACCTCGAGTTCAACTTCAACGCAAATTCTAGCGCAGTCATACTGATCTTTACTGTTTGCGCGGTCAATGTACTTGCCCAAGGTGTTTCCAATGTGTTGAAGGGACTCCTCATTCCAACAATGCACTGGCAGATTGGGCAGCCTAACCCACACGGGGACGGCTGTGGGGACGTCCACAGCTGGGTCAAAATCGGGCGTCCACTTATTGAGATACAGCCCCTGAGGGCCCATAAAGTAGGGGCCATTACGGAATATCAGATCCTTATCTTCCTTATCAGTGAATTCAAACAGGAAGAATCCCTTACCTAGAAAGTACGAAGTGACTCTGCCTTTAATCAGCGGCGCCCAGTTTCTTGTGACCCAGCTCTCCGTGGTTTTGGGGGAGGGCCAAAGCCCAGTGAACTGACCCACCATAGCTCTCTCAGCCAAAGAAAGGGTGACCTGAATCGGGCCCTCCGGAGGGAGAGAGATCTCAGGAATGTCGTCTAGGCGTTTCACAAACTTCGTAGCCTCGATAGCTTTCTTTTTTGGAAGGGATGCCACCAGGTTGGAGAAGGCATCAGCATCAGATGTAGGAGGCGGCTCCATTGAAGCAGCACCGACTAAGCTCGACAGAACGAGCTCACACAAAAGCGCCGCGCATGGAAACCACACGGAAACGAAGCGCCGCACCCTGCCAAGAGCACAGGACGAAAATAAACGCCACGCCCTGCCAAGAGAAGCACAGGTCGAAAAGAAGGCGCTGCACAAGAGCTTCAGGAGAAACCAGGGCACAAGGAATGCGCAAGACCCTTCGAGCAGGCCGAGGCTAGGCCTCAGTCGCAGAGGAGCGATGCAGAGCGTCTAGGTCAATCGTGCTGCGTATTCTCTTTATCAGCAGATGTTATCACTTCATAGACCAAGAATTTTAAAATTCTTAGTTGGAGTTTTAGTTTCTTAATTCTAATTTAATTAATTCTTAATTTTATTTAATCTATTTCAATTAATACAAATATATTAATAAAGAACTTTTACTTATTCCTTTTAATTCGGTAAAAAAATAAATGGTCAAATAATTTCTAAATATGAATTTTATTGAACTTATTTATATTTTTTGACAGTTAATTCAACGTTAATCTATCTAATACCTAGTCCTTTTTCTTCTATAAATATCCATCGAATACCTAGTTCTTTTTCTTCTATAAATAGGCTTTTCAACACTCATTTACTCTCAGGGCTCTTTGGTCTCTGATCATGGATGAAGTTACCATCCGAAATGATGGAAAAATCTCAAAGATTATACAGTTTTACTCTTGAAATCTCCATCAACAATATGGATAACAGTGAAGTCTCCAATCACTTATTACTTTTCTGGGAGAGGTTGGGTAACTCCCTAATCTGAATTGATTTGAATAGATTTATATAACATTATAAAAATGACCCTTCATCTCCCAAGATGGATTCTTATTCTAACTATTCATGTTTCACCTATTTTCATATCTATAAGATATTCACCAAATCTCCAACGATTAGGTGTCTAACATTTCCTCCTTAATTCGAAGGGGTCTTGGTGAGCCCAAGAATAATCCTGAAAATTTGAAACTTTTCTCTTCCAAGCACCACAATGACCTATTTGAAGCAGAAAAACCCTAAGATCATGAACTCTAATACCAAATCTTATGAAATTTACATCTTAAAAATGATAAAAAACCAATAATTAGAGTCTTCTTTGATGGGGAAACCTCCTTTTACAATAAATACAATGTAAAAGACAATATTTTATGATTCTAAGACTACGTCTCCTTAGTGTATATATACAGGAGACAATGAGTACACTTATAGTAAAATGGGACCATTAGGGGTTCTAGCTTACATAACAATATAATAATAAAAATGTAATCTCATCAGGTGCTCAAAAATGAAAGTTGTCGGGATGGTGTGGAACCTGAACGACCACGTAGATATCGTCGTTCTGAATCTGGTTCAAGTTGTTTCACGGAAAACCAACACCGTATGCTCCGAGAAACATGTTCTATCCACTTTTTCAAACAAGAAAATTAAAAAAAAAATGCAGGACAACCTAGTCAATAGTTCGTACAACTGACTGGGAATTCCTGTGTGGCAGGGTGACTGTGCATCTTGACTTGGTCAATGTTTGTCCTCGTCGAATTGTGTGGTGCCAAGTGGCATGATGTCATTGGTTTTATTTGGTGCATTGTGATTGGTTGGGAATGTGGCCAACCACATTTTTCCATGTGGCCCAACTGGAGGCTGCCACGTGGAAGCACGGGAGGCCAAAAAAATTGGTTCAAGTCCGAGCAACAACAGCGGGGGTTGAACCCGCGACCTCCAAGCGACGAGGAGAGGGCCTTCACCAATGCACCATAACTTTGTTCCTTAATATACATTGGTTTCAACATTATTTTATTAACGTATTAATTCCCCCATGGGGGGAGGGGACCAGGGTCTAGCCCAAACCCTAGTCACCGCCGGGGGTTGGACCATGGGTAGGAGGCTAGCCCCGTGCCCCCACAATGGTCCTTAACCGTAAACGTGACATTATATGCCGCCATGTGACATGCCATGGAGACCGCCTCCGGAACTATCGACTTGCTAAGCCACCACCTCAACCGTAACATCAAATGCAACCTCCACCTATGTGACCACCCAAGCCGCATAAGCCGATAGTTAGTTAATCACGTGGGTTTTAATATATATATATATATATATATATATATATATATATATATATATATATTTTATTAACCATATATGATATGGTTTAAAATCCAGTTTTAGGCATATGGTTTTCTGAAGCACTGCTGCCTCTAACTGTTCAGCCCTCTCTACGACCCACCACCCATGGATGCTGGTGGGGGTGTTGAGCCCACTCCGCCTGTTGTAACTCCTAGAGACAGCCTAGAGTTGTTACAGACCAGTGCCTAGGACATCTTATGAGGTGTAGAGAGCAGGATATTTGAGACAACGTTTCATCCCTTAACGTGACAGAGCTCTTACACTACTCTTTTTGAAACAGAAAACAAACTAAAATGGAACCAGAACTTCGGACAGTTTGAGGCATTTCAAACAACGCTGAACGAATGGAATGCTTATATTTAGATACTGCTGCTTCGGACAATCATAAGACAGATCAATATAATGAGGGCCAGATTCACGACATATGGCAGAGAAAGTAATCATAAACAATAGCGAAGCTGTATAACAAGAAGGGGATATCGGCTGTTACATAGATGATACTAAGGAGAACTTCATGGCGTAGAAATGGGCTTAAATATCTAAGAATCCACGCATACCAAGAGCTTTCGTCAATAACATTTCAATACAACCAACATAGTAGAAATATGAGTGAAATGCATGTGGCAAAATACATTACTCCTGAGCCATTTAAAGTGTCACACTGCTACAGACATGAGTATCAACACGATAAGTTCATATCAAAAGACAAAAGACACTCGCATTCCAGGATATAATATAAGAGAGGTGAGCAAAGATGAAACTAACAATAGAGAGGCACACACACCACCATACAACCGTGTCCAGAATCCGTATTACAGTAAAGCTTCTTATTATTGAAACCCAATGGGCTCCTCCGGGCAGTAACCAAATTGTTCACAAAGCAGACGCACAGGAAATTCTAATACAATCAATTTTCTGAAGAAAATGGAACCCGGTATCATTCTTTTTCCTGTATTATATAGCCTTCTCTCTGCCTTTCATCGAGAAGATATTTTCTGAAAATATCTTTCTCGCATGCTCAAAATTGTTAACAATCATTATCAAAACCACAAAATGGCATGATGGGGAAAACAACTCTTCCATCATGCGTAACAGGCCCCGGGCCAAACTTAAAACCAAAATGTAGATCATTTTTAAAGGTAAAAGTAAAAATGCAAGAGTGGGAGGAAAAACCGCCCACTCGGAAATTTAAATCAAACATAACTGAAATGAAAGTAAAGGCCGTTAAGGCCATGTCATGAATGAAACATAATGTGTCATGAAAGCTGTTGGGTCGAGGCTGTAGTAGACGCTGGAGGAGGTACATTGGTGGGAGGACTGGCATGCTGAGTCAGGAACTGCGTTAACCTCCGCTGGCTTTCTGGATTTGGCTCTGACATCTCTGAGAGTCTCTCCACCCTGGTAAATGCCTCGCCGAAGGTGTGGATGTCTGCGTGGGTGGGGAGACGGTACCGGATCATGTGGAGGAGACTAAACTCCTTCTGTAGGGCCGTGATGATGGTAGTAGCTTTAAGCTGGGTTCCTTTGCCTATCTGAAGATCTGACCGATCCCGTTCTGCCTCTAGAAGTGCTGTGTATTTGTCGGGGTGTATTAGTACGGCAGGAGCGTTTGGTTCCCAACATGAAGGGAGGCCAGCAGTGGTGATTTCGTTCCATACCGTGTTGAACTGTTCCACCATGTCAGCGACCCGTTGGAGAGCCTTTGAAGCTGCCGATCGAGCCTCCTCTTTTTCTATAATCTTCCGACATTCATTGATTTCCATAAATCTGCTGGGAATGTCATGTTTTACCACGTCATTCGCTCTCAATGTATAGAGAAAAGATATATAAATTCCAGCGTGGCGGGCTCTAGTTGGCAGATTATCCCCGGCCTCCTGTAATCTCCTATTAAGGTATGGAAGGGTAGATTTTAGCTCTCCTATCATTGTTAGGAACTCCCATTGTTCAGTCACGGCCATGATTCTATCTGACCAGATCAGGCTTCTGGCCTCGACCAGGGTGATATTTCCCTTCGCCTTATTCTTCAGCTCAGCGATGATCTGTTGTTGCTCAGTCGCAGTCTTCTTTCCTTCCTCCACTTCTCTTCGCAGCCCTTCAATAGTTCTGACCTTCTCAGCCAGGGCGCCCTCTAGTTCTTCCACCTTCTGCCTTGCTGTCGTTGTTTGCTTCCCCAGCACTTCTATCTCAGCCATAGCTGTGGATAGTTGTGCTGTTGCTGATCCTGTCCCACTTGAGGTCTCGGCTGCATGACAACTGTGTGTGTCCCAGCGGGTCTGCAGCTCGGTAGCTCTGCATTCTAGATCTTCCATTCTTCTGACCATTTTTTCTTTCTCCTCTCTTTCTCTGGAAAGCTTGGCCATCAGCTCGTTTTTCTCCTCCTCCACGTGCACCAGTTCATCGGTCTGCATCGGATGTGAAGCCGGTATGCCAGACCGTTTCCTAGCCGCTGAAATATCCTTCTCCAACTTGGCTATTAATGTCGCTTGCATTCCCTTCCCTCCGTCGTCTGAATTCTTAATCTGCTCTTTAAGGACTCGCAACTGGTGTGCGTTAGCACGATTAGCACTCTGTTCTGCGGCAAAAGAGTTATTCAGGACGTCGTATTTTTGCTCTGTCTTCTTTAGGGCAAGGGTGATCTGTGAAATCTTATCCTTCATCATATCACAGATCGTTTGGAAAAAGTCATTCAGGTCCTGTACCGGAACCTTCTTCATGTCGACAACCAATTCAATCACCTTGTAGCTAGGGACGTCCGAATTCGGGTCCAGGAGAGCCTCGGCCATGGAAAGCACCAGGTCTTCAGTGTCTGCATTAACTGAGGCCGAGATTCTGGTGTGATATTTCTCAACAAAACCTCCTAGTTCGGCCCTATATTTGTCTCTGACGGTTTTATTTGTCAGCTCCCTTTCTTTTGTCTTCGAAGCAGGAGGCTCGGTGATGGCCTGAGTGACTTCAGTGTAGTCAGAGGAGGCGGTGCTATCTCTTAGAACTACTATCCCTGCCTTGCTCTTATCATACTCTCCAAATTTCGCGAGGGGCTCCAGAATTATCCCTTCCCCGATGACCTCGGCTTCACTAGTGGCCACCCTTTGCCTCTTGGGTGGTGGCGCTCCGGAGGTACCAGCTTCCGGCTCATTTCCCCTTTGTTCACTTCCTCTTCTTCTCCTGTGGCAGATGAGTCCGTCTCCATCTGCGAAAACATAGGCCAGACTTCATAATTAGCCTTCCACTCCAGAAATGGCCTGGATTCATGAACGTAGGGCGCAGACCTGTTTCTCTTTCTTTTATTTGAAATAATGTCCCGTGGGTCATAAGCCCAACTTTCCCCTAATTTCAGATCCAAGTTCTGCAATATTTTCTCAACAATCGGGAGGGCATATCTAGAATTTACAACAAAGGGGCCAATATTGTCGGGGAGCTTTAGGATGTAGCCTTTCTTAGCGGGGACGAAATGAAGCTGGTCATCTTTGAGGGCTTGCCGGATGTATTCAAGGGCGTAGACTCGTCGGACAGGAAAAGCTGGGAGCTGGTAGGGGGCTACTTCGGCTCCATAGACACGGATTTCTGTATACTCCTCTGATAGAAACCAATCGCCAGTACACTGGTACTTCCCAGCCTGTAACCAGCGCTTCATCTCTGGGAAAACCCTAGGAGAAGGTACATCGTGAATGATGGTGTAAGCAATGGACATGAAGGTATTCACGAAACTGATGTAACCCTCCCCCTTAGGCAATTGACGAACGGAGAAATTCCAGTCGAAGACTGGCCTGGGCTGAGAATTTTCAGAATACATCCGGTCCAGCCCCAAATGATTAAACTTTTCTGCATGCTGGAACAGGAAGAGGTAGAAAACCAACGAACAAAAACGAAACTTTCGGGCCTTGGCCAGCTCCCGAAATTGGTTCCGGATGGTAAAAGACAGGAAACCTGGAATATCCAGTGTAACCCCATTCTGAGTCATAAGCCACAAGAATCGAATGCATACCCAAGAACTGTCTTCAGGGGTCCCTTCTCCCAGGAGGCCGGCAATGAGGGACAGGACTGGTCGGACCTCTTCATTAAACAGACTCAATGGGAAAGGCTCAACCGGAGGTAGGGTCGTCGCCTGATCGACTGTTATGGCAGCTATGAAGGCACGGCGGGCTTCCCTTGACAGTTTATTAAACTGTGCGAGCAAGGTTTCGTCTTTAAAACTGAAGTAGGCATCACTGGGAGGGAAACGAAGAGCCTGCCTTATAATATCGGGAGAAAGGGAGAAGATTATGCTACCCGGGGGGGAAATGAAGGCATCACGATGTGGATCGTAAGAGTCTCTAAGCCAGACAATAAAATCGACACAGGAATGGACTTGGGGGGTAATGTAGTGATACAAGCCGGACGCGACAACTCGGAAACGATCGGCACTTTTACAGTGGCGACCGAAAAGTAGGGGCTTGATGCTCCGTATATCGAAAGGGTATTTTGGGTCACAGATACCTGCTTGCAAGTCACGAAGGGGCTCGAAACCAGGAGGATTTCTAGACTCATGGAGTTGGGGAGTTTCAGGTTCGTTCTTCTTGGGCGTCCCTCTCCCCATGGCAGTTATTCAACAATTCAGAAAAGAGAGAAAGGGAAAAATAATGAAACGAAGACGGGAAAATGGATTACCTGAGCAGAGGGTGACAATGCTTGGGAAAACGACGAGGGGAACTGTGACAGTGACTTGGGCAAACCCGGCGCTCTTCCCTACTTGGTAATCGCCGTGGAAAACTACCCGAAAATAATTTACCAGAGAGGAATACGAGAGTTTTTACCATTCGGGAGGACTGTTTAGGTTAAAAGGGGAAAGTGTAAGAAAACAGAGGGCAAGTGTCGTAAGGACACTGACACTGAGACACGTGGCGCGTGGGGATTGGGTAATTCTAGATATAGGTGAGCGCCTCGTGTCGGGTTAAAAACTGGTACGGGCCTTAGTACCAGCTGTCTTGACGGACTTACCTTACCGTTGTTCCATATGCGTTATCCACTTTTAACACGAAGGACTTCCCCTTTGCCGGACTAACGCTTATCTTCCTCACCTGAGCGGGCCCACCTTAACTCCACCACGATATATAATCTCTTGGCCCAATCCTGTTACTACTTCTCCGCCGTGAAGCCCAGCCACGTGTCGCAATTCCGCGGGGGTAAGGGCCTTGTCCTTACCCCACGGCTTGACCCCCCCGGAATTTCTACGTACCGCCGTCATGTATAATCAAAGGCCTTCTCTCGTATATGAGTTGTTCTGCAAAGGCATGTCTCCCGGCCAGTCGTTAACTATTGTTCCGCCTCTCCTTACTTAGCGCCATTTATCCATTGGTGTCAATATATGTGCGTTTTACCGCCCTTTTTCCCTTTCGGCCTGATTTGATTTGGCACTTGCTACTTGGCATATAACTTTAGTGTGACCGATTCATCTTTTAGGAACTTTCGTGGCTATTGCTGAGAATTGAACAACACCGCCCAAGCCAGATCTTGCTGCCTTCAGGAAACTAGTTGTAGGCGCTTCTAAGAGACCCCTGACCGAGACACAACAAAAATTTGTGAAGAAGCTTGACTGCATCCCATCAATCGTGCTGCTAGTCGAAGAAACATGCATATTTTCTCTCAATCTAGTTGACAGAGGGCTTATTGGCTAGTTTACTGGCCTCTAGCCCTCCGCCAATGCTGTGGAGGGTTGGGTGCAGAGGAACTGGACTCCGCTCATCTCAGAAGGGATCAAAATCCATTTCGTAGGGAAAGGTTTCTTTGTATTCGTTTTTGAAAATGCAGAAGACAAAAACCTCATCTTCATAAACGACCCATACTTCATGGGGCCTCAAGGGTTATACCTGAATAAATGGACCCCTGATTTCGATCCTGCACAAGATGTGCCTTCCATTGTTCGAGTGTGGGTCCATCTTCCCCATCTTCCATTGCATTGTTGGAACCAAAAATATCTGCAAACCATTGGCAACTCGCTTGGAAGGTATATTGACCAAGCAGTGAGAAAAGATCAATATTCTTGCACACGCATCTGTGTGGAGGTGGACTTGGAAGTAGGGATTCTAGAAGAAATAAAACTAATCGTCATAGAGTGGATGCATATTCAAGAATTATATTACGAATAGATACCTTTCAAATGCCCGCACTACCATGGTTACGACCATTTTGAAAGGCACTGCAAAAAAAATATCGTGAAAGAAATAGAAAATGCGAAAGCTGACCAATGGACCACAGTGCAGAAAATAGGACTAGAAAAACCTCGAGGCAAAGGTACGGCAAAAGAGGAAAAATCCTTGCCAGTAGGGCAAGATCAAGGAGCTAGAAACTCCAACCCCTCAGTGACAATAGGAACTCAAAACATAGAGCCCAACAAAGCAGCAGGAGCAGTATGAATAAACAAAGATAGCAGCGATCAATCGAAGCTTTCCCCTGGTGAAAAAGGTAGTGAGGAAGAAGGGCAACCAATGTAGAAATTACATGCACTAAGCATGCATATTTCCTAGATCCACCTGATCTCACACTATTTAAATTTATGCAAGACACTGAATCTATTCCACTTGTTAATATTTTGCGGAAAAATTAATTGCACATACATGTGAAGCATAAACAAAAATATTCAATCGCACATAACACAGTTTTTAACCAGGAAAGCCTGAAGCTAAAAACCCCAACTATATATTATGTAACATGGAGATCATATGACAATCTCATACAAACATACAAAGCTTATCACAAGCCCTCAGTACAGTACAATCGTCATACACTAATCAGGCCTAATCTGGCAAATCCCATCATCGATCTATGCCACCTACTAGCCTGCCTCCACTGCGCAATCTCTGTTGAAGAATAGCTCTGAATGAATTCAAATTACTCTTGGATTGACTACGCAATCCTCATTGGCATCTCCACTATGTGTTTGATGTAATCAATGCATCACTAATAGTCACAACAGATAGTCTATCTTGCCCTTTCACCTATCTCTCCACTGGTCTCCACTGAAACTGCCATGCACTGTAGTTAACTGCTGTATTGTTCAGTTGATTTATGAGTTATTATTTGTGAATTAATTAAATAATTAATTCACTCCACTCTCACTAGTGTATCAATCAGTTAGACTAGATACAACTAGCTCAACTGAGTCTAATTGAGTTAAACTAAATACAACTCCATAACTACTTCTTCCAACTGTGTCATAACTCTGCCACTTGAGTTCTAATTGAGTCCTCCATGCAATAGCTCCAGTAAACCATTAGGAATAGCGTAATTCCTTCTGTCAGCTTCTGTGCCACATCTGTGCATTGAACGAAGTGCTCCAAGAGAATAAGTTGATGTTTAGAGTCTGATTATTATTAAGAGCTAATAATAATTGACATGCATCTATTTTTAGATTGACGATCTATAAATAGAATTCGCCCAATATTCTAAAAACAAAATTTCATCTATTTTTAAAACTTGATCAACCATCCACAAATAGCATCCCGCAACTTCTGAAATATGATCGACATGTCTAAAAATAGACTTGTGCCAAAAATAGCCTGCGGGCCCACTTAGTGAAGGCGACTCTTTTCACTAAGCTCATCATCTTGTTGAATCTCAACAATCCTTCTCAACAAGATAGGTATTATCCTTCACCCCGATCCTGCCTCTATGGTATTCGAATTTTCTCCTGGTGAGTGCCTTCGTCAGAATATCTGCATCCTGATCCTCT
Source organism: Pinus albicaulis (assembly GCA_034641835.2). Classification (NCBI taxonomy): domain Eukaryota; kingdom Viridiplantae; phylum Streptophyta; class Pinopsida; order Pinales; family Pinaceae; genus Pinus; species Pinus albicaulis. The sequence continues at coordinate 1,367,304,047 of CM076580.1, forward strand.
GTGGGAATGTACTGAAGCAACATGATCTTCCGCTGCACACAATATTTGCTATGATGATACTGGATATCAATATGTTTAGATCTATCATGAAACACAGGATTAACCAAGAGTTTAATGTAACTCTGATTATCACAATGAATCACCGTGGGATCTAAATGTGAACCGAACAAACCAACCAGAATCTTCCCCATCCAGATAGCCTCACATGAAGCTAAACTTGCTGCCATGTATTATGCTTCTGCTGAACTGAGTGCCACGGTTCTTTGTTTCCTGCTGTACCAAGAAAATGCCGTAGATCCGATACTGAAAATCCCTCCTCATGTGCTCTTTCTGTCTGTTGGGCTTCTTGCCCAATCTGCATCCGTGAAGCCATGCAACTTCACCTCATCTGTCTGTCTGTACCATAAACCATACTCAGATGTGCCCCTGAGATATCTTAGGACATGCTTGCCCGCCTTCCAAAAGAGCTTGGTAGGCTTAACCATCGGTTGTGAAAGTTGGTTCACCGCATAGCATATGTCCGGTATTGTATTGACTAAATACATAAGCAAACCCACCAGCTGTCGATAAACAATGGCATCCACTACCTCTGCTGATGTAGCATCCTCTTTCTTCTAATTTCTTGGAAGAGGAGTGTCGATAGGCTTGCAGCCTTGCATGTGAAACTTCTCCAGTATCTCCCGGGCATACTTGCCTTGAGACACAAACAATTCACCTTCCCGCTGCCATATTTCCAATCCAAGGAAATAATGAAGGAGGCCTAAATCCTTCATCTCAAACTCCTTTGCAAGATCAGCTTTGCATGAGTGTATCAAATGCTCATCACCTGTTAGTATTAAATCATCAACATAAAGTACAATGATTAAAAGCTTACCCTCAACCACAATCTGGTATAGGTTTGCATCCGCCTCACTCTTGGTGAAGCCAAGTCCAGTGAAATAGCTGTTGATCCGAGTGTACCAAGCACGGGGTACTTGTTTCAGCCCATACAACGCTCTTTTGAGTCTGCACACATGCGACTCACTGCTGAAGATCTCAAATCCTTCAGGCTTCTCAATGTACACCTCTTCCTCAATGATCCCATTAAGGAATCCAGTCTTCACATCCATCTGATGAATGTGCCAACCCATCTGCGCTGAGAGAGCAAGGATGGTCTGTATAGAAGAATACCGTGTGACAGGTGCAAAGGTTTCTTCATAGTCAATCCCCTCAATATGTGAGAAGCCCCGAGCAACAAATCTTGCCTTATACTTCTCGACGCTTCCATTAGCAGCTTTCTTTACCTTGTAGATCCATCTTGATCCTACAACTGATTTTCCCACCAGCCTTGGAACAACCTCCCAAGCACTGTTTCTGACAATGGAGTCATACTCCTCCACCATGGCATCTACCCATGTGGGCTCCTGCACTGCTTCTTCAAAAGAATATGGCTCTGTCATAATACACTTTCTCATAAGAGCCATGTATCCAGTATATCGGTCAGGTGACTGTCTCTTTCTGTGCTGTGATGTAGGGACTCCTACATTCTATACCGCATCCACCTTTAGTCTCTCAACTTCTGTGGTAGGCTTCCTGCCTTGTCTGATGTTTGGTTCTGCATGAGTGGACTTCTCCACTCCATGAATCTCCTCCTGTGGCTGATCCACATCCAGAGGCTCATCTTTGGGAACAAGAAGTTCCTCCTCTACATGCAAGTGTAGCTCCCTCTCAAGTGACAACTACATGGCTTTCACCTCATTGAATTTTATATCCCGTCGCATAGCAGTCATCTGACTGTTTGGAAAATACACACGATATTTATGAGGTGTTTCTGTGTACCCCACAAATATCCCAACTTCTGCAGTTGGCTCCAACTTCTTCCTGGAATCCTTCGTCACATGAATGTAAACAGGTGAGCCAAAAATATTCAAATGAGAAATATCAGGCTTCTTACCAGTAAAAGCTTCCTCGGGTGTACTCATGCCAAGTACTCTATGAGGACAACGGTTTTGCACATAAACCGCAATGTTGCATGCTTCCGCCCATAAGTGCATCGGTAGGCCCTGGTCATGCAACATCGCTCGTGCAACACCCATGATAGTTCTGTTCTTTCCCTCCGCGACCCCATTCTACTATGGGTTATGAGGCGCTATGAGTTCTCTTCGAATTCCTTCTTTTCTATAGAAGTATTTGAATTTTCCAGAGATGTATTCACCACCATTATCGCTCCTTAGAGCTTTCACCTGCTTCCCCGACTCCTTCTCCACCAATGCCTTGAACTCACAGAACTTTGAGAACGTTTCACTCTTCTTCTGCATGAAGAAGATCCAACATCTACGAGAAAAGTCATCAAAAAATATCACATAATACCTGTGTTTCACTATTGAAGAAACTAAGAATGGTCCACACACATCTGTGTGAATTCTCTCCAGGATCACTGAAGCACGATTCTCCTTCTCATGAAAGGTGGTCTTCACAAACTTACCCATTTTACATCCTTTGCACTGATCTGAATGTGCAAAAGTACCCTTGGGAAGTCCAGTAGAAATTTTCTGCAAAATTTTCAAAGCGCCATGGTGAAGATGGCCCAATCTCCTGTGCCATAATTCGCCCTCATCCCGGCTCACCACTTCTTCTGCTTTGCCTACCATTGTAGCACAACCATCTACCTCTAGCTTGTAGAGGTTATTAATTCAAACCCCTATCTTCTTGGTTTGACCCATTGTTTTATGTCGAAGGAAGGCTTTTCCCTCACTGAAAACAACATCATAACCCATGTCTTCCAGCATTGCGACTGAGACCAAGTTCTTCTTCAAACCTGGAACATGCATGAAATTCTTCAATAAGAATGGATTACCAGACTCCCTCTCAAAGGTAACGGGCCCAATGCCTGTCGCATTGTACTGACCATCATCGCCCATATCTATATGCATCTGGAGTTCCTTCTCCTCCAAGTCACTAAATAACTCTTTGTCTCCCGTCATATGGAAAGACACACCACTGTCAAGATACCACACCGATCCCATGTAGCCTGAAACCAAGCATGCGATCAAGGAAAAATCTAGCTCAAATTGTGAGGCTAAGGCCTCTCCAGCTGTAGATCCAACAGCCTGCTTATTCTTCTTCTTATGTGGACAATTAGTGGCAAAATTTCCATGCTCGTGACAGTGAAAACACTTTGGACAAATCCTATTCTTGCCTTTTGCACCGGATTTAGAAGGATTTTTCTTCCCTTTCCCTTTCCTTGCTTTGGCAGCAAAAGCAAAATTCTCTTCATCTTCATTCTTCGATGAAGATCCATCCCTGGTACCCTGCCTTATCTCCTCCTGCACAAGATCCGACCAAAGTCGCTCCCATCCTAGCAGTTTCTCCCGTCCATTGGACAGCTCCGATAGGAATTCCAACTCGGAAGCCCAAGGAGAGCCAAGCTCACTCAAGTCTTCTTTATCAATAGTAACCCCCACAATTCCCAAATCTCTTCATCTCATGTAGTGGACAAAAATTGTGGAGGTATTTGGAATATTGTCGCCTTTCTCCATTTATTTTTCTCGAGCTCTTCTTTAAGCGCCAACTTCCTCCTCGCTCACTGCTTTTGGAAAACATCCACAAAGCCTTCCACATTAAGAATGAGTGGTTTTCCTATGAATTCTCGACACAATGTGGTCCTCACCTTCCAACAGATCCTCTCGTCTTTAAAGCTCTCTTTGCCATGCATCCTGACATGATCGCTAGATCCCGGCTTAGAACATCGTTATCACTTATGAACATCACTATCGATGAACTCCTTCAGCCCATTATCCTCCAACACCACCTCCATCCTGTCCTTCCAAGCTATGTAATTCAAACTCCCATCAAGGGCATACTCCAATCTCAACCCATTGAAAGACATTTTAATGTATACTCGATTTCTGCACCAGTAATCTTCTGTAGCAAATTTGAATTGTCCACCAGCACAAACTCACTTCACAATTGCAATATTCAATAAAAAATGCTCTGATACCATGTAGAAATTATATGAACTAAGCATGCATATTTCCAAGATCCACCTGATCCCACATTATTTCACTTTATGCAAGATACTAAATCTATTCCACTTGTTAATCTTTTGCGGAAAATTTAATTGCACACACATGTGAAGCATAAACAAAAATATTCAATCGCACATAACACAGTTTTTAACCAGAGTGCCTCACAAAACCCCAACTATATATTATGTAAAATTGAGATCATATGACAATCTCATACAAAAATACAAAGCTCATCACAAGCCCTCAAAAGACAAGACACCCGTCACACTAATCAAAGCCTAATCTTGCAAATCCATGCACCGATCTATGCCAATTCGCTAGCTCGCTCCAATGCGCAATCTCCTCTTCTAAAGAATAGCTCGCAATGAATTTGAATAATTCAACATTTCTGATTGGATCGCGTTAACTCTCATTGGAAACTCCAATGTGTGTGTGATGCAATCAATGCATCACTATAGTCACAACAAATAGTCTATCTTGCCCTTTCACCTATCTCTCTACTGGTCTCCACTGAAACTGCCATGCACTGCAGTTAACTGATGTATTGTTTAGTTGATTAATGAGTTATTATTTGTGAATTAATTAACTAATTAATTCACTCCACTCTCACTAGTGTATCAATCAGTTAGACTAGATACAACTAGCTCAACTGAGTCTACCTGAGTTAAACTAAATACAACTCCATAACTACTTCTTCCAACTGTGTCATAACTCTGCCACTTGAGAGTTCTAATTGAGTCCTCCATGAAATAGCTCCAATAAACCCTTAGGAATAGCGTAATTCCTTCTGTTAGCTGCTGTGCCACATCTGTGCATTGAACTGAAGTGCTCCAAGAGAATAAGTTGCTGTTTAGAGTCTGATTATTATTAAGAGCTAATAATAATCGATATGCATCTATTTTTAGATTGACGATCTATAAATAGACTTCACCCAATATTCTAAAAATATAATTTCATCTATTTTTCCAACTTGATCAAACATCCACAAATAGCATCCTGCAACTTCTGAAATATGATCGACATGTCTAAAAATAGACTTGAGCCAAAAATAGCCTGCGGGCCCACTTAGTGAAGGCGACTCTTTTCACTAAGCTCATCATCTTGTTGAATCTCAAAAAGCAACATTAACCCCAGAAATCTCCCCTTATTCCACATATGCAGACATAGCCAGGAAGAAAACAATAGATTCACCCAGCTCCTCGGAGGATGAGATCCTCGAAAGGCCTGCTAAAAGAGCAGGAAGAAAGTCTCGCAGAGAAGTAAGGGAGGAAGAGGCAGAACGAAAAAAAACTCAAGGAATCTAGCCCACAATAGAAATGTCAATCGGAAGGAGCACTAGAACAAGGCCTCCAAAAGGAGGAGTTCCTTCCACCCCCAACAGTAAGTAATGCGAATCATCTCTTGGAACTGCAAAGGTTTGGGGAACCCGTCAAAAGTCGAAGCAGTCAAGGACCTCATGAAAACGGAACCAACAGATATCCTCTTGCTCTAAGAGACAAAAATAAAAGGGGATGCCCTTTTAGATATTAGTAAAAATAAATGGTAGAAGAATTCAAGGAAAGAAATAAGTGCAAGGGGCTCCTCAGGAGGAATTTCCACCCTGTGGAAAGAGGATCAATTCATGCTTGTTAACTCCTTCAACACCCAGCACTAGATTTTCACCGAGCTAAATCACCTAGCAAGTAAGTTAACTTTTTCTCTTTTCAATTTATATGTTCCAGTAATGTATGTAGAGAATAAATATTGCTGGCAATCCCTAAATGATTTTCTAGAACTACACTCCCCAAAAAATATCATCATCGCTGGAGATCTCAATATAGTGATGAAAGAAAATGAAAAAAGGGGAGGTAGAAGTAGCAAGGACCAAATGATACATGTGGTAGAAGACATAATACTCCATTGGGATCTAATGGACTTGAAACTAAATAAAGGGTTATACACTTGGACCAACAACATGATAGGGGCAGATCATATCTCGGCCAGATTGGACAAATTTCTAGTACAAAGCACCTTGCTATTGGAAAGAAGGTTCATCTCCTCAACCATTGTCCCTAAAATCACCTCGGATCATAAAACCATCCTCCTCTCGCTGGATGAGGAAGAAAAGTTGGGCCCAATTCCATTAAGATTTAGTCCTCTTTGGAGTGGAAGAATTGGATTCTTTGAGACAGTCCGAATGGCTTGGTCCACCACTATCAGTGGCTCCCCTAGCTATGTATGGGAACAAAGGATAAAATTCACAAAGAAGGCCCTTAAGGAATGGAGAAAATTTACCATAAACACACCCAACAGTCAAAGAAAGGAAGTAGTGCAGCAACTGGGAAATCTTAAGAGAGAAATGGACATCATAGATATAAAAACAACTGAATTGGATAAAGAGGAAGCTGCCCAATGCAACTCATTCCATTCCTTTTGGAATGAAGAAGATTACTGGAGACTAAAGTCCTGTAGCCTTTGGTTGGAATCTGGAGACAGGAATACCTCCTATTTTCCCCGACAATTCAGAGCCTGCCTTTCTCGCAATCATATCTAAGAGATCACAACCTCTGATGGGATGCTCTGAAAAGGCATAGAATAAATTAAATTTGCTGTCGTCTCTCACTTCCAAAACCTATACACCAAAGGGAATGAGGGTAGTGAAGAAGATAATAGAGAATTACTCAACAATATACCATCTCTGGTCACAAAGGATAACAATACAACCCTCTTGAAGCATGTCACTGAGGAAGTTATCAACAAATTAATTTGGTCCATGGAACCTGATAAAGCACCCGGGCCAGATGGGTTCACAATCCATTTTTACAGGAAATCCTGGGATATAATAAAAGTAGACTTGGTCAGAAGGATTAAAGGATTTTTGCAAAAGGCAAAGATGGGGGGAAACACAATTTCAACCTTTCTAGCATTATTCCCAAAAGAATAAAATATCGACACTTTCGAAAGGTTTAGGCCCATCTCTCTCTGTAATGCCTCATACAAGATTATTGCAAAAATCCTTGCCAATAGAATTAAGCTGTTACTTGGCACCCTCATCTCCACCTCGCAAGGGGGTTTCGTTAAAGGAAGACATATATTGGACAATGTTATTCAAGTACAGGAAACCATGCATTCCAACAACCTAAGAAAAGAGAAAGGCATGCTGGTCAAGCTGGATATGGCCAATGCCTTCGACAGAATAAACTTGTCCTTTCTTTATAAAGTCCTTCTTTCCTTCAGATTTTCGCAAGAGTTTGTCAACTTGATTAAAGCGTGCAATAGTAGGCCTTGGATATCTCCTCTGGTAAATGGGAGGCCAACCAGCTACTTTCAAGCCTTGAGGGGACTGAGGCAAGGATGCTCCCTCTCTCACTTTCTGTATATCCTCTTGGCAGATACACTAAGCAGAAAACTTGAGTTGGAAAAATCAACTGGGAATGCTCCTGGCCTGCGAATAATGAAGGAGATGGATCCAATTAATCATGCTTGAATTGCTGATGATTCCCTCATGTTGGGAGGTGCCTCTTGTAGAATAGCCTCAGCATTCAAAGCCACCCTCCAAGCTTACTGCAGAGTTTCAGGTGCTATGATAAATGAAAGAAAAAGTGTTGTCTACAGCTAGAATGTTGAAGAGAACGATATACAGAGAGTTTCTTGCATCTTGGGGTTCAATGATTACTCCATATGGGACAAAATAAACTACCTCAGGCTGCCATTATCATTGGGAATTAACAAGATTTCTCTATGGGAAGGAGTCCTGAACAAAATTAAAACCAAAATCGAATTATGGGGAGGGCGGTGGCTTACGCATGGAGGTAAGCTTACTTTTATCAAATTGGTTCTCTCCTCTCTCCCAATTTATCAAGCCTCCTTTCTGTTGGTCCCAAAATAAATCTTTGGATAGATCAATAAACTCCTGTGCGATTTCCTCTGGCATGGTGGCAAAGGGAATCATCGTAAGATGCATTTGGTAAAATGGGACACAATCAAAAGACCACTGCGTAATGGAGGACTTAAAATAAGGGATCCAGACCATGAAATTACCTCCCTTGGTTGCAAGATACTATGGCAAATGCACATTGATCCCAATCATCCAGCAAATCGCATGCTCAGGTTTAAATATATCCAAGGGGTAGCGTTAAGGCAGCTACAGGATGTAAACACCAAAAGAAGCACACAGTTGGGGAGCCTTTGTAAAAAAGGAATTCTGTTTTTCCTCCAAAATATATATCGAATTCCAGGGAATGGAAAAAGAGTGAAACTATGGAATGATAGAATCATGGGCCATGTGCCCATTGCAACCAATACGGACCTCGCCAAAATTCATGATCTGTTGAAGGAGAGAGGAATTAAAATCGTATTTGATATTTCAGAATGGGACGAGTTTGGTAATTGGAAAACATGGAGACTCAAAAACATTCCAGAGCACTAATTATAGCAGGCATACATGCTCAAAATAGAGCTCAGAGATGCTGCACCGGTGCATAAGTCCGTTGAAGATACTTGGGGCTGGGGATCCTCTGGCACCTACTCTTCTGCCAAGGGATATAAAATTCTGCAACCCCAACGAGAAAGGTCACACCTTGCTATCTTCTGGGCCTAGTTTTGGGATCCAATGGCTCTTCCCAAAATAAACTTCTTCTTTTAGACATTAATGTAGAAAAAGTTTTTGACAGGAGAAAATATTATGAAAAGAAGCATTGCTGGTCCGCACAGATGTGCTCTCTGTAATCAAGCCCCTAAAACCATTTATCATCTGTTCATTGACTGCTCCTTTGACTTCAAAGTTTGGACCCTCACTCTTTATGGTCTCAACACTATTGCCCCTTCCAAAATCTCAATAGTGGACCTCTTCTCTTCATGGAAGGACTGATACCCTTTGACCTTCACCAACAAGTCCCTTTGGGCCCAGGTTTGGATCACCATCCCCAAGTTTGTATGTTGGAAACTATGGCTAGTCAGGAATGAACAGATCTTCAATAATATAGCATGGACCCCTTCCATTGTAGCTACTAAATCAAAAGGCCTCCATTTTGAAACTTTGAGTAGCCAATCCCTCAAACTTGAAACAACGTTACTCCTTGAGGAAAAGAAATGGTTTGGGACCTTTGTCTTCCGACATAGGAACCAAAGTGCTTTCAAACCCTTTCTCAATCCTGAGTGGAGGTTAAGAGACAAGGATGAAATCTTTCAGAGCTGGTGGAGGAAGCAAGGAACAACAATGGTCTTCTTTGATGGTGGCTCCAAAGGAAACCCAGGGACTGCAGGCGCTGGAGGCCTCATTTATTCTCTGGATGGATACTCAAGAGAAACCTTCAGCATGGGATTAGGACAACAAACAAACAATCAAGCATAAATCCTGAGCTTTTCAAAAGCCTGCCAAATCACTAAAGAAAGAGGATTCAGAGAGCTGCAAGCATTCAGAGATTCTGAAATTATGATAAAAAAGATACACTCGAAAGATCGGTTTAGTGAATTTGTACTACATACGAGCCTTCAAAGGCTAAGATACATACTCCACGAATTTAATTCCTTTAAATGCTTTCATATCCTCAGAGATTCAAACAAAGAAGCCGACAATTACACCAACAAAGGTTGTCTCCTAGTACAAGGAGATCTCAATATAAATGATGGAACTCCTACAAAATTTTGTATCCCGTGAAAAGTATTTCAGCATGCACTAGGGACATGCCAGTAGTCTTGTACTGAAGGTTGTTTTGGCCTTGACCCAACCTGATTTCCACAATAAATAAAAATCCATAACCGTTTCAGTTAAAAAAAAAAATCCGGTTTTAGGCGTTATTGGGAAAATTAATGCCCTCACAATGTCGCCCAGTTTTTGGCGGAATTGGCACTCTGTTAGCACTTTTGGGGGCGAAATTGTGGGTTCGCTGCTGAATTTTGATGGTTTTGTAGAACAAATAGTGGAGGAACTAGGGGAGATGATAACTTGATGAGTTTTTGACCAAATTCGAGGCAGAAAGAGGCTACACAGACATTTTTGGGAATTCTGGAGCTGATGGAACAAGTTTCAAAGCTATTTGATCATTGTAAACATATTTAATCACACTTTTGAGCATAATAGAAGAGGGCCAAGCCATTGGAAGCTGGACTAAGGAGATGTAGCCCAGGCGGGGTGAAATCCTTCATCATGTGCGATTGTGTTACTGTTTATGGTGATGTTCATGTATGTTAGATGTTGTTATTCAATGTTTTGTTTATGTTAATTTGCTCAAGAATTTCGCATAAAAACACATAAAAAATCATGAAAAACTTGCAATTTACCTCATAATTCTTAAGCACTTTGTTTATTTTCTGAATTGGATCTTAGCACATAAAACAATAGTATTCCCATTTAGATCAAGTTGGTATCAGAGCACTATTTTTACTTGTGCAAGGAGGATTTAATTGTTTTGCAAGTTTTTAAATGCTTACAAGGTTGAAGCTCAATAGAGGAGAAGGCAAGTTTGTGGGTGTAGGTTCTCTAGTTGGAGCAAGGAGAAGGAGGGCACAGTTGCCACAATTTCCACCACAAGATCCTCCTCATATTATACCTAAGTCTTCAGTAAGCATGTCTCATGAAGTATGGAATGATAACATGACAGAGGATGAGAAGTCTTTCTTTGACATGACAGAGATGGTGAAGGTCCTCTATGAAGAGAGGAATACAAGGTTGCATGGTGAAATCTCCAGGCCTACAAGAGGAGGAGGTAATGGAAATGGTGATAAGCCACCATCTACTCCATCATAATCCTCACTACCATCTTCACCTACATATTCATCCTCTTCCACTTCTACAACCCTTACTCATACTCATCAACATATCTCGAAAGGAATTGGTAAACAACCCTTGTTAAAACTTGATATTAAATTTGAGCTGGCTATGTATAATGATGAAGTGAATGCAGAGAAGCTTGAAAATTGGGTTCATCAGTTGGAGGTCTACTACAAGATTCAAAACCTTCAAGATGCTGACACAAAGATTCAGCTAGCTTCCTTGAGATTGGAGGGTGCAACACTAGTATGGTGTGAAGCCAAGACATAAGAAGAGATGAAAACCCATGGTAATATATCAATCTCCTGGTTTGATTTCCTTGTTGCAATTAGAAGGAAAATTTTCCCTCTAGCATATATACAAAAATCCATAATGGACTGGCATAATTTTAGACAACTAAAGTGACAAAGTGTTCAAAATTATACACAAGAGTTTAGGAGAAGAGCACTAGTTTTGAGTGTCAATTTATCTTCTCAAGACACTATGTTAAAGTATATTGGGGCTTTGCACAACTATCTTAGACATAATATTCTCATGTTCAATCCCACAAAATTATATGAGGTTTGTGTTCAAGCCACACATCTACAATCAAGAGGGAAACATAGTGCAGATGAGAAAAGTGATAGTTTCCTTGAGTATGAAGGTAAAGGAAAGGGTAAGTTTAATGGAAAAGGAAAGAAAAGTGGTTATATTAAAATAGAGAAAGAAAAAATCACATGTAAACATTGTTTAAAAAATGGCCATGATGAAGACCATTGTTGGCAACTCCATCCAGAGTTGAAGCCCAACACACTTAAAACCAAAGAGAAGTAGAAAACAACTGCAATCATTGAACATGAATTTGGTTCAGATTCAGGAAAAGAAATCAAGATTACAACGATGTGTTTGAAAGGTAAGAACATAGCAAGCACTAGTTCTTCAATTTTTTCTAATGTAACTCAAGATGATGATACAAGAATTGAACTCTTTCATATTAGACACACTATTTGATAGTGGTTCTCAAGCCAATTTGATTTCTGAAGACTTAGTTAAGAGGTTAAATCTAGAAACCGTTACACGTCCAAGACCTTATCCTTTAGGTTGGATATGCAAGAATGAAAACTTGCATGTAACAAGGAAGTGCGTCCTAAGGTTTGCAATCAATTCAAACTTTCTTGACGAAGTTGAACTTGATGTAGTTCCACTTTAGATTTTAGGTATTCTTTTGGGAAGTCCTTATCTTTATGATAGCAGGGAAATATTTCATCTCCATGAGAATAAGTACCACTTGTTAAAGAATGGAATTGAGTACATAGTTAGAGCGCATAAAAAGAAGCCGAGTTTGTCTCTTATACATGCAAGAGAAATGAAGAGAATAGTGAATGCAAGTCAAAATTTGGCGTTGTTAATGTTGAAGCATAATGATGTTTTGAACGATACCTTTCAAGAAGATGCATCAAATGAACAAGATAATTTCATTAAAGTTTCTAATGTTTGTAATAAGTTGTTTCAGGTCTCTAACATGTTGCCTTTTAAAAGAGGTAAACAAGATGTCAAAGATTTGCAACAGTCCACATCAGTGTTGAACAATGATGGGAACAAGATTTCGGTGATGAATGGTGAAAAAATAAAAGAACAAGCACCAAGGAAAGATGAAAAATAAGGCGTAGGTTCCATAAGTACTTCTTTTGGGTTTCAATATGGTACATGGCAATGGCGAAAATAATTGGTCAAAGGTTGACGCAAGTACAAGGCAAGACAAGCTAAAAATTGCTATGTCGACAGTGTTCGAGGTGAAAAAGTTTGTAAGTTATTCAATTTTCCTTTGATTGACGACTGAGGTGGAAGAAAGTTTGTTTCTCAGCAAATTCTGGGATAATGTAGTAGGATGGTATCTACAATAGCAAGACAGGGTCTCTAGAATCAAGGAAAAATATCGGTTTTTATGAAAAGCCCAAATTGTTGAATATAGGAAAATTCTAGTGTATTGAGTCTGGAAGGGTGAGGGTTTAGTACCCTTATCCAGATGTTCAGTAATGAAAGATATTTTGGGGTCCAAAAGCTTCCAGTGGGGAGGAGTGATCAGGGGCTTAAAATAATGCTCAAAAATGAAAGTTTTTGGAATGGTGTGGAACCTGAACGACCGTGTAGATCTCGTCGTTCTGAATCTGGTGCAATTCGTTTCACATAAAACTGACACCATATACTCCCATAACTGCGTTCTATCCACTTTGTCAAACATGAAAATAAAATAAAATGCAAGACAACCCAGTCAACAGTCTGTACAGCTGACTGGGCATGCCTATGTGGTAGGGTCACTATGCAGGTTGACTGAGTCAGTTGTTTTCCTTATCAAATCGTCTAGTGCCAAGTGACATGATGCCATTGGTTTTATTTGGTGCATTGTGATTGGTTGGGAATGTGACCAACCACATGCTACCACGCGGCCCAACCAGAGTCCACCATGTGGCAGCATGGGAGGCTACAAAATTTTGGGTCAAGTCCGAGCAACATCAACGGGGGTGGAACCCGCAACCTCTAAGCGACAAGCAGAGGGCCTTCACAAATGCACCATAACTTTGTTCCTTAATATACATTGGTTTCAACATTGTTTTACTAAAATATGAATTCCTCCATGCGGGGAGGGGAGAGGGGTCTAGACCCAGCCCTAGTCATCGACGGGGGCGGGAGGCTAGCCCCATGCCCCCCCCCCCCCCCCCACCCCCCCCTCCCCTAATGGTCCTTAACTGTAACTGTGACATTATATGCCACCATGAGACATGCTGTGGAGACCGCCTTTGGAATTTTTGACTTGCTAAGCCACCACCTCAACTGTAACATCAAATGCAACCTTCACCAATGTGACGACCAAAGTCGCGGAAACTGACGATTAGTTAATCGTGCGAGTTTTATTATATATATTTTTTATCAATCATATATGATATGCTTTAAAATATTGTTTTTAGATGTTATTGGGCAAATTAATGCACCGATAATTTCGCTTGGTTTTTGTTGGAATTGGCGAACCGTTAGCGCTTTTGGGGGCGAAATTTTGGGTTCAGTGCCGTATTTGGAGGGTTTTGTAGAACGAATAGTGGAGGAACTAGGGGTGATGATAATTTGATTATTTTTTGACCAAATTTAAGGCATAAATAGGATACACTGAAATTTTTGGGCATTATGGAGCTGATGGAATAGGTTTCAGAGCTGTTTGAGCACTATAAACATATGTAATCACACTTTTGAGCATAATAGAAGAGGGCCAAGCCATTGGAAGCTGGACCAAGGAGACGTAGCCCAGGCGGGGTGAAATCCTTCATCACGTGTTGTTGTGTTACTATTTATGGTGATATTCATGTCTGTTAGATGTTGTTGTTTAGTGTTTTGTTTATGTTAATTTGCTCAAGAAATTCACAATAAAACTCATGAAAAAATTTCAATTAACCTCATAATTCTCAAGCACTTTATTTATATTATGAATTGGATCTTAGTACATCGAAAAATAATATTCCCGTTCAGATATCACTCAATATCTAGGGCTTAATAAGGGGTTTTAGGGTTAAAATGGGGCTTATATAGGGATTAACGAGGTGAGTATCCCTATTAAGTGCACAATTTTAGTTTGTTCACATGTGTTTTGTGGTTTCAAATTGGTGGTGGAAGTGTGATTTTTAGCGATGGTAGAGAATTTAAAAAGATGGTTTGGAATTGGTGGATCATGGGAAATTATCTTTGAAGCTTGGAATGCATGGAAAATCATAACCATCTAGGGTGATACCTCTATGTGAGATTAAAGAGATTCATTGTGTAGTTTAGAAACAAGAGGCTCTTACTATAGATAATAAGACTTCCATCTTTAATACTATAGGAAGAATTAATGTTCTTTAGGGAAATCATATCAATGAGTGTGTAATTATAATGGAGACCTTGTGGTAATAGAATAGATAAAATGAGAACATAGAGGCTAAGTGTAATGTACTACATTGTTTGGTTTTAAATTTGTCTATGAGCCCTTAGGTTGTTATCTCCAACTTCAAAATTTCTATTAAGTCAATGTTGAAGAAAACAATGAGGAGGAGTCTATTCACCATATGCTCATAGATGTTAAGGAAAATCATAGTAATGAGTGAGCAATTATAATGGAGGCTTTATGGCAACAAAAGAGACAAACTAAGAACATAAGGGCCAAGTGCAATGTATTGCATTGACAAATTTTGAATTTACTTAGGCTCACAATTAGTTAAATCCAACTTCAAAATTCATATTGGGTCAAATGTCGAAGAAAGCAATGAGGAGGATTATGCTCACCAAATGCCCAATCTTCAATTGTGCAGTAAGAGGAAACATACACCAAGCATTCCTTCAATTAAATTCAAGTTGTATCATGTTTTAAAAAGTTGGTACAATGTGAGGTGTCTTCTTTCTTTTATTATTATTATTATTATTTTCTTCAGGTTTTACACAATTTTGGACATCCTTTATGAAGGATAATATTATTATTTTTATAATTAATTTGTAATATTTTGGAAAATTCATGAACTATAGATATTGGGACGGTCCTATTTTATTATTATTATTATTATGTTCTCCAGTGAGGTTGGAAGAACTTTCTAATATAAAAATTAATCGTAATTGTTAAAAGGAAATAAAATATTTTATTTTATTTTACATTAGATGCCTCATTTTAGAATTTTTAGAATTTCTTAGTTTTTTTATAGTATGCTTAAAGCCAAGGTATGGAAAATACCAGAATAAATTGGTATTATATTGTGCTCCATAATGTCATTTTTGTTCCTTAGAAAAAAACATAATTTTTTTTATCATAGATATATAGTTACATTTTGTTGGAAAATTAGAAAGGTAAAAATATTTTCTCTTGTTGATAATTACTTGTGATTTCCTTAAATTATTATTATTATTTTTTATGTTCTTCTTTATATCTTAGTTCATCAAGAAATTACCAAAACCAAAACAAAAAGATCAAGGACACCAGATGTAGGCGCACCACCAAGGAAAAACCCCTATATTGGGGAAAACCTAGTAAAAAACTCTTCCTTCAGTGATTCAAATTAGATAGACCAAGACCCTAGACCAATAGACTTTCATCCTCCACCAAGTCATCCATTAAACTGTTCTTCCAACCTTCAAAGATCAACTTCATTGATACTGCAACAAAACTACTTTAATACTCCATCAAAGACAAATTTTTGGCCCTACTACATCAGAATTTTGGCCCAGCTTCAAGACTGAAATTTCGGCCCTCCAGCAGCTTTAGTTACTTCGCACGTGTGAGACAAGAGAGGGATAAGTTGAAATTCCTTAGAAAAATAACTACCTCTTTCTCCTTCACTAACCCTTTCCTTCTTCCTTCTTGAATTTCACACTTTTACAGCTTCTAGCTATTGCAATTCGAACTTGTGTGAGTTATTCTCCAAATGAGTCGAGTTGCTGCTTATATATAGTCCTTCTAGGTGATCGAATTCTTCCCTTGAGGTCGACTTGGTGGAGGAGGCCTAATTGACCTATTTTACATTAAATTTTTTTTCTTTCTTGACAAATAATTCCCAAGAAGGGTTCTTTATAGTATGACATGGATAAGGAAACTTGACATAACAACCTAGAAGCCTTCAATGGAGGCTTTTACCTAAACAAAATTGACCAAATCATGAGACCCATGCTTCAATAAATCAATTTATTTAATAATAGAATTTATTTTTATTTCTTTTGATAAATATATTCAAATAAAATTATGAATACTGACACTAGTTACATTCTTCAACACTCCCTCTTAACTAGGGAGGTATTAATAATTATATATATTTATAGAGGTACATGGAAGATCTCAAAATGAACTACGAAGATTTCAGCACACTCAGTGCTACGTACTAGATTCTTGACCAGGGTAATCTATCTGGGTAGGACTAAGATGGACTCGATCTTTCAGCCACTATAGGTACCATCAGACTTACTTGCTAACCATCAAACAATGGATCTAGGTGCGTATCCAAGGCCAGAGCTCTAAGACCAATGACACCCTCCTTCTTTGGGATTAGACATCAAAACATAGGCCGACCTGATATCCTCCCAAGCATCTTCCATTAGATGCTTCATATCTCCCTAATAAACTAGATATATCCATTAATCTAAGTATGCTTCACAAGTGTTCATCCTTCTTTATGGACAAATTTACCTGTCCAAACAAAAATATCAATCAATAATCAACTTTAAAATATATACATAAGTAAACATAAACCTTTGGGGTCCTTAATCATCTTAATGCCATTTATATCAAGTTATTCATATGCAACTAGTCGATAGATTTTATTCTTTCATTTCTTCAGTAGCATCAAGACATCCTCCATACATTGTAGTGCTTTCATCCATTCTCTAATTTCTTCTTCAAGGTGTCCATGAAGACTATCATAATATGCCCTACGTTTCAACTCAAATCTACCTCAGGCGGAAATGAAGTAAAACTCAAGGCTACATCAAACCACGCTCAGCCTCGTAGCTAGCCCTACGAGGACAGGAGAGGGCTCTCTCCGTCAATCTCGAGAAAATAAGCAATAGAATGCGAGATGACTTACAATAAGAACTGATTTTAGGCTAGTAAAGAGATAGGTATGTTTGGTTTTTGGTTTTTTGGATTTTCGCTGGAATATGCAAAAGACGAAATGATCAACGATGGAGAACACGAGGAAACACTCTTATGCCCTCCTAGGGAGATGTACTCTCTTCTTCTAACCATGCTCCCTATTAACTCGGAGAGATCAACCATTTCCTTCTTCTATAACATCAGAGAACATATCATGGCTTCATTCATTTTTACAACATCAAGGTCATATTATTCATATCACTTCCTTCATCATGATTTATCATTATCATATGAACATCTTCATCATTATGTACCCGAAATACATTAAAAACAAGTACAATAAAAAAAAAACATACAGAAGAATGAAGTTAACTATATCAAAATCATGTTATTATATCAAAGCAATTATATTTTAAATACCTAAACCTATTTAGGTTCATGATAAGCAAGAGACACATACTTCTTGCTAGGTTTATTATCATAAACCCTAAACCACATCATCAAGACTTAAAGCAACTCAATCAATATATCAAATTAATTATCAGAGATATATGACAAACTCTACACTTTCAAACCCTAGATTCCACCTTTGAGACACAAAGCCTTATATATCAACAATTAAATCAAATAAAATTTCTATTATAAATGCTATACTTGACTAGGGCTTGTTGCAAACCCTATATTTTATCATAAAAACTAAATCGTATTGGAAACAATATCATCATATCCTAGAATACTAATATCCTACTAGGTCTTTGTTACAAACCCTTGAATTCACAAACTATGAGCATCAACAATTAGGTCATCATACTTGCATATACATTTCTTTAATACATTTCACATCAATATATACTACATAAACACAAGACACAAACATCAATACATTGAAATTATATATACAATAATTTCATTTAGACTAGGGTTTTGATCATATAGAAGAATACACACGTAGGGTTTCATTCTTAATATCTCATTTAATACGAGGTTCTTGGTTATAAAACCTAATTTACCAAACCCTAACTATCTAGGGCTTCAATACATAACATAGACATTACCAAAAAACCCTAAAGGACTAGGGTTTCCATAATAACAATACCAAGACCATAAACACAAAAAGAATAAGATTTTTAGACTTCATTAATAACCCTAAGTCGACTAAGGTTTCAATAGTAGCATTGACATACCCTTAGGTTAGGGTTTTACAGTGAACCTTTTTAGGGTTCCACAAGAATGATAATATAATGAGGGTAGATTCAATCTAATGATTAATCACCCTAACAAGAATCTTTAAAATTCAAAACCCTAGACATAATGATACCAGTAATATAAAGCAAATTTTAAAATAATAATGATAATACCTTTTACATGAAGAGAACTTTACAACAAAGATTATAGTTTGAGACATACCTTGAGTTGTTTCTTACAAACCTTGTAGAAAATTAATTTTTAAGGGATTCATTTGAAACATAACTTCTTCCATGCTTAAAATTTTATCCTTTGAAGTCTTCTCCAAAATATTTGTGTATTCTGCAATATTTCCTACCACGGAAAATATAAAAGGTTATTAGCACATAATACAAACAAATCTTGATGTGATTAGGATACTAAATATGAAATTATGAACAACAAAGAACATAATAATTATCTTTTGGTAAAATGGTGGAGGATCCCTCTTAATAAAAACTTGAGGGAAACCTACAATTTATCAAAATATAAGGTTTTATAACAAGACATGTTAGACCTGCAAGTTCTAGAAATAAAAATATAAAGGAAAACAATCCAAAACTTAAATAGAAGACTAAGAGGGATAAGAGAGAGGGGACTTAGTAGTATTAAGTCCTTGAATTCCAATTCTTCAATCTTTCTCTTTTTAGGTGGAGCTTCATCAAAAATATTCACATGTTCTCTTCCTCTCTCCCCATTCCTTGGATTCTCCAAACATTGATTCTTATAATGACCCATATTATGACAATTGTATCATTCAATCATTGACAGGTCTACTTTCTTCTTTTGTCCTTTGAATTACTTGAATGGTCCCTTCTTCTTGTGATGATCGGAGTAGGAATTCAAGATGTTTTCTTCTTCATCCTCCTTCTTGTTGTTTAATAATGATATTTTGGCTTCTTCTTGACTACATGCATTCCAAATTTTTTCAAATGTTGGAGTATCCTCACAAATGTTGATTCCTGATGCAAAAGCACTCCAAGATTTTGGTAGACCAAGAAGAGAAGTAATTAAGAGATCTTTTTATAGTACAATTTCATATATTTTTTGGATTTCATCTCTTATTATTGATATCCTTATAAATAAGGATGCCACAAAATCATCTTTCGTCATCTTGATAGTTCTTAATTCATTGTTGAGGCTTGTTATTTGACCAATGTTTTTTATGGTGAATAATTTGGATAGAGCCTCATACATTTCTTGATAAAAATATATGTTGGATATTTATGGTATGAGGTTGTCCTTTACTCCATCCAGTATTAGGTTCATGGCCAAGGTTTCAGTTTCTCTGAACTTTGCTTTCTCTTATTCATCTGTAGGCTTCTTGATTTTTCGTAGAAATAGATCCAAAACTTTTTCCATGCCTTGTAGTTGGAGGCTCATTTTAGTTTGTTTTCTCCCTTCATTGAGTTTGACATAGTTCTTGTATAAAATAAATTTCTCTTCTTATGTAGTCCTTTTCCTTAATGACCTTCTTACAATCTCATTTTCTTCAATAAATTTTCAAACTTCCTTTTTCCTTCTTCTTCACCTTAGCTCTGATACCATGTTGGAAAATCAGAAAGGCAGAAAGATTTTCTCTTGTTGATAATTACCTGTGATTTCCTTAAATTATTATTATATTTTTTATGTCATTATTTTTATCTTAGTTCATCAAGAAAGTACCAAAACCAAAACATAAAGATCGAGGACACCAGATGTAGGCACAGAACCAAGGCAAAACCCCTATATAGGGAACCCAGTAAATAAATCTTCCTTCAGTAATTCAAATTAGATAGACCAATGCCCTAGACCAATGGACCTTCCTCCTCCACCAAGGAAAACCTTAAACTGTTATTCCAACCTTCAAAAATCAACTGTAATGATACTGCAACAAACCTACTTTAATACTGCATCAAAGACATATTTACGACCCTCTTGCATCAGAATTTCGGCCCAACTTCAAGACTGCAATTTCGACCCTCTACTAGATTTAGTTCCTTCGCACGTGTGAGACAAGAGAGGGGTAATTTAAACTTCCTTAGAAAAATAACGACCTCCTTCTCCTTCATTATCCCTTTCCTTCTTCCTTCTTGAATTTCACACTTTTACTACTTCTAGCCACTGCAATTCGAACTTGTGTGAGTTCTTCTCCAAATGAGTCGAGTTGATGGTCATATATAGTCCTTATAGGTGATTTAATTATTCATTTGAGGTCAACTTGGTGGAGGAGGCCTAATTGGCCTATTTTACATTAAAATAAATTTCTTTCTTAACAAATATTTCCGAAGAAAGGTTCTTTACATTATGACATGGACAAGGACACTTGACATATACCCTAGAAGCCTTCAATGGTGGCTTTGACCTAAATTGGATAAATTTGGTGGCATCCATTCTTGTTTATGGCCTAGTGATCCGATGAGTATTGCGGTAAAGCCTGATTCTATTGATGGGGGTGAGGTGGTTTAGCCTCGGGAAGCCGTAGTCGGTTCTTTTGGTTTGAGTCTAACATTCATTCTTGGAATATGACATGGGGGTGATTGGATGCAAAGAGATTTAGCTCAGCCAATATATGGTCGGGTGGAACATGGTAGTCCCATACCGGGTTGGATTTTGCATTCATTAATAAGAATTCCCTTCCTTGGTATTTTATGTGTAAAAGTACTAGTTCATATGTGGAATTTGTGGTTGTTGTATCCTCATTATTTTTGTTGTTTATATGTTGGTTATGAATGTGTTTTATGATAGTGAAAATGTATAGTTCTCATCATGTTTTGATTTTTAAATGATTGAGAAATTAATCTATGACATAATAGATAATAATGCAGCTAATGTGATAAGACATCAATGCTTCTTAGCGATTCCCATATAAGTATAATATGCCTATGCTCAGATCTATTATTATGACTTGTAGAATGCAAATTTATGATATGTTTGATGACATGATTTTCATGGCTAGTAGGGGTCCAATCAAGTCTTTGTTCAAGAATTTGCATTGGCATCTCTATGTTTCATTTGATTTCTGTAAATTCCATGAAGTTCTAGGAAGTGACTAGGTCATAGCCTTAAATATCACAGTATCTAGCATAGCACTGGAAGAAAAGGCTACAATTTCACTCAGGTAGGATCATGGGAGTGACTGGGACTCTCAGTTGCTTGGAGGTCTTGGTAAGGGAGTGAATGGGACTCTAGGTCCTTGAAATGCTGAGTTTCTTCACTGGTTGGTCACCTGGAAAGGTGGGGTAGCTCCCGAAGGTTCTTTAGGATGTATGGATGGTAAGATTGGTTGTGTTTCATCGGTTCCACTTCTTTAAGGTGACCTAGGAGGTTGAATAAGATCATAGTAGCCTCTTGTCACATGTTTACCCCAACAGATCGATTAACTTGGGTCAATGTGGGAGGAGGGTGTTAAAAAGTGGTATCAGAGCATGATTTACCCCTTGGAATGGATGGTTGGTGTGTTGGTCATGCATTCATGTCGGTTTCCTATGTATTCTCATGTTTATGGTCTATGTACTGGATGTGTATGCATGGTTTTGGTCATGGTTGCAGTGGCGTTGCCATGTGAAAGTTAATGGCGTTGTTATTGGATGTGTTTATCATGAGTTTATGCCGGTTATGCACTGTATATGCATGTAAATGTTTGTATGTAATGCGTATGCGTGTGTCTCATACATATGTTGTTATGCATATAATGATATGGTTGTAGTTTCCATGCATGAGGTCATGATGTGTGGTGGGTATGGCCATGCATTAATGACTGTGAAATGGTTGAGATGATGATTAAATGATGATATTATTATGTTTATATGTGTATTGTGCTAATATGGTCAGTCATGTAGATGGGATATCCTCCATGAGTTATACTAAGGTATGTTGGTATGTTTATGATTTTTTTTAGCTGACATAGTATGCCTTGCATGAAGAGATCAAGATGACTAGCAAGATGGTAGACTACAAAGATTCTCCCTATGAATAAGATGAGAAACTTTGTGTTGGGAACTCTTATGAGTTAGAAGACACATTAATGAGTTTGAAGGAATAAATAATAAGTTTCAAAGCATATAATGATAGAATCAAGCAAGCACAGGAGAAAAAATAAAAATTTAATGCATTAATTCTTCAGAGTTTGTCAGAATTGCAGAGATAGGGACCACACTAGATTAGCTACGGACATGAGGATGGGACTAATGTGGCATATGGCAGTAGGTCTCATGGTGTTCATAGGTTATATAGAGATGAAATGATAAGAGATGGTAGATTCTTGGATACTCTAGATAGGAGAGGTGATGAACACATGTACTATTCTAGTTCTGGTTTTGACAGGCACTATGATCGTGATCCATATTTGAAAACTTGAAGGTTTGATGAATTGTGCAAGTAAATTTTTATGTATTTTAATCAGTTATGAAAGTTGCAAAAACACATAAATTAAGTGTTTTTAACTTAGTTTGTGGCATAAAAATAGAGACAATAATACCATAAATAGTAACACAAGACAACAAAATGATGAAGGAGTTCACTCCTCCTGGGCTACAACTCCTGGTCCAGCTTCCAATGTTGGGTCTCTTTTATTAAGTGCTCAAATATGTGATTACATGGATTTTCATGGCTCATAATGCAAAAATAATGTCTCCAATGGCTCCGAAACAATCAAAAACCCCAATTTGGGCTCTTGTTGGGCTCAATTTGGCAAAAAGCTAAATAAGTTATGCTCTGGTGAAGTTTTGATGTTAAATGATCTACAAACTGCACTAGTCTGCTAACCATCCTATGAATCTTCCTTTTTCGAAACTATCGAGTGACAAATTTACCTGGTGCCAGTGAGATTCAGGCTGGATTGGGTGCAAAATGTCGACTGTTTTAAATGCATAATGACCCCCCATGAGTAGATAGGATGGGGCCACGTGCTTAACTTCCGCCATTAGATTCAGTTGGTTTAAATACCCACGCTAACTATTTTAACTTGCTCCAAACCACAGTATGATTATATGGTACCATGGTATGGTTTTCAAGTTTTTGCGCCAAACTGCATTTGAACCCACCCATGGTAATATTTACGTGCCACCGTGGTTGGGTTATAGGTTATCGCCGAGGTTTTAACCGTCATTGAGTTGTGGTATCATTTGTAACCAGGGATTTTGGGGCTCGGGTTAGGCCTAAGCCCCCGACGCCCTTTTCTGCGGTCTCATGGGTATGGGGTGACCGAAGACAAGGGCCTAACCTCGACCCCATCCCCCAATCACCAAACAAATAAAGTTTAAATAAAAAATCAAACTATAGTATGTTAAGAATCACCCGTGGCATGTAGGTAAGGCACCATGTTGCTTGGTGAGAGGTCCCGTGTTTGACTCCCATGAGGCCTGTTCAACCCATAATTTTTTTTTACTGCACTGTTGGGAGGCCACGTGGCGGCCATCCATTGGCCCACGTGGTCTCCATTCATTGGACCACATAACCATAACCAACAACCAATAAAATCACAACAAAATTTGACCAATATAGAGTGGAAACTTGGAAACATGCCATTGGTCCAATAAACACAGTCAGCCTGCCCAATTACCCTGCCTAGTCAGCATACAAATTGCATAATCAATGTACCTGAACCAAACTGCAAATGTTTTAGTTGTTTAGGAAAACGACCAGAATGCGATATCAAGAGCATACGATATCGATTTTGAGTGATTCAAATAGAATTGGATTTAGGGTGATGAGATCTACGTTTTGGCACTGGTTTCGATCACTTTTGAACACTTTGAATTTTGAGCACTTTATTGATCCACTGGATCATTCCTCCCCACTGGAAGCTTTTGGAAATCCAAAAGATCATTTTCAATAAAAAAACATATGAGGGTACAGTTCCCTCACCCTTCCAATCTCAAACCATTTAGATTTTCTTGGATTTATCCCTTTGAGCCCCACACGAAAGTACTCCATGTTCCCTTGTTTTAAAGTTCTTGTTTTCCTGTCAAGGATGGTGTCTTGTTGTAATTCTTCAAGATATTCTGGAGAGAAATCATCAATTTAAGGAATATGAACATTATCTCCTTGATAATCAATCAAACGAGGCTCATATAATCTCAAATTTTCAACATTAACAACTGCATACATTTGCATATATGGAGGAAAATCTAACCTGAAGGCATTATCACCAATCTCTTATAAAATGTTGAATGGACCATATATTATTGGTTTAAGCTTTTTACATTCTCCTTAGAGTCTTTATTTGCTAACGTGAAGGCAAAATTCATCTCCCAGTTGAAAATTGTGATCAACACGATGCTTATCATGTCTTGTCTTGTACTTGACTTGACTCTTTTCCAAGTGTTCTTGAACCATATGATGCACCAATTGAACTTGTTCAATGAATCTCTTGGCCTTGTCTATGTCACTATGTCCATCAATAGAAACATCTTTACCAAAGATAAAATCTAAAGGAGATTTTGGTAAGTATCTCAAACATGCCTCAAATGGAGATGTTTGAGTCGAATAATGCTTGAATCAATTGTAAGCATGCTGAATGTAGTGCAAATGTTCATCCCACAACTTAGGATGCTTGCTACAATAACAATGAAGAAGATGTATTATCATTCTGTTCACCACTTCTGTTTGGCCATATGTTTGTAGATAGAATGTTGTGCTATTTTTCAATTTGGTGTCCATCAGTCCCGACAAGCTTGACCAAAATTTCCCAAAAAAGTGAGAGTCTCGATCAGAAATAATGGATGTAGGCAACCCAAAATGTACCCATACATTTTGAAAGAAAAAATGTGCAGTCTGTTTAGCTATAACCTGCTTCTTACAAGGCATAAAAATATACATTTTTCTTAAATGATCCAAAAATACATAAAGATAATCACAACCTTTCCTAGACATAGGTAGACCTGCCACAAAATCCATAGAAACACTTTCCCAAGGACGGGAAGGAACATGAAGTGGAGTATACAATCCCAAATTTCTATTGCTAGGCTTATTGACATCACATAAAGAACATCCTCTTACATATCATGACACTCTTTCAAGTATATGAGGCCAGTAATAATACCTATGTAATCGTGCCACTGTATTTCCTATACCAAAATGACCAGCAATAAGAGAGGCATGCGCTTCCCTTATGATGTTGACTCTTTCTCCCCATGGAATAAATAACTTGCCAAGATGATACAACAATTTATCATGAACATGATAATCTAATTCCTCTACTTGGTTACCTTGACACAAAGTTGCATATATATCCTTAAAGTCCTCATCTAAAGCATATTGCTCAACATAGCTCTCATGCATGATAGAATTATGCTTAAGAATAATGGATGCACTAACAATTGGCCTAGATAGCATATCAAAAACCTTGTTATAGATACCTTTCTTATACCTTATCACAAAGTGGAATTGTTGTAAGAAACCCATCCATCTGAAGTGCCTTGCTTGTTGCAACTTTGTTTGTGATTGCAATTATTGCAACAGTTGATGATCAATATGAATGATAGTTTCCTTACCCATAAAGTAATGTTTACATTTTTTCACACTTTGCACCAAAGCATACAATTCTTTGTCATATGTAGGATAGTTAATCACTTCACCATTAAAAAATTAAAAATGAAAATAGATGGGATTACCATGTTGCATCAAGACTACTCCCATGGCATACTCAATTGCATAAGCTTGTATCTCAAATGATTGTCTCAAGTCTGGAAGTGAAAGTACGGGTGCTGAAATGAATCTTTCTTTCAATGCGTCGAAGGAATTATGTCGTTTTCCTCCCCACTAAAAAACCTGTTTCACACTTGTCAATGCATGTAATGTAGCTGCAATGGAAGAAAAGTTATAAATGAACTTTCTCCAATATTGGGATGCTCCCAAGAAACTTCTAACCTCTGTCACAGTCTTGGGTTTGGCTAGTTCAAAATGTCTTCGACCTTTGAGGGATCTATCTTCAACTCACCACCTCCAACAATATGACCCAAGTATACTAAATAAGTTTTCCCAAATTCACATTTAGATATCTTTAAAAACAACTTTTCCTTCTTTAAGACATCTAGAACTTGCCTAACATGCATGACATGCTATTCACGAGACTTGCTGAAAATCAATATGTCATCTAAGTAGAATATCACAAAATCATCAAGAAAAGACCTTAAAACATCATTCATAACCCACATGAATGTAGTAGGAGCATAAAAAATCCCAAATGGCATAACCAACCACTCAAACAAACCTTTCTTTGTCTTGAAGGTTGTCTTCCATTTTTCTCCTTCAACAATCCTAATTTGATAATAACCACTCCTCATGTTCAACTTAGTGAAATAAACAACATATTTCAATTGATAAAGTAAATCTTCAATTCTAGGAAGAGGGTAATGATTCTTTACCTTAAATTTGTTCAATTCTCTAAAGTTCACACATAGGCACCATGTACCATCCTTCTTTGACACTAAAACAATAGGTGACCCACATGGCGACGTGCTTGGCCTGATGACCCATTTATCAAGAAAACCTTGGATTTGTTTCTTGATTTATGCATTTTCCATGAGTGACATCCTATACATGCCAATGTTTGGAAGAGGACAATATTGCTGCAATTGGATCTCATGTTGGATTCCTCTTTTAGGAGGCAATCCTTTAAGCTCTTGAAACGTCTCATCATAGTTGTTAATAACCTAAATCAAATCAGATTTTAATTTGCATCACAACCTTGGAAGGATTCATTCTCAACATCATTTTTGGGTTTGATAATCAAAAGTACAAAATTCTTGCTAGAATTAACAAGCCCCTTCATTTGTCCAACATTCACAAGAGATAAATTATTTTCTTGCTATGTGCTCTAACAATGTACTCAATACCATATTTAAACAAATGATACTTGTTCTCATGGCGACAAAAGATGGATTTTCTATCATAAAGATACGGGCTTCCCAAAACAATACCACATATGTCAAGTGGAACTACATCAAGTTCTACCTCATCAATGAAGTTTGCGGTGATGGAGAATTTCAATTTGCATTTTCTTGTCACTTGAAATTTTTCATTGTCACATACCCAACCCATAGGATAAGGTTTATGATGAGGAATGGTTTCAAAATTCAATTTCTTGACAATGGTTTTTGAAATGAGGTTTTCTTGTGATCCACTATAAAAAAACGTGTTTATTTTGTTATGTTTTGAGATGACTCTAGTATGGAAAAGCTCTATTATTTCCTTATCATTTTAAGTTTCATTGAGTTTAATAGAAGAACTAGTACTTGCAATAGAGTCCTTACCTTTCAATCCCATGGATGTGATCTTTGTTTCATCTCCAG
The DNA here is from genome assembly GCA_034641835.2 of Pinus albicaulis. NCBI lineage: Eukaryota > Viridiplantae > Streptophyta > Pinopsida > Pinales > Pinaceae > Pinus > Pinus albicaulis. The sequence continues at coordinate 1,367,331,878 of CM076580.1, forward strand.
AATTAGATCCTAAATCATGTTGTGTGGTTGCAGCAGTCTTTTGCTTTCCTTTTTTGTTAAAATTTTTTGGTCTCATCCTAGGATGAAGTCTCCAACAATGGTATTCATCATGGCCTTATTTTGAATAGTTTTTTCATGTAAGTTTCTCTCCCTCTTTCTTGATAGAAGCATTATTTTTCCCTTTCCCTTTGAATTTCCCCTTTCCTTTGTCTCCACTCTTGAATGGATTTTTGTTGCCCTCTTGTGGAACATTCTTCCCTCTTGCTTCTAAATGTGTTTCATGTACACAAACTTCATCTATATTTGTAGCGTTAAACATGAGAATTGTGTGTCTCAAGTAACTATGTAAACCTCCAATGTATTTGAGTAGAGTGTCTCGAGAGGATAAATCTACGCCCATAATGAATGCTCTTCTTCTAAACTCTCGGGTATAACTTTGCACACTATGACCCTTTTTTTGCCTAAAGTTTTGGAAATCCATTATATATTTTTGCATGTATGCTAAAGGATAAAAATGTCTTCTTAAGGCAGCCAAAAAATCATTCCAAGAAGTTATAATATTAACTCTTTTCTTGATATCCTCTTGAGTTTTGGCTTCCCACCAAATGATTGCCACACTTTCCAACCTTAAAGAAGCAAGTTGAATCTTGGTCTCATCATCCTTGATCCTTTGTATCCTGCAACACACTTCAAGCTGACGAACCCAATTATCTAATTTCTCAGCGTTTACCTCTCCATTATAGATAGGAAATTCAAACTTTATGTCAAGTTTTAACAAGGGAGTTTTACCATGTCCCTTTAGAGAATGTGGAGATGTTTGTGAAGGGGTTGATATAGAGGAATATGAGGGTGAAGATAAAGGTGATGATAAAGGTGGAGGTAGATGTGGTTTTTCATGATTTCCTCCATTCCATTTTAGAGGTTTGTCTCCATTACCTCTATTTCCCTTTGGAGTATTTGAGCTCTCTATTTGCAACCTTGAGTTCCTTCTTCATAAATAACTTTCACCATTTCAATGATTTCAAAGGATCCTTTTCTAAAATTCTTCTCATCCTCATACATATTGTCAGGGCCTCCTTCATGTGCCACGACTAGTGAGGCTTTCGATGGCACTTGAGGTGAAACTCGAGGTAGATGTTCTCTCCTTGAAATAACTTGAGGACTTATTCCCACAAGCTTTCTTTCTCCCCTTTTGAGATTCAACCTTGTAAGCATCATAAAACACTTGCAATAGAATTAAACCTTCAAAGCAACCAAAGAACCAAAGAACCAAAGCTTTGATACCAAATTGATCTTTATTTGAAAACATGAAGGTTTGATGAATTGTGCAAGTAAATTTTTATGTCTTTTAGGCAATTAGGAAAGTTACAAAATCACATAAATTATGTGTTTTTAACTCAGTTTGTAGCATAAAAATAGAGACAATAATACCATAAACAATAACACAAGACAACAAAATGATGAAGAATTTCACCCCTCCTGGGCTACATCTCCTGGTTTAACTTCCAATGTTGGGCCTCTTTCATTAAGTGATCAAATATGTGAATACATGGATTTGTAGTTTTTAGAATGCAAAAATAATTCTCCAATGGCTCTAGAATAATAAAAAACTCCAAGTTAGGCTCTTGTTGGGCTCAATTTGGCCAAAAACTGAAGAATTTATGCTATGGTGAAGTTTTGCTGCTAACTAATCTACAAAATGCACTGGTATGCTAACCATACTCCAAATTCGCCTTTTTTGGAATTTCCAAGTGACAAATTCGCCCAACGACGACAAGATTTGCACTAAATTGGGTGCAAAATGTCGTCTATTTTAAATGCACATTGAACCCCCGTGAGTAGATAAGATGGGGCCACGTGGCTTAACTTCTATTTTTGGATTCAGTTGGTTTAAATACTCACATCAATTGTTTTAACCCGCTCTGAACCAAAATATGGTTATATGGTACCATGGTATAGTTTTAATTTTCCGCGCCAAACTGCGTTTGAACTCGCTTGTGGTAAGGTTTACATATCACCTTGACTGGGTTATAGGTTACTGCCGGGGTTTTAACCGCCATTTAACTGTTGTATCATTTGTAACCAGGGATTTTGGGGCCAGGCTGAGGCACGAGCCCCTAACGCCCCTGCCTGCAGTCTTGTGGGTATGGGGTGACCAGTGATAAGGGCCTAACCCCGACCCCATCTCCCAACTGACAAACAAATAAAGTTTAAATACAAAATAGAATAATAGTATGTTAAGGATCACCCGTGGCATGGCGGTAAGGCACCATGTTGCTTGATGAGAGGTCCTATGTTCGATTCCTATGAGGCCCGTTCAACCCATAAAAAAGTTTTAATGCACTGTTGGGAGGCCACGTGGCGGCCATCCATTGGTCCACATGGCATCCATTCATTGGACCACATAACCATAAACAACAACCAATCAAATCATAGCTGAATTTGACCAATATGGAGTGGAAAAGTGGTAGTATACCATTGGTCCAATAAACACAGTCATCTTTCCCAGTCAGCATACTTACACCCAACTGTAATTTTTTTAGTTATTTAGGAAAACGATCAGAACACAATATCAGGAGCATATGATATCGGTTTTTAGCGATTCAAGTTGGGTAGGATTCAGAGTGGCAAGTTCTACTTTTTGGCACTTGTTTCGAGCACTTTTTAACACTTTTAATTTTGAGCAGTTTACTGATCCACTGGAATAGATTGTCATCGTTATCACCCTTAGAGGAGGAGTGATAGGGGATACTTTCCGGATGAGTTTAAGAAATAAAAGCCACCTACTTTTTATGGAGAGTTGAAGAAGCCTAAGGATGTAGAGGCTTGGTTTCTTGGGATGAATAAGTTCTTTGAACTGCATGAGTATAGAGAGAGTATGAAGGCCATAATAGCTATCTTCAACCTTAAAGAGAAAGAGAATATCTGGTGGGAATATGTAAAACGGGTTAGAGACATCAAGGCAGAGGAGTTGAGTTGGCATGAATTTAAGAGACTCTTTAGAAACAAGTACTTTTCATAAAGGTACTACGATAACAAAGCCAAGGAATTCTATGAGGTTAAACCGGGAGCATGACAAATGAGGAGTATATGACCAAGTTCTTCGAGCTTTTGAGGTATATACAGTATCTTAAGAATGAAAAGGCCAAAGTTCAGAGATTTGTCAGTAGATTTCCATTAGAATTTAGAGATCAGATTGAGTATGATGAGCCTCGGTCACTTGAGGAAGTTATTGGGAAACTGAAGCACTATTATAAGCATTAAAAGTGTAAGAATGAATATTAGCAAGGATGGAAAGGGAAAGATAAAGATAAAGGTAAAGGTAAGCAGCAACCGAAAAGAGAAAGGCCTAAAAATACAAAAGATAAAGAGAATGTTGCACCACATAAGAAGTTCAATGCAACTAGAGAGGGACATGTGTCACCACATCAGAATAGAGGTGATGGTACATGACGACTCGAGTGTTGGACATGTGTTAAGGAGCATCTTAAAACGGATTGTCTGCAAATTCAAGGTGGTAGGCCTCATATTTATAGTGCACAGAAGGCACAAAATGCTGGGGATGTTGGGAAAAGCATTCCTTGTATCTATGCAATGCTAGATAATAGGCAGGAAGATCATCAGGAATATATCATTGTGATGGACGAAAAGATTTGTGATCAAGTTTTTTCTATTTTGATTGACCCTGGATCTAATTTTAGTTATGTTAACCCTAACTTGGTGGATAAGTGTGGTTTGAATAAAGAAGTGCATGTAGAATTTTGGTTAGTGAAGTTGGATATTGGTACCAAGAAGAGAGTTCATCATTGGGTAAGAGCTTGTATATTTGAGTTGAATGGTATGCCTACTTATGCACATTTGAACATATTACAGTTGGGGTCATATAGTATGATTTTGGGTATGGATTGGTTATATATTCATAGGACCAAGGTGGAATGTTATGATAAAGCCATTGAGTGTTTGGATTACAATGGAGAGCATAGAATATTATAGGGTAATAAGAAAGCAACATTAGTTAGGATGGTGATAGATATGCGGGAAAAATGCAGTCGCAAAAAAGGGTGTGTGTTATTTGTAGTGCACATTTCTAGTGATAAACGTAAGGAGGGTGAGGATGCAAAGATATTGAGAAGGTACTAGATCTTACAACAGTTTCAATATATATTTCTAACATAGATCTCAGAGTTGCAACTTCATAGAGAAGTGGAATTTTTTATGGAGTTGCTCCTAGGGGAAACACCAACATCAAAGGAACCATACAGAATGAGCACTCCAGAGTTAGTAGTGCTGAAGTTTTAGTTGAAGGAAATGATTGACAAGGGATACATCAGGCCAGTTGTATCACCATGGGGTGAAATGGTATTGTTTGCGAAGAAGAAGGATGGTACTATTAGATTATGCATTGATTACAGGCACTTGAACGTGGTGACCATCAAGAGCAAGTATCTATTGCTAAGGATTGATGACTTGTTCGATCAATTAAAGGGAGTATCAATGTTCTCAAAGATTTATTTTAGATCTGGATATCCTCAGGTACGCATCAGGGAATAAGACATTTACAAGATAAATTTCCGGACCAGGTGTGGGCATTATGAGTTTGTTTTGGTTCCATTTGGTTTGAGTAATGCTCCAACTACCTTTATGTTCTTTTGCGTCCGTATCTTGACAAGCTTGTTATTGTATTCATTGATGACATCTTGATATATTATAAGAACGAGGAAGAGCATTCTGAGCATTTAAGTAAAACAATGTTGAGACTATTAAGAGAGCATATGTTGTATGATAAGCTCAGAAAATGCAGTTTCTTTCAGCATTACTTTGGGCATGTGGTCTCCAAGGAAGGCATAACCATGGATCTAGAGAAGATAAGGGCTATCATGGAGTGGGAAACTCCTAGGAACGCGGATGAGGTAAGATCATTCATGGGGCTATCAAGTTACTATAGGAGGGTCATTAGGAACTTCTCTTGGATTGCATATCCTATTACGTCATTGTAGAGAAAAGGTAAGCAATTTGAATGGACATAGGAATGTGCAAAATTTTTGAGCAGTTAAAGCAGTTGTTTACAAATTCTCCAGTAACAGATTGCGGACCTAGAAAAAGAGTTTGTAGTGTGTACAAATGCTTGCAAAAGAGGACTTGGTGGATTCCTTATGTATGAGGGACAAGTAGTATGCTATGAGTTGCAAAAATTGAATGAGCACGAGAAGAAATATCTGACACATGATCTTGAGTTGGAAACGATCATTCATGCATTGAATATGTGTAGACACTATCTTCTAGGCATGAGGTTTGTATTAATTAGTGATCATAGTGGGTTGAGATACTTGTTTTACCAGTCGAATATAAATGCCAGAAAAGCTAGATGGTTGGCCATGATCATTTATTTTGACTTTGAGATCAAGTACATCAAGGGTAAAGAGAACAGGGTTGCAGATGCTCTTAGTAGGCGGATACATGTAAATCACCTTGCAACTATGAGTTCTTATGGGACATACTTGCAAGATCAAATATTACAGGCATGTTAGAAGGATGACAAGTATAGAGAGCATATGCACATGTTACAACAAATTACAAGTACAAGTACATGTACAAGTGCATAGGAGGTGGACTATCATCTCTTGGCAGATGGCTTGATTAGATTTAGGGACATGATATATGTGTTAGACAATAGTGAGCTCAAGAAGCTTATCTTGAGAGAGTATAATGAGAAGCTGTATTAAGGTCACCCGAGATATCAAAAGACATTTACAGTGGTGAAGAAGTTCTACTACTAGCCAAACTTGAAGAAAGAAGTGGTGGACTTTGTGGAAAGATGCTTGGATTGTCAACAGGTAAAGGAAAAGTGTAAGAATCCAGGTGGTTTACTATAGCCGATTTAAATTTCAGAGTGGAAATGGGAGATCATTTCCATGGACTTCATCATATTTTTTCCAAGGACATCTAGACAACATAACTCGATTATGGTTGTGGTTGACAGGTTGACAAAGGAAACACACTTCATTCCAGTGAATACTATGTATTCAGCTAGTGATGTGGCATAGGTGTTCATCAGAGATGTGGTTAGATTGCATGGCGTTCCAAAGAATATTCTGCCATACAAGGATGCTAAGTTCACTTCGAGATTTTGAAAGAGTTATTTGCAGGTCTAGGTTCAAAGTTTGCCTTCAGCACAACTTATCATCCACAGACAGATGGAATAATAGAGAGGGTGAATAGGATACCGGGGGACATGTTGAGGATGCATGTGATGCATTAGAAAAGGGGATGGGAGAAATACCTTCCATTGTTTGAGTTTTCCTACAACAATGGTTACCAAGAGTCACTGAGGATGAGTCCATTTGAGGCATCGTATGGGCGGAGTTGTAATACTCCCTAGTTGGAGTGATCCAATGAATAAGGTATTGATTGGACTGGACATGTTAGTAGAAATGGAACATGAAATGTAGGTAATCAAGAGGAATCTAAAGGAAACACAAGACTGACATCAAATATATGTATATAGGAACAAATTGTTTAGGGAGTTTCATATTGGGGAACATGTGTACTTGCACATCAAGCCAAAGAAAAGCTCCTTGCAGATTGTATCGTGTGCCAAGTTGGCACCTTGGTTTTGTGGACCTTTCATGATCCAAAATTATGCAGGAACACAATAGAATATAGATATAAACATAAACATAGAAGTTCTGCAAAAATAAAACTTCATTTCATTAATATCAAAGAACTGAAATATGCTTACATACATAATGGAAATAAACTAGCTCGGGCGATGGTAGATTATCTTTGAGAAGAGATGTGGAAGCTACATGCCTTTGAACTGTGTTACAATGATGCTCAAGGGTGTATTTATTATTTAACATCAAGTGAAAACCCTAAACAGCTAAAACCCTAACCCCAAGAGTTGGAACACCAAGAGTTTGTGGGCCCCGATGGGGTTAGTTGGGCAACCAAATTCCTAGGGTCGTAACTTGGTCATATTATCTTCGTTTGGCGCGTACGATACCTTATCAGAAATATTTATCTGATTAATACAAGGTTTTTCATAGCCCCGTAGTTCCCATGTCTATGAATACGAGCTTGCTATGGACCTCAAAAAACTGTCGTTTAGGGGGTCAAAACTGCTCCGAAAGTTCAAGACCCGACAAAACTGCTAAAAATAGTAAATGCTGCTATAAATAAGGAAAATGATGAAATTGACTGTATGTATAAGAGGAATAGGTGGGTGGCCACCCATATCCACATGTATCAATCCTCCCTCCATAGGAAGCAATGATCCCCATTGTGTGCAAAACCTCCCCTAGGTGAGGAAAATTCTGTTGAACTTGGTCCCTAGTGAACCACTTGCCCTGATGAAGGAGTTGACCTACTTTGAAAAGTTGATTTAGTTGGATCCTCTGTTGGTAGGTGTTATTAATTAGTGTCTCCGTGATCTGATTAGTTCTGGCCTAATCCATGCAGTCCTGGTTTAACTCCGTGGGTGTGAGTTGTTCTGCAATGTCGGATGTGTCTAGTAATGGTGGAAAGTATGGTTGAAGGCGGTCCATATTGAACATTGGGTGCAAACCAAGGAATGGTGGAATGCTGAGCTCAAAGGAATTTTCCCCTACAACCTTGGAGATGGTGTATGACCCATATCAGAGCAGGCGAAGCTTGTGGTGGGGTCCAACAAGGTGCTCCTTCTGCAAATGTAGTAAAACTTTGTCGCCCATTTGGAACTTGTGTGGCACCCGATGCTGATCATGTCACTTCTTGTGCTTAGTGTTGGCTTTGTCCAATATGTCATGGAACTGTTGGCGGATGTGCTAAATGCACTCAATGAAGTTGTTTGTCCTGTCAGCTTCGTTTTGGACATGAGCCGAGTCTGCCTAAGTAGCTAAAAATGGTATGGCCACATCAATGGGACATAGTGGTTGGAATCCTGAAAGGGGTTGTGGTCAGTTGAGCTATGGAGAGATCGATTGTAGCTATGCTAGATATAGGGGAGGCTTTCATCCCATGTGCATGGATGCTTCAACTTGTAAATGCGCATAATGTGTACGATCAACCTGTTAACAACCTTTGTTTGGCCATCAGTTTGGGGGTGGAAGGCTGTGGACTTAGTGAGCTTGGTATCTATCATCGACCAAAGAGTTGACCAAAATTTACTTAGGAACCTGCTATCTTGATCTGAGATAATGGATTGCGGGATCCAAAAGTGCACCCACACTTGTTCAAAGAAGATTTTAGCAGTGGTTTCTGTTGTGCTACTCTTCTTGCAGGCTGCTAGAATGGAGATATTAGAGAATCTGTCGATGACCACAAAAACACAATCGTTTCCATGCTTGGTAGAAGGAAGGACCGACATGTAATCCATGGAGATGGATTCCAAAGGTCAACTAGGGGTAGTTAGCAGAATATATAGGCCTTACTTCTTAATTTTTGTTTTGGAAATGACACATGCATTGCATGATCTTACGTACTTCCCAAAATCCTGTCAAAGGTTTGGCCAATAGAAATAATTCTGTAGTATTGTCGCTATTTTCTCCACCCTGAAATTTCCAACGACCAAAATGTAGCGCGCTTCCAAAATCATCTTGGCGCGCTCACTTGAAGGAACACAGAGGTGTCACAGGTGGCATAATAGTGCATCCTGGAGGTTAAAATTTCGAACTTGCTTGCCTTCCAGGAGTGTCTGGTATGTGTTGCCAAATTCTGGATCACTCTTATGAATATGTAGCCACCCCGAAGTCTCGTGCCCACAAGAGTCGAGTTGATCCAAGTGGATATTGGTGGCCACCCACCTATTCCACTTAAACCTCTAGCCGGTTTCATTAGTTTCCTTGTTTATAGCAACATTTACTATTTTTAGCAGTTTTTTGGGTCCTAAAATTTCGGAATAGTTTTGACCCCCTAAACAACATTTTTTTGAGATCCGCAGTAGGACCATAGCCATAGGCAAGGGCCTATGAAAAATCTTGTAGTAATTATAAATATGTTTCCGACGATATATCGTATATGCCAAAAGAAGATAATATGACCAAGTTATGACCCCGGGAAGTTGTTTTCCCAACTAATCCCAACAGGGCCCACAAACCCTTGGCGTTCCATCTCCTGGTGTTAGGGTTTTGTTTTTTTAGAGTTTTCCCATTTTGTTCAATAATAAAAATTCCCTTGAGCCTCATTGTAACATATTTCAGATGCATGTAGCCGCCACATCTCTTCTTAGAGATAAGCTACCATTGCCCGAGCTAGTTTATTTCCATTCTGTCTGTAAGCTTATTTCAGTTATTTGATATTAATGAAATGAAGTATATTTTTTGCTACATCTTTGTGTTTATGTTTATTTCTATATTTTATTGTGTTCCTTCACAAATCTAGATCAGTGGTATCAGAGCGGTCTACTCTTTCTCGATCTTTCTTTGCATGTCCCTAATGAGATCAGGGTATAAGTAGTTAGGGATCGATCTGGTTGAACCTTTGCAAAATTAGCCTCACAAACCTCAAAGGCCTCCCATGGTGGAGGAAAATAAAGACGAGGGAGCAGGAGACCCTATCAAAATATTTCTTGAGGAGGCCCTCGAGAAACAGGGGAATGCGATGATGGATAACTTTCCCAGATCCTTCGACGACTACCCACTGATGACGCATCTTCATCTGGCAGCCACTCTAGAGGCGCCACTCATTTTAAGGTACAAGTTAATTTTGACATTCCCATATTTGAGGGCCAAATAGATGCAGATGACGTAGATAAATGGTTGAATATATTAGAAGGATATTTTTTGGTTCATGAATTTTTCAATCGGGAAAATATTACTTTTTCACTCCTCAAAGCCGCCCCCCATGTTAAGGATTGGTGGGAAACCTACTGTGAGAAAAAAGACAAGGGGAAATCCTCCTTGTTCTCAGCCACACCCACTTGGAATTATTTCCAAGACGCCATCAAGGAACAATACATCCTCTTGGGGAGTAATGAGGACAAGTACATACAATGGAATATGCTACGGCAACAAAGGAATCATGATGTGCATGAGCTGACAAATCTATTCCATACCCTGTGCACAAAGTTGGGTATCAAATATTCAGAGAAAAAATTGGTGCTTAAGTACCATAGTTGTCTACACAGATACATCCAGGAGGAAATGGATTTCCTCGACATCTCCTTGCTTGGTGCAACATACTGGTACGCTTCCAAGATTGAGCACAAATTCAAACAGAAGAAGTGAGACTTTGGATATGTGAATCAGAAGAAAGGGAAAGACGACCCCACATCGTAGAAAAAAGGACAAGGCCAAAGTGGGGCAGCCCCGGACAACCCTTTGAAGCCGCAAGCGAAGAAAAACACCACAAAGCCAAAGAAGGACACAAGAAAGTGGTATGAGTTCCATAAGAGCTCCACTCACAACACAAGTGAGTGTCGGGCTAGGCAGTCACTCGTGGCTGAGATGAAGGCTTCCGAATCAGATGCATGTTCCGATTCTTAGTCAAAAACCGATAAGAGGAATGATAAAGGGAACAGATTATTGACTTAGAGCCTAGTTCCACTGTTTCCAACACCAAGATCTAGAAGGAAGAACCTAAAGATCTAGAGGAGGGGGAGCACCTTTTCCATTCCCAGATGTGGCTAAAGGGTTCCTCACTACAATTCATTGTCGACATCAGGAGCCAAAATAACCTCATTTCAAAAGAGGTCATGAAGTGGCTAGGCTCATCGATCACAACAAACCCACAACCATACACCATTGGGTGTCTTCACTAAGGACGAGATCTCCATGTTAGCCAACAATGTCGCTTTACCTACAACATAAAGCCCTTCACGGATGAGGTATTATGTGATCTTACTCCTCTTGAATTTTGTGATGTATTATTAGGCCAACCATTCTCATGGAAGTGACATTTTGTGTATGTGTCTCAACCTCGTGCTGTTATGGTTACTTTGGGTAATAAGTTGTACAAGATACCACATGTAGCACCACCTACAACCATCTCTTTGATCACTATGAAGCAATGCGGTAAGCTCATTTCCAAAACTGAGAAATTTGTTTTCCTTATGATCCACCCTTAGGGAAAGAAGAAGACTGTGGCCATGACCTCCAGACAGGGCTCCTCTACACAGAAAGAACATATGGACAAGGTCATGGAGGAGTACAGTGACATCTTCACCTCACCTACAGGGGTGCCTCTACACTGTTAGGTCAATCAATCCATCGATTTGACCCCAAGTGCACTGCTACCCAATAGACCAATATATCAACACTTTGTTATGGAGAATGACGAAATCAAGAGGCAGATTTAGGAGCTGCTGCAGAAAGGTCACAGTTGATAGATCTCATCACCCTGTGGGATCCCAATCGTGATGGTGAAGAAGAAGGATGGGACTTGGAGACTCTGTATTGACTATCAGGCACTGAACAAGATCACTGTCTGGAACAATATCCGATCCCACGTATTGATGATCTTTTGGACCAACTCAAGGGGGCCAAATATTTCAGCAAGATTGAATTGAAATCCGATTATCACCAGGTACCAATTGAACCCTATTATGTGTGAAATAATGCCTTCAAAGTGAAGGAGGGCCTTTTTGAATGACATTTCATGCCTTTTGGGTTGAAAAATTCTCCCACAACCTTCATGAGGCTGATGGATGACATCTTGCAACCATTCACTAACTCATTCATGGTGGTGTATTTGGATGACATCCTGATCCTCAACCAGAGTTGGGAAGAGCACCTCCACAGCATTCGACATGTCCATTCGACATGTCCTCTAAACACTGTGACAAAACAATTTGTGTGCCAATTTGGAGAAGTGCACTTTTGGCATGACATAGGTTAAATATCCAGGATACATTATTTATGGGCGGGGGGTGCATGTAGACCCAGTCAAGATCCAGTTCATTCGGGATTGGCGAGCCCCAACCACTCTAACAGAGCTCCAAAACTTTCTGGGTCTTGCTAATTTATACCGTAGGTTCATGTTGGGGTTCTCTCATATCACCTGGCCTTTGTGTCAAGTTAGAAAGGGAGGAGTGAAATCAAAATTATTTGGTCCAAATCTCAACAAAAGGCATTCGCAGAGTTAAAGCATTGCCTCTGCTCTACACCAATGCTCACATTACCAGTCTTGCAACAACCATTTGAGATCGAGACATATGCCTCTAACTATGCTACTGGGGTAGTACTTACTCAACAGGGGAATCCATTGGCATATCACAGTGAGAAACTTTCTGACATAGTCTGAAAGTATCCCACCTATGACAAAGAAATGTATTCCATTGTGCAGGCATTTTGACAATGGAAGCATTATATTTTGGGGAAGGAAATGGTCACCCACAAAGATCACTGACCCTTGAAGTTCATACAGACACAAGGGAAGTTGTAGAATGATTTCCATAAAAAATGGTCCATACACCTACAACAGTTCCATCTTAACATCAAGTACAAGAAGGGAAACACCAATAATGTTGCAGACTTCCTCAGTTGACTGTCGATCGTGGCGTTAACCAATGTAATCAAATATTGTGGGCAGGATACTTCGTGTTGGACACATCTCTACAAAAGTGATCCAAAATTCAACAACACATACCAGACGCTCTTGGAGGGTAAGAAAGTTCTAGATTTTCACCTCTAGGATGCACTGTTATGCCACCTGGGACACCTCTATGTTCCTTCAAGCAAGCGTGCCAAGATTTTTTGGGAAGCGCACTACAGTTGGGTCATTGGAAATTTCGGGGTTGAGAAAACATTGGCAGTACTGCAGAAGATTTTCTATTGGCTGAAATTTCGACATGATGTTAGGAATTACATCAAATCCTGCACTTCTTGTGCTATTTCCAAACTGACCATCAAGAATCAAGGCCTATATAATCTGCTTCCTACTCTTAGTCGGCCATGGGAATCCATCTCTATGGATTACATGTCAGGCCTTCCTTCTACCAAGCATGGCAACGACTCTATTTTTGTTGTCTTCGACGATTTCCAAGATGGCCATTATGGTGGCCTGCAAGAAGAATATCATAGCAGAAGCCACTGCTAAACTCTTCTTTGATCGAATGTGGGTACACTTTGGGAGCCCATAGTCCATTATCTCAGATCAAGACAACAAGTTCCTTAATAATTTTTGTCAAGTTTCTGGTCGATGGAGGACACCAAGCTCACTAAGTCCACAACTTTCCACCCCCAAACTGATCATCAAACAAAGGTCGTTAACAGGATGATTGTACACATTCGGTGCATGTACAACTCGAAGCATCCCTACACATGGGATGAAAGCCTCCCCTATGTACAACACAACTATAACCAAGCTCTCCAAAACTCAACTGGCCACAACCCATTTTAGGTGGGCTTGGGATTCTAGCCACTATGTCCCATTGATGTGGCCATACCATTTGCAGCTACTTAGGTAGATTTGGCTCATGTCTAGTCCGAAGTTGACAAGGTGAACAACTTCATTGAGTGCATTCAGTACATTCACCAATAGGTCCATGACATATTGGAGAAAGCCAATTCTAAGTACAAGAAGTGACATGATTAGCATCGGGTGCCACACATGTTCCAGGTGGGTGAAAAAGTTTGGTTACATTTGCAGAAGGAGTGCCTCGTTGGGCCCCATTGCAAGTTTCAACCACTCTGATATGGGCCATATATCATCACCAATGTTGTAGGAGACAATGAATTTGAGCTCAATATTGCACCATTCCTTGGTCTGCATCGAATGTTCAATGTGGACTTCCTCTGCCCTACTTTCCACCATTGTTGGACACATCTGACATTGCAAAACAATTCACACCAATAGATTTAAACCCATAATAAATGGAACAAGCCACAACTAATTGAATCATGGACACATAGATCAATAACATCTTCCAGCAGAGGATCCAACTATATCGAGTAATCAAAGCACGCCAAATCCTTCACCAAGGTAAGTGGTTCACTGGGAACCAGATTTAACAGAAATTTTCTCACCTCATGGAGGCTCTGCACGTAATGGTGATCATTGCTTCCTAACAGGGGAGGAATGATACATGTGGATATTGGTTTCCACCCATCTATTCCACCTAGAACTCTAGTCGATTTCATCCATTTTCTTGTTTATATCAACATTTACTATTTTAAGAGTTTTTTGGGTCCTAAACTTCCGGAGCAGTTTTGACCCTTTAAACAGAATTTTTTTGAGGTCCGCAACAAGCCTATAGCCTTAGGTAGGGCTTGCAGAAAATCCTATAGTACTCGAAGAGATATTTCTGATGATATGTCGTATGCACCAAACAAAGGTAATATGACCAAGTTACAACCCATGGAAATTGGCTGCCCAACTAACCCCAACGGGGCCCACAAACTCTTGGTGTTCCATCTCCCGGGGTTAGGGTTTGGGTTGTTTTCACCCAAGCTAGTTTACTTCAATTCTATCTATAAGCTTATTTCAGTTATTTGATATTAATGAAATGAAGTATATTTTCTGTTGAATCTTTGCATTTATGTTTATTTCTGTATTTTATTGTGTTCTTGCATATATCCGAATCACGAGCATAGTGGTCAACGCCACGATCGACAGTCGGCTGAGGCAGTCTACAAAATTGTTGGTGCTTCCCTTCTTGTACTTAACATTCAAATAGAACTAATGCAAGTATGTGGACCATTTCTAATGGCAATCATTCTGCAACTTCCCTTGTGTTTGTATGAACTGTAGGGGTCGGTGGTCTCTGTGGATGACCATTTTCTACCCCAAAATGTAATGCTTCCATTATCAGTAGGCCTGCACAATGGAACACATCTCTTTATCACAGGTGGGATACTTTCAAATTATTTCTAAAAAATGTCTCACTGTGATATGCCATTAGATGCCCCTACTGAGTAATAACTACACATATAGCATAGTCGGAGGCATCTGTCTCGATCTCAAATGGTTGTTGTAGGTCTGGTAATGTGAGCACTGGTGCAAAGCAAAGTTGATGCTTCAACTTGGTGAACACCTTATGTTGGGATTCAAAATTTTTTTTTTTTCTTTCACGCCTCCCTTAGTGACTAGAATCAAAGGTCAAGAGATATAAGAGAAACCCAACACGAACTTGTGGTAGAAGTTGGAAAGAGCCAGAAAGTTGTGGAGCTCTGTTAGAGTGGTTGGGGCTGGTCGATATTGAATGACATGTATCTTGATTGGGTCCACATGCACACCCCTATCATCAATTATATACCCCAGACATTGAAAATGGGTCATGCCAAAAATGGATTTCTCCAAATTGGCACACAACTTGTGTTGCTGTAGTGTTTGGAGGACTTGTTGAATGTGGTGGAGGTGTTCTTCCCAACTCTGTTCGAAGATCAGGATGTCATCCAAACACACCACCACGAATGAGTTGGTGAAAGGTTGCAATATGTCATCCATCAACCTCATGAAGTTTGTGTGGGCATTCTTCAACCAAAAAGGCATGACCAGCTATTCGAAAATTCCCTCCTTGGATTTGAAGGTAGTATTCCTCACATCAGAGGGTCCAATTGATACCTAGTGATACTAGAACCTTAAGTCAATATTTCTGAAATATTTCCCCCCCTTGAGTTGGTAAAGAAGGTCATCCATTCATGGGATTAGATACCTATTCTAGACAATGATCTTGTTAACCACCTGATAGTCAATATAGAGTCTCCAGGTCTCGACCTTCTTTTGTACCAACACGATCAGGCTCCCATAGGGAGATGAACTTGAAATGTTGTTCCCTTTCTACAATAGCTCCTAAATCCGCCTCTTGATTTGATCATTCTCCATAACAAAGTGTCTATAGATCCGTGCATTGGGTAGTGATGCACCCAGGGTCAGATCGATGGAGAGATTGACCTGACAATGTAGAGGTACCCTTGCAGGTGAGGTGACGATGTCCCTATACTCCTCCATGACCCTGTCCATCTGTTAATTCCATGTAGAGGAGCCTTGTCTGGAGGCCGTGGCCACAATATTATTCTGGACCCAAGGGTGAATCATAAGGAAAACAAATTTCCCGGTCTAGGAGATGATCTTGCTGCATTGCTTCACAACGATCAAAGAGATGGTGGTAGGTGGTGCTACCTTCGACATCCTGTACAACTTATTACCCAAAGCAATAATAGTAGTGCGAGTCCTATATTCATACATAACATCTGATCACTTCCACAAGTAAGGTTGGCCTAATAATACATCACAAAATTCAAGAGGAGAAACATTACACAATACCTCATCTGTGAATGGCTTGATGTTGTAGGGGAGGTGACACTGTTGGTTGATGTAGAGATCTCATCCTTGGTGAAGCCACCCAATGGTGTATGACTGTAGGTGTGTTGTGGTTGGTAGGCCTAGCCGCTTCATGAAATATTCTGAAATGAGGTTACTTTGGCTCCCTATGTCAACAATGAACTGCAACAAATAACCCTTCACCCAGATCTGTTATGCGAAGAGGCACTACCCCTCTTATGCATCTTCAGACTCATACTTTTGGATCTTGGTGGTGGTAACGGTGACACTCGGCTCCGCATCAATAATCTGCTTCCCTTTTTCATTTACCTTATTGGGTTCTGACTCAAAGTCCAAGCATGCATATGATTCAAAGGCCTTTAGCTGGGCCACTAGTGACTGCTTGGATCAACTCTCACTTGTGTTGTGAGTGGAGCTCTTATGGAACTCACACCACTTTCCCGTGTCCTTCTTTTTCTTCGTGGTGTTGTTATTTTCTTATGTCTTCGATGGGTTTTCCTAGGTTTCCCATCTTGGCTTTGTCCCTTGTTCTGGGGTTTGGGGACGCCTTTCCCTTGCTTCAGATTCGAAAATTCAAAGTCTCGCTTCTTCTGTTTAAACTTTTTCTCAATATTGAAAGCATATTGATAGGCGACACCGAGCGAGGAGATGTACAAGAGCACCATTGCATCCTGGATGTACTTATGCAAGCAAATGTGGTACTTGAGTACCAAATTCTTCTCAGAATCCTTGATACCCAACTTCATGTGAATGGCATGAAAACCATTTGTGAACTTTGACATATCTTCGTCCCTTCGCTTCTGCAACGTGGTCCACTTTATGTATTTATCTTCATAGCTACCGACAAGGTAATATTGTTCCTTGATGGTGTATCAGAATGAATTCCAAGTGGGTGTGGCTGAAAATAGTGAGGATTCCCCCTCGTCTTTTTTCTCACAATAGGTTTCTCACTAGTTCTTGACATGGGGGGCGACTTTCAAGAGTGAAAAGTAATATTTTCCTGGTTGGAAAAGTCATGAACTAAAAAATATCCTTCCAATATATTTAAACATCTATCTATGATGTTCGCATCTATCTGGCCTTCAAATATGGGAATATCAAAGTTAACTTGTACCTTAAAAGGCGTGGCACCCCCAGAGTGGATGCCGGATGAAGATGTGTTGCCTGTGGATAGCCGTTGAAGGATCTGGGCAAAGTTATACATCATCACGTTCCTATGTTTCTTGAGGGCCTCCTTGAGGATTATTTTGAAAGGATATCCTGCTCCCTTGTCTTTCTTTTCTTCTGCCATGGGAGGCCACCGGGGTTTGCGAGGCTGATCTTGCAAAGGTTCAACTAGATCAAGCCTTAAATCCTTATACCCTGACCTCGTTGGGGACATGAAAAGTAAAACTGAGAAAGAGAATACCGCTCTGATACCACAAATCCAAACTTATGAAGGAACGTAATAGAATGTAGATATAAAGATAAACATAGAAGTGTAGCATAAATAAAACTTCATTTCATTAATATCAAAGAACTGAAATATGCTTACATACAGAATGGAAATATACTAGCTCGGGCGATGGTAGTTTATCTCTGAGAAGAGATGTGGTGGCTACATGCATCTGAACTATGTTACAATGAGGCTCAAGGGCCTTTTTATTATTGAACATAAAGGGAAGAACCTAAACAACAAAAACCCTAACCCCAGGAGATGGAACACCAAGAGTTTGTGGGCCCCGTTGGGGTTAGTTGGGAAACCAACTTCTCAGGGTCGTAACTTGGTCATATTATCTCTATTTGGCATGTATGATACCATGTTGGAAATATCTCTCAAAGTAATATAGGATTTTTCGTAGGCACATAGGCACAAGCCTACTACAGACCTCAAAAAAATGCTATTTAGGGGGTCAAAACTGCTATGGAAGTTCTGGACCCAACAAAATTGCTAAAAATAGTAAATGATACTATAAACGAGGAAAATGATGAAACCGACTGGAGGTCTAGGTGGAATAGGTGGGTGGCCACCCATATCCACCTGGATCATTTCAGGATTCTTGAAAGGATTAGGCCAGTATCCTATCAACTTTCACTACCTTCGATAGTGAAAGTCCATGATGTTTTCCATGTATCATTGTTGAAATTTGCAACAAGAAACAATGAAATTAGCAACCATAAAGGAAAAAATTACACACACATTGGTAAGGAAATTAAGTGAGGAATTTCAGTTACACACTAGTGAGGAATGTGGGTGTCTAATTTATTTTTACCTTAAATAAATTGGAAAATAAATTGTAATTTCATCTCATAACAACTTGTATCAGTTAACTAAGTCATAATGACTGAGTTAGCTCAATAAATTCGAGTTGAGGGTCTAAGATGAGGCATGTAGAGTGATCCTACTATTTTGGGGGTCCAGTTGTAGTTAATGCATTAGTGAGGTGCAGGTGTAATCAGTTAACTCAATCTATTGAGTTAAAATCAATTTAACTAGTTCTAACTGAGTGATGAATTAGTGAGACGTCCAGTGAATTAAATTATATTTAATTCACAAGTAGTGATCAATTAGATAACCGATGATTCACTATTAACAACTGCATGTATTTCTATTTTGAGGAAGACCTAGTTGAGAGAGAGGTTAAGGGAACATAATTATCAATTTTATTTTTAGATAATTTCCCATGTGCAATTATAAAGCCATGAGGAAGCCATGATGGATTGCGCAATCAAGGAAGGTTGGTTTTCCTATTTAATAGGGGCCTAATTATTTAGGGGTTGCGTGAGAAAGGCAGGCTGAGAATTGGCTATGTGTTTGTCTAATTTTTCCTAGATCAACGAGAGACAATTGAGAGAGTGCTGGAGAATCTCATGAGAGATTAGGCATTGTATTGTTTCATGATTCCTTGAATTATTCAATATATGATAGCAGGGTTTTGAGCAGTTTCTTTCCCTAAGAACATCTTGTGTTGTGTGATTGATTTCTTTCTCTTACTTGCATGTGATTGAGTGATCATGTTTTGTATTCCACAAATATTGTAGAAGGATTCTATATCTTTTTTTAGTACATCACAAGATCAGATTGAATCCATTGATATAGAATTTTTATAAATTTATACATGGTATCAAAGTGTCAGCAATCAAAATAGAAGAGAAGAAATTAAGTTTTTCTTGAACATGTTCAAATTTGAAAATTTATTCTTCAGGATCCAGCAACAGATCAAGATGTCTTTCAATGGCTTGAGACTTGAATATGCAATCGAGGGAAATTAAAATTATATTGCATAGAAGGATAGGATGGAGGAAATTTTGGGGGACAACGGGTTGAATGAATTCATAGAAACTAATATTCCCAAGCTCGTAGTAGCATATGCCCAACTTCTTGATGCATGGCAGAAGAAGGTAGCAAAGGCGAGAAGGATCTTGTTAAAGGGAGTTCGAGATAATATTGTCTTGAGTCTCCATGGGAAGATAACTCAATATGCGATGTGGAAGGCCTTGACTTATCTATTTCAGAATAGCAGTTCCCAAAGGAAGTTGGCACTGAAGGACAATCTCAGAAAGATCAAGATGGAGGAGGGCGAGACGGTACCGACATACTTGGCGAATTTCACTCAATGTCGATATGAGCTTGGAAGTGTTGGTGTGACATTAGCCCAGGATGATTTGGTGAGCCTAGAACTTCTAGGCCTTCCCAAGAGCTTGGATAGTTACTTGGACTATGTGAATGGGAGAGAGAAGTTACCAGACTCAAAGTGTTTTTGGTCTGACTTGGTAATAGAAGAGATAGGGCGGAGCACCAGAAATGGGACCTCCAACACCAAAAAATAAGAAGAATGTGCATTAGTCAGAAAAGGAAAGAAAGAAAAGGGGAATAAGTCCCAAGGAAAAGAGGGCAAGAGAGACTTCATTATCTCCCTGATGAAGATCTGAACTACTTCACTAGTTGAATTAGTAGACTTCACTGCAATGAAGTAAGCTACCTTGCTCAACCTGTCAACCACAACCATGATGGAATAATGTTTCCTCGATGTCCTCGAAAATATTGTAATGAAGTCCATGGAAATGACCTCCCAATTCCATTATGGAATCAAAATAGGATGCAATAAAATAGTTGGATGCTTACACTTTTCTTTCACCTATTGATAGTCCAAACATCTTGCAACAAACTCAACCACTTCTTTCTTCAAATTCGGCCAACGATAGAACTTATTAACAACTGTAAAAGTCTTCTGGTATCCTGGGTGGCCTGAATAAGACTTGACATGAAAATATCTCAAGATAAGCTTCTTCGGCTCACCACTATTAGGCACATATATCTCGTTCTTGAGTATGACCAAGCCATGTGTTGTGAGGTGATACTCCTCATCTCTATCACTTTCACCTTGTTGCTGAAACCTCTGATTCAACTGTTGATACCTCTCATCATGATGCCCTGCATGCAAGATTCACTCCTGTAAATCTGTCCCATAAGAGCTCACAATTAAAATGTGGTTCACTTGCACTCTCCTATTGACAACATTTGCAACCCTGTTGTCCTTTCCCTTAATGTACCTGATATCAAAGTCAAAATCACAGAGGGTAACCAACCATCTAGCTTTCCTAGCATTCATATTGGGTTGGTCAAAAAAATACCTCAGTCCTCTCTGATCACTCATTAGAATAAACCTCTTGCCAAGGAGATAATGTCTCTACATCTTCAATACATGAATGATGGATACCAACTCAAGATCATGAGTCACAAAGTTCTGCTTGTGTTAATTCAATTTCCTTGATTCATAAAAGCCACCTATCCTTCCTGCATCAAGACCCCACCTAGTCCTTCCTTGCAAGAATTTGTACAAACCACAAACTTATTATCAGAATCTGCAATCTTCAAAACCAGAGGATTAGTAAGCAAAATCTTCAACTTATCAAAAATAGATACACACTCCTCAACCCATTCAAAATTCTTCCCTTTCCTCTACAAGGATGTTAAATGATAGCCAATCTTTGAGAAGTTCCCGATGAACCACCTGTAATAGCTTGGTAGTCCCATGAATTATATAACCTCATCCACATTCCTAGGAGTTGGCCACTCCATGATAGATTTAATATTTTGCAGAATCCATTGCTATCCCTTCCTTGGAAACAACATGTCCCAAGTAATTAATATGAGTTTGAAAGAAACTAGACTTATTGAGCTTGGCATACAACTATTTCTCACTTAACAATATCAACACCACTTCCAGGTGCTCTGCACGCTCCTCCTCATTCTTTGAATATACCAATATTTCATCAACAAAGACTATCACAAACTTATCCAAGTAAGGGTGCAACACACTTTTCATCAAACACATGAAGGTGGTTGGAGCTTTGGTAAGACCAAAAGGAACCACCCCAAAATCATAATTCCCATACCTTGTATGGAATGTAGTCTTGTAGATTTCTTCTTCTTTGATGCACACCTTATGATAATCTAATATTAGATTAATATTCGAAAATACTGCAACTCCTTTGAGCTGATCAAACAAGTCATCAATCTGTGAAAATGGATACATGTTCTTGATAGTCACTTTATTAAACTACCTGCAATCAATGCGCAATATGAGTGTATCATTCCTCTTCTTTAGAAACAACACTGGTGCACCCTAAGGAGATACACTTGGCCTAATGTATCCCTTATCAATCATTTCTTTAATTTATAACTTCAGTTCCACCAATTCCAGAGTACTCATCCTGTACAATACCTTAGAAACTGTTGCTGCTCCCAACATCAACTCAATAGAAATATCCACCTCTCTACGAGAATAGATATGGAATATCTACAGGAAACACATCATGAAACTATTGAAAAACATGATAACTCTTCAGGACCTCATCATTCTCATCCTCTTTCCCTTTTTCAATGGAAATATGAATTGCAATAAATACACATCCCTTCCTGCTAATGTGATTTTATTGCATAGTTGTAACCATTTTCATTGATGTGGGATTCTTATTTCCCTACAAGATTCTCCTTTCCCCATCATCAACCAATAACTCAATGGCCTTGTCATAGTGTTATACCTTGGTCCTATGAATGAACAGTCAATCCATGCCCAAAATCATGCTATATTATCCCAAAGGAAATACATTTAGATTGTAGGCATACTAGTAAGCTCAAATGCACAAGATCTCACCCAATGACGAACCCTTATCTTGGTTCATGTATCCAACTGCACCAACCAAGATTTTGCATGCACTTCTTTACTCAACCGACACTGATCCAATAGGTCAGGACTAACATAGCTATAATTAGATATAGGATCAATCAAAATATAAATAACTTGATCACAAATCTTACCTTCCATCTCGATAATGGATACTTGATGATCTGCCTTCCTATTATCCACTATTGCATAAATTAAAAGAATACTCTGACCTACATCTCCAATTGTTTGTGTCTCCTGAGAATTATAGATATCATGCCTACCACTTTCATGTGATGTACAATCCTGCCTACGATGCTCTCCACCACAAGTCCAACACCTCAAAGGTTTCTTGCCATCACCTTTTATTCTGCTGCTCCTCAGGATGAGACCCATGTCCTCTCTCAGATGCATTGAAATTCCTATGAGGTCCCACATTTTCATTGTCACCTGCATCCTGATATCTTCCTCTCTTCTTAGGACATCTTCCTTTAGTCTTATCATTACCTTTCTAGTCACGCTTGAACTTAGGCTTGCACTTAGACTGCTCATAACAATGATTCAACTTCCCAATGGCTTCCTCCAATGACTGAGGTTCATCATACTCAAATTTTCCTTTAAATTCTAAAGGTAATCCACTGATGAAACTTTGTAACTTTGTCTTCTCATCCGTGAGGTAGGGAAAAAACCTAAAAAAATCTATAAACTTGCTCGTGTACTCTTCATCTGTCATGGAACCCATCTTGAGCTCATAGAATTCCTTGTCCTTCCCGTCATAATATCTCTCATACAGGTACTTATTCGTGAATATTATTTTAAACTCATGCCAACTCAGGTCCTCTTCCCTGATGCCTCTGACACACTTAACATCTTCCCACCAGATATCTTATTTTACCTTGAGACTGAAGGTAGCTATCTTGGCTTTCATGTTCTCTGAATAATCATGCAATATAAATAACTTATTCGTCCCAAGAAACCATGCTTCTACATCTTTTGATTTCTTCACTTCCCCTTCAAAATTATGAGGCCTGGCTTTCTTTAACTTATCTGGAAAGTACCCCCTCTCACTTATTCTACAAGGATGATGGTGGTAATTATGATGATGTCTCTCAGAAATGGACTAGAATAAAGTCCATGAGTGCTAGCCCGCCTATCAGGTGTATCCAAATATTTCTCACCTCTTACTGTATCATATTTTTCCATTATGTGTCTTCTTTGATATCTGTAATTACTATATGCCCCATTCGTATTTTCTTCCTATCCCTGATTGATCCCCAACTTTCCCTACTTCTGTAAATATGAAAGGCTCTGAACAATCATTGCATTGGATTTTTCTTTCTTTTCCTGAGCCTTTGCAAGTATTTCGTATGCCTCAATTAGCCTGTTATTATCTTTCTTGAAACTTCAAATATTTTCCCTCAAACTCCTTAATGTATCTTCTATATCAAGGGAATACTCTTCTCCTTGCTGCTCAACTAACCTTTCCCATTCCATTGATTTCACACCATACCTATAGGGGGATTCATGTGAACTGTAGTCCACTACCTTGCTCTTCATATCCGATCTTCTATTTCCTGCAATCATACCATGTTAGATAAATCAAATAGAGGACATAATCAAATTCATACATCGGGGGAGGCTATCACATATGCACAACTCAAGCCAAATTAGCACGACACACACACACACACACACACACACACACACACACACACACACACACACACACACACACATGAACACATATCAACATCATGATGCATACATAATAATAATACAATCTATAACAATAACTGCACACATGATAACCATAACCATCTACATGTACCCCAAGGTCCAATGCTGCAACCTTGCTCTAATATAACTCTTTGGTATCATATATCACCCAAATAGAACGAGATCCACTCTGATACCTCTCTGTAACCACCCCATCCCACATTTACCTACTTTTACAAGCTCGCTAGGGTAAACATGAGCTGAGAGTTACTATGACATGAATGGAACTCTAGTTTCCAGTTAATGAAGTGGGGCCTACTAACCAAAACTCTTACTGCCACCCATCAAGGACACCAGATCACTCAGGATTTTGAAAACCACCCCTGGTGATCAATCCCTGAGTTGGAACTTATTTTCACAATATTTACCTCCCAAACACACCCTTGACACAATGTGCATGTGGTTGGAAGGATCCAACCACACCCACAAGCCTTCCTGCATTTGGTTATGATTGAAATCTTCTAGTTCTGTGCATGAATTTGCGGGATCTGTGCCACTTTTTCAAGGCTGGCCTACAAGCCATTTTCTATAATTTACCATAACTTTCAAGTGGCAAGTCTTAGGTGATAAAAATTCTAAATAAATAATACTCAAGTAAGATCTTGACCAAGACATGCCTAATACATGATACACATTTTGTCAAAAATATAGCAAACATAGAAGCTACAAGTCATGAATGCATATTTGATCATAAAATTTTGAACTTCATTATAAAATTATCAAGAAGGCCCAATACCCTCTCAAGGTAGTTGCAACAACACTTTTTAGCCTATGCATTCATCAACCATTCAATCACTTATCAAGTCATGAATAAGATTCATAACAAGAGAACACCATATAACCATGCATATAAGTTATAACCAACATAGAATCCATGACCAACCATAAGATCAACATAATATACAGTACAAGTTCTCATCAATCAAAATAAGGAAATAACTTATATTAACATATGCAAAAGCCAACCAAGTCAGGGACTTCTAGGTACCAATCGAACATAAATTGGGCTGAACCAAATCTCTCTTTCAACCAATCTCCCCTGTGCAATATTCCAAGCATGAATGTTGGATCATATGGGTTAAACCCATATAGAACCTGTTGATCATTTCAGCCCCCATTATGGTTCTCGGCTGATAACCTCCCGCTTTAAAGTGTTAAATCCCCTCTCATGGTTTAAGAAAATCTTTCTCATATGTCGTTCCCCGCCTTTAGAGTCAAATTTCATTATAAAAAGGCCCAAAAATGAAAATATTAAAGGCCCATCCCTTTCGGTCTTAGCCCCCTTTAGCTGATTGCTCATGTAACCCAGGCGCTAGACCATGTGCCAGACCAAAAAGTGCTTACCATCTGTGGTCCCCGAGCGCACTCTGAGCCGTCCGATCAATCGCAAATCAACGCACTATAGCTCATCACCTTTGTGGACCCCTGCCCCGCCATCACTGCTCTAAAACTGACCTGATTTTTCTGCACCACCTTTGCAGGGAAGGCGGTATTCCTCAAAATGCAACGATTCCATTCAACATTTTCCAAGTGTCCCCTAGTACAGCCTCAATACCGCCCTCTCCCGCGCATTATCTTTCAGTCAAAGACGTGCAGCGAAATCAACGAGAGCCGTTCGATCTGTGTGGCATCATCCAACGGTTGCCACGCTGCGAAGTTGTGCGTGTGTTTAGCCCTGTGTACAGTGTTCTGGGCCCACAATCCATCACCCTCTTACAAAGTTTCAACCGTTGATCTCGTTTGTAGATCGTGCGGCTTAGATCATTTGTTTGCCCGACCGTTGACCTGGTCCATCCCCACGTCCTAATTTCCACGTGTGCGCCGTGTTCTTACTCCACCATTCATATGTTCCGTTTGCGTGTCATATTTCAATGTTCATGTTATGAACCTCTGCCCCGTTCATCCATTGTTGTTCCACTGTATTCTTCATTGCCACCCTTCATTTCTCCGCCATTTATCTGCACTTCCCGTCACCCTACATCTTCTCATCATTTCACCCAGTCTACATTACCATTCCATGGTCACCGCTGCATCCACCACCCCTGTGTCTGGTTTTTCTTAACTTGTCTGTGGGTTTTGCAGGTTTCTGGCGATGGAGAACTATCATAATTCACAGCCTCCATTTGGGAAGCCGAAGCCGCTTCGAAGGAAATTTTTTCAGAAGCCAATTTGTGAAGAAAATCTTGGGAGGCTGTTGCGAAATAATTGCTATTTAATAAGCAGGGTCGAGATCTATCAAACCCTCCGGAGCAATTCAAAAGGCAGATTTTGGTAGATGAAAGTATTTATGATAAGGCAAAGAGGATCAGTAGAAGATCGAGGAATGCAGTGTCCAGCATTGAAGAATTTAAATTCCAATTTAAAGGTTAGAAGGCTGAGGTTACCCAACACAGAAAACAATACCCTCCAGGTTTTATTTCGGCCGAATTTTCTTCAGGAAAGGACAAAATGTTCATGTGAATTTATCTTTATACCGTGTTCCTGAAGAGATTTCTTCCCAGTGCATTTATTTCTGCAAGCAGGTTATCAAGTACAGATAGTATTACCTAGTCATTCAGCAGTATGGGCACGAATGTTTCCGCCATTTAGTTTTAATGAAACAATTAATTGTTTTCACCTACTTTTTTATTAGTTTCTCTTCTTCTTCCTCTATAAAAACCAAGAAGAAAGACATGGTAGGGGTTCCATATTTTTATCAGAAAATTGTGCAGTGAAAGGCTTATTGTATACATTTTGTAAAAGTTCTTGTATGAAGGCTTAGAGCCCATAGGGTCTCAGTGAGGAGGAGTTCTATCTGTTCTAGAGGATTCTGGTCTTTGGTATCTCACAGTATGTAACCTTCTCTAATGTGTTTAATAACATTTATTTATCCAATCTCTTCTTGCATCATGTACTGGAATGCGAGTGGCTCACTGATTTTAGGTAAGGATTTATCCTAGTTGATACCCATACTCGGATCAGTCAAGCTCTTTAAATATGGCTCAGGCATGATATACTGTTTCACGTTCATTTCATCCATCTTTCTGCTATATTAGTTGCTTCGGGAGGGTGCTTTTAAAACACCATTGTCATATATGGATTCTTAGATTGATAAGCCCATATATGGTTCTGTTGTGTATCCGGGTATCAGTCCAAAGTTGATTAATATCTTCTTATATTTCTTTCACCGCATTCACCTTCTGATATTTGATTTCTGTGGCATATTACTTGAATTGGCCCTCTTTACAGTAAATTGTCTCTTAACTGTATGATGCTTTTATATTGGAGCTTTGCATCTTGTCTCTGCAACATTACTTTCCCTGTGGCAGTTTCTGTAAATTCTGGTCCCATTTAAATCAATTTCCTTGTTTACAAGAGATGGCAAGTGAGCTGAAGCTGACAACTTCACACATTACATTATACACTCCTTGCTATGCTAAGATGTCCTAGGCACTGGTCTATAGCAACTCTAGGCTGTCTCTAGGAGCGACAACATCTGTCGACAACATCTTTCTGGCGCCGTTGCCGGGGAACGAAGCTAAGAAAAGCATTATCCCTGGGCCTCGACAAATCATATTCACTCTCTAATCAGGTGAGCACAGAGAGTTGAAGAGTTGCATATCTCTCACCTTGGTGACTCCAATGTTGTTTATTTGATAAATCTATTTGTAGTCCTGGCTCCCCGTAAGCCACACTTGAGGTCAGATACATCGCAGCCAAAGACACCTTCAGTATCTAACCCTAAGAAGATTATACATAAAAGAAGTTGGAAAGAAAAGAAATCAGTCCATGCTGAAATCCCTGAGTTTTTCGAAGAAGATTACCCATCTTCATCTTCTCAAGAAGTTCTAGTAGAAAACCTTGACTCCACTGTGGGAGACACAAAATATTACTCGGATAGCCCACCTAGGGGAGGTGCTAGAATTAAAGCTCATCTTCACCCTACTCCTGAGGTCGAAGAGGTTAAAGAAGTCACCGAAGTAGCTGTTGTTAACCGTGAACTGTTCCCATCTACTCCTCAGGCTGCCATACATTATATTCCTATCGTTATCCATACCCCACTTCCACCTCCTCCTCTTCCTCCATTTGTACACCAAACTGTTGCACAACCCCCACCTCCTCCAATGGCCAATGCTCCAGCTTTTTTGTTAAACAAATATGCTCCCCTGGCATTACCTCAAGTGTTGAATGATATGCCACAAGATTATTTGAAGATCTTGCCCAGATTCACTGGGGAAAATGAAATTTATGCTCAGAAACATCTTGAGACTTTTTGCTCTTTTGCAGAGAAATTTAATGTATAACATTTGGATGTGGTCTTAAGACTATTTGTGCAATCTCTCGACGGTGAAGCCAGAAAATGGTTCAAGACATTAGGAAACCGTTCCATGAACACTTGGGACGAAATGGAGAATACTTTTCTCAGAAAATGGGGAGAGAAGAAAGATCATGGACAGTGTCTTACTAAGTTCAATACACTCAAGAAGAAACATAATGAAGGGGCGTCAGAATTTATCAAGAGATTTAATAAGTTATATCTAAACCTCCCTGCAGATATGGAGCCTCATCAGAATGCTACCAAAGTTGTTTTCATAGCAGCCTTTGACTCAGATTTTGGTTTCTCTCTCAGGGAAAGAAAACCTGCCACCCTAGATGATGCTCAGTCAGATGCTCTTGAGTTAGAAGCTAATTTTGCCTCTACTGGAAAATCAAAAGGAAAGGCTGAACATGATACCAAAAGAAGGGGTAAAGAAGAAGTATCTACTTCTAATCAGGACAAGGATTCAGATAGAATTGAAGAAATGAAAAAAATGATTAAGAATATTTCTAATAAGCCGGTCAAGCTTGAACTGGAGACCAAGAATTCAGCCTCCAAGAAATTCCAGAATGCTCCAAACATGGGTTACAACCCTCAGTATAGAAAGCCACCCCTGCAAATATTGCCAAGGGAAGCAAAGGAGCAACAGGACCAAATGCCACACCCATTATATCTGGAAGGCCCAGTAGATGATCCCACTGAAGATGCTGCCTATGAACTGCAAGATGCAAACCTTGCTTTCTCAAGCAATGATGACGTAGAATGTCCATTGCAAGAAGAAGAAGAAGAGATCAGAGACACAGAAGATGCATAAATTGATCACTATTGCAAACTGTTTAATGATTTCATGCAAGCACATTTCAACAGAAAATATGATCTCAGATCCTCCAGGAAGAGAACTCGAACTCAAGAACAGGAAGAGGAGCCCCTTCAAAAGGAAGTACCTGCTCGAAAGGAGTCAACAATACAAAAAGTCACAGACAAAGGTAGGAGTCCTCTAAACAAACCTTTGCAGTCTGATGATCAAATTCCTTCTTCTTCAAAAGTTGTTGTGCCTCCTAATGATAGGTCTGAGTCAAAAGAACCCAAACCCCTAGCTAAAAATAAAGAGTCAAAGGAGGTTGTAATAGAAAAGTCCCCACCTGCTTTCAATTTGCAAAAGGAACTTGAGAAAGTCAAAATCCCAGTTCCCTTGACTGAACTGTTGAAACAATTTGTATATCAATCTCAAATCACTTCTTTATTGTTCCCTCTTGAAGCACCAGTTATTCCAGATAGTCTTAATCTCCAAGAAGAAAGACCCATGGTAGTTTTTTGCCCACATGTCGAGGAGATAGACCCCTCTACTCCTCCTTTATATGTGTCTCTAGTGATTCATGACTTGCTGTTACACAATTGTATGTTAGATTCTGGAGCTTCCCATAATCTTATGCCTATGTCAGTCATGGAACAGCTAGGACTACAAATCACACGTCCATATAAAGACCTATATTCATTTGATTCCAAAAGAGTTAAATGCTTGGGGATGATTAAAGATTTAGTGGTCAATTTGGCCCAAATTCCAGCAAAAAGTGTAGTAATGGACATTGTGGTGGCTGATATCCCAGCTCGCTTTGGCATGCTATTGTCAAGGTCCTGGGGAACAAAAATCGGTGGGTCACTTAAATTAGACTTAAAATATGCCACTATTCCAATTTTTGGTGGCCAGGAGAGGAGGTTATACAGAGAAACCAGATTTGTCAAGATGGTGACTAAGGCTGACAGCTCAGAGAATTCACCAGTCTACAGCAAGGAAGGAGATTTCTCATGTTTGATGTTAGAAGAAGACCAAAACTTTTCTCATGAACCATCCTTCTGCCAGATCAAGACTAAGCAGCCTTCAGAGAACCATGAAACAGGAATCTGGACTTTACATTTTGATGGAGCAAATTCAAGAGAAGGAAACGGAGCTGGAGTATTATTAATTTCTCCTACAGGCAAATGGATCCCACTGTATTTTAAATTGGAATATGAAGCTACTAATAATGTAGCTGAATATGAAGCACTGCTATTGGGATTGCAAACAGCCAAGAGCATGGGTATACAATGTTTAAAAGTTCTGGGAGACTCTGAGCTGGTGGTCAGACAAATCAGGAATCAATGTCAAACCAAGCACCCTCGGTTGAGGGCATACAGGAATGAAGTGTGGGACATGGTGGAGAACTTCTTCTTAGCATTTAAAATTTAGTTCATGCCCCGGGAGTAGAATAGAATGGCAGATTCTATGGCTGTAGCTGCCAGTACATTCCGTCCTCCCCAGAACCCTCTCTTGAGGTATGAAATTGAGGTGTGTTATCGGCCATCAATCCCAGACAATATCAAGCATTGGCAAGTATTTGAAGATGATGAACAGATGAAGAGATTCTTGGAAACAGTGGGAGAATTATCTAACATGGAGATTGATGATTGTGGAGAAGATGAGGCTGAGGATACTCCAGAAAATAAATGGGAGGAGAAAATGGCAGGAAGCAAAGTGCTGCAGTTAAAGGGAAATGTCATCCCTAGAGGGTTGGTGCCTCTAGAAATATTATTTGATAAAAATGATGTCCCATTGCAGCCTAGTAAAGTGGTAGAGGAAGATCAAGTGGAAGATCTAAATCTGGGTACTAATGTTGAACCCAAAATTGTCAAATTATCCAAGAAGGTCCCAGAGGAATACAAGCAGAAATACCTGAAATTATTTCGGTCATATAGGGACGTGTTTGCATGGTCCTATCAGGACCTTAAAAATTTTGATATTAGTATAATGCAGCATAAAATTCCTCTGAGGGAAGGTGCAAAACCTTATAAGCAGAAGCTTAGACAGATAAATCCTCTGCTGCTCCCTTCCATTGAGAAAGAGATTAAGAAGTTGTTGAAAGCCAAAATAATTGTGCCACTGAGGTACTCTGAATGGGTGGAAAATCTGGTCCCTGTCCGAAAGAAGAATGGAGAAATAAGGCTGTGTGTGGATTTCTGAAATTTAAACAGAGCATCCTTAAAAGATAATTATCCACTGCCCAAGATGGACCACATCCTGCAGAAGGTGGTTGGAGCATCAAGAATGTCGATGATGGATGGTTTCTCCGGTTATAACTAGGTGGCCGTACTTATAGAAGATCAGAAGAAAACTGCATTCACCACACCATGGGGCACATTTATGTACGCCAGGATGCTGTTTGGATTGATTAATGCAGGGGCCACTTTCCAAAGGGCTATGGACATTGCTTTTGTTGGGGAGCAGGATAAATTTTTGGTGGTATACCTTGATGATATCACAGTGTTTTCAAAAGGTGACGCTGAGCACATTGAGCATTTGCGCAGAACCTTTGAAAAACGCAGAAGGTATGGTCTTTCTCTCAATCCACAAAAGTCTTTATTTGCATTAGAGGAAGGGAAACTTTTGGGGTATATTGTAACTAAAGAGGGGGTAAGAATAGACCCTAAAAGAGTTGAAGTTATAAATGGTATTTCTCTCCCCAGGAATAAGAAAGAAGTGTAGTTGTTTCTAGGCCGGATAAATTTCCTGAGAAGATTTATTCCTAACTATGCTGAGATAGTTAGGCATATAACATATATGCTAAAGAAGAATAATGAGGTGAAATGGTCACAAGAATCACGGGAGGCATTTGCTAGAATTAAAGCTGCATTTACTGAAGCCCCTGTACTAGCTGGGCCAGATTATACTAAACCATTTATGATCTTTTCTTTTGCATCACCTCATATAGTAGCTGGAGTTCTGCTACAGAAAAACGAAGAAGGATATGAGCAACCTATTGCCTTCTTCAGTCAGGTGCTTCAGGATGTAGAATTGAAATATAATATATTAGAAAAGCAGGCCTATGCCTTGGTGAAATCCCTCAAAGCCTTTCACATGTACATTTTGCATTCCCACATTACTGCATTTGTCCCTACAACAGCTATAAAGGATGTCCTTTTTCAGGGAGACAATGAAGGGAAAAGAGGGAGATGGATTGCAAAAGTACAGGAGTATGATCTGGATATTCGCCCTACTAAGCTGATAAAAGGACAGGGGCTAGCAAGGATCTTATCAGAATCAAACTACCAGGCTCTGGGCATAAATTTGTCTATGATTGAAAATGAAGAGTCTGAGAATGAAAAGGAGCATCCAGGATTGGAGAAATCCACTCAAAAAGCACATATAAAATATCTTACTAGTCCATGGTACAAAGAAATAGTTGAATATATTTTGACACTCAGCTGTCCTCCAAGTTGTGATAAAGCAAAATACAGAGCATTAAGATTAAAATCACAAAAGTATATAGTGGCTAAATGGACAACTGTATTGGAGGGACCCTTCAAGCATCTTATTACTGTGCCTCACAGAAGACGAAGTAGAAAGCATAATGAGTGAATTTCATGAAGGAATCTACGGAGGACACTACAGTTGGAGGGCCACAGCTCATAAAATCTTAAAAGTTGGTTTCTACTGGCCTAAATTATTTGGATATGTTTTTGCTTGGGTTAGAGCATGTGATAAATGTCAGAAATTTGCTAGAGACAGAAGTTGGCAGCTCTGCCCTTGATTCCAGTTCATGTAGATGAACCATTTCAACAATGGGGAATAGATTTTATAGGTGAAATTCACCCAACCTCAAGTGGACAACATAAATGGATATTAACAGCCACAGATTATTTCACAAAATGGGTGGAAGCCATACCTGCAAGGAATGCTACAGATACTGTGATAATCAAATTCATGGAGGAAAACATCATATCCAGGTTTGGCTGCCCTGCTAGAATAGTGACTGATAACGCACAGGCCTTCAAGTCTGCAAAATTTGTGAATTTCTGTCAACAGTATAATATCGCACTTAATCACTCCACATCTTATTATCCACAAGGAAATGGTTTGGCAGAATCTTCTAATAAAACTTTAGTGAGGGCCTTGAAGAAAACTATAAATGAGAATCAGAAAAATTGGGATTTCCAATTGAAATTTTCTCTATGGGCTAATAGAATCACTAGCAAGAGAGCAACTGGGGAATCTCCATATGAATTGGTATATGGACGAGCAGCAGTGTTTCCTGTGCAGCTGACCTTACCAGTGGCACGTTTCGTGCAAGAAAGTCAGGAGGAACCTGATGATATGATCAGGAGAATCAATCAATTGGTGGAATTAGAGGAAACACGAAACCAAGTGAATCAGAGATTAACAGAATATCAAGAGAAAATGAAACATATATTTGATCAGCATGCTAAAGAAAGAAAGTTGCAGATTGGAGATCTAGTGCTCAGATGAGATGTCTGAAGGGCTAAGAAAGGAAAACATGGCAAGTTTGACCCACTCTGGTTTGGCCCATTTAAAATTGTGGAACAGGGAGGCAATAATACGTTCACATTAGAGAATTTACAGGGTGACTTGTTGGATTCCCCTATAAACGACCAATTTCTAAAGCCCTATTTCAGTTCTGATTCAGGTTGAAAATGCCTGATGTACCATACTGTATATTAGTTTTTGGTACGGTTTTGTTTAAACAGGGTCGGCGTGCAAATGAATTATGAAGTGAAAATGCAGAGGGACTAAATAGCAGAGTCATCTAAAAGAGTATCTGAAGGTCTGCAGAGTTCTCGACAAGTCCAGGGATGAACGTGCCGTCCCCAGATGGAGCCGATGTTGATCATTTCAGCCCCCATTATGGTTCTCGGCCGATAACCCCCCGCTTTAAAGTGTTAAATCCCCTCTCATGGTTTAAGAAAATCTTTCTCATATGTCGTTCCCCGCCTTCAGAGTCAAATGTCATTATAAAAAGGCCCAAAAATGAAAATATTAAAGGCCCAGCCCTTTCGGTCTTAGCCCCCTTTAACTGATTGCTCATGTAACCCAGGCGCTAGACCATGTGCCAGACCAAAAAGCGCTTACCGTCTGTGGTCCCCGAGCGCGCTCTGAGCCGTCCGATCAATCAAAAATCAACGCACTACAGCTCATCACCTTTGTGGACCCCTGCCCCGCGATCACTACTCTAAAACCGGCCTGATTTTTCCGCACCACCTTTGCAGGGAAGGCGGTATTCCTCAAAACGCAGCGATTCCATTCAACATTTGCCAAGTTTCCCCTAGTACGGCCTCAATACCGCCCTCTCCCGCGCATTATCTTTCGGTCAAAGACGTGCAGCGAAATCAACGAGAGCCATTCGATCTGTGTGGCATCATCCAACGGTTGCCGCGCTGCGAAGTTGTGCGTGTGTTTAGCCCTGTGTACAGTGTTCTGGGCCCACAATCCATCGCCCTCTTACAAAGTTTCAACCGTTGATCTCATTTGTAGATCGTGCGGCTCAGATCGTTTGTTTGCCCGGCCGTTGACCTGGTCCATCCCCACGTCCTAATTTCCACGTGTGCGCCGTGTTCTTACTCCACCATTCATATGTTCCGTTTGCGTGTCATATTTCAATGTTCATGTTATGAACCTTTACCCCATTCATCCATTGTCGTTCCACTGTATTCTTCATTTCCACCCTTCATTTCTCCGCCATTTATCTGCACTTCCCGTCACCCTACATCTTGTCATCATTTCACCCAGTCTACATTACCATTCAATGGTCACCGCTGCATCCACCACCCCTGTGTCTGGTTTTTCTTAACTTGTTTGTGGGTTTTGCAGGTTTCTGGTGATGGAGAACTATCATAATTCACAGCCTCCATTTGGGAAGCTGAGGCCGCTTCGAAGGACAATTTTTCAGAAGCCAATTTGTGAAGAAAAGCTTGGGAGGCTGTTGCAAAATAATTGCTATTTAATAAGCAGGGGTCGAGATCTATCAAACCCTCCGGAGAAATTCAAAAGGCAGATTTTGGTAGATGAAAGTATTTATGATAAGGCAAAGAGGATCAGTAGAAGATCGAGGAATGCAGTGTCCGACATTGAAGAATTTAAATTCCAATTTAAAGGTTAGAAGGCCGAGGGTACCCAGCATAGAAAACAATACCCTCCAGGTTTTATTTCGGCCGAATTTTCTTCAGGAAAGGACAGAATGTTCATGTGAATTTATCTTTATACCGTGTTCCTGAAGAGATTTTCTTCCCAGTGCATTTATTTCTGCAAGCAGGTTATCAAGTACAGATAGTATTACCTAGTCATTCAGCAGTATGGGCGCGAATGTTTCCGCCATTCAGTTTTAATGAAACAATTAATTGTTTTCACCTACTTTTTTATTAGTTTCTCTTCTTCTTCCTCTATAAAAACCAGGAAGAAAGAAATGGTAGGGGTTCCATATTTTTATCAGAAAATTGTGCAGTGAAAGGCTTATTGTATACATTTTGTAAAAGTTCTTGTATGAAGGCTCAGAGCCCATAGGGTCTCAGTGAGGAGGAGTTCTATCTGTTCTATAGGATTCTGGTCTTTGGTATGTCACAGTATGTAACCTTCTCTAATGTGTTTAATACAACATTTAATTTTATCCATCTTCTTGTATCATGTACTGGAATGCGAGTGGCTCACTGATTTTAGGTAAGGATTTATCCTAGTTGATATCCATACTCAGATCAGTCAAGCTCTTTAAATATGGCTCAGGCATGATATACTGTTTCACGTTCATTTCATCCATCTTTCTGCTATATTAGTTTCTTCGGGAGGGTGCTTTTAAAACGCGATTGTCATATATGGATTCTTAGTTTGATAAGCCCATATATGGTTCTGTTGTGTATCCGGGTATGAATCCAAAGTTAATTAATATCTTCTTATATTTCTTTCACCGCATTCACCTTCTGATATTTGATTTCTGTGGCATATTACTTGAATTGGCCCTCTTTACAGTAAATTGTCTCTTAACTGTTTGATGCTTTTATATTGGAGCTTTGCATATTGTCTCTGCAACATTACTTTCCCTGTGGCAGTTTCTGTAAGTTCTGGTCCCATTTAAATCAATTTCCTTGTTTACAAGAGATGGCAAGTGAGCTGAAGCTGACAACTTCACACATTACATTATACACTCCTTGCTATGCTAAGATGTCCTAAGCACTGGTATATAGCAACTCTAGGCTGTCTCTAGGAGCGAAAACATCTGTCGACAACAGAACCAACCATGGCTTCTAGAGGCCAAACCACGTCAACCCTCTACCATAGTGATTTCACCTAAATTGGTCAATAAATCACTAACATCAAAACAATCTTGGATGACTCTGACTTCCTTCACTAGCTCCAGAGGAATTTACTATCTCCACCCATTTGTTAAGAGTTCTAGGAGAAATCCCATCTCCACCCTTGAACCTTGGGAATTTTCCCGAGACCACCTCAACCAGGATCCAAGTCTACCAACCATCTGAAGCTTAACCAAAAAAAATATCCCACTACATCATGGTTATCCAAGAAATGGCAAGGAAAGGCCAAAAAACTATCAATCCATGCAAATACCATGCCAATGACAACAAAATAACCAAAGAACCACATGCATTTACCATGCATCCAAATCTCAACAAGGAAATCAGAAATGTAACCTATTACTTGCAATGAAATCCAACTGTAGATGATGACCTAACCTTCTCTCTACTGCTCAAAATTTCTTTTCTTGTCGTTTTCTTCTTCTCTCCAAGTCCAAGTGAATGCTAGGATGCTCGAAGAATGATCCAAGTGTGAAAGAGTGTAAGAGTATGGAAAAAGAGAGCCAAAATCTAAACTAACAAAAGCTTTGATTTGTTTCTCTAATTCCTTTTTATCATTGATGTCTAATCTCTTCCTTTCCTTTTTCCTTTTTCTTCATTTTCCTCTAATTTCTCTCTAATTTTGCTTGCATGCATATTTTTGTCTCTTCATATTCCTTTTCTTATATTTTCCTTTATTTCCCTAATTAAATGCCATTTATTGTCTCTTTTCCTTTTCCAATTTCCATAGACATTAATAAACCACAAGTGATTCCCACTACAATTTTTACCCACCATTCAACTTGGAATACATTTTCCATGACCTTGATTTTATTGTATTTACATGAAAAATCAACTAGGGGATGTTACATATGGCACCCTTTTGAAGCGAATCTACATAATTTATTCTCCATAATAAGAACTATTACAATTCACTTTCATAAAAATGGAGGAACCAAATTAGGATTCATATCAAATGTTTATGCACCAAACTAGCAAGAAGCAAAAACATCCTTCCTTAGAGGAATTCAAAATATATCTTAGATCGCACAATATAAGTATTGGATTTTGGGGCATAACTTTAATATGATAAAATATTTAGAGGATAAAAGAGGAGGAATTAAAATTTTGGAGGTAGAATTGTAGCTCTTCAAATAAACCTTCAATCAAGTAAATCTAGCAGACATTGAAACTATCAATGGCATTCATCCATGGAACAATAAAAGAGGATTATCCCATCAAATTTCCTCTAGATTAAACAGATTCGTAATACTAGAAAATATAATGACTACAGGGGTCAATATAGAGGCAACTATAATTTTTTTTTCTAAATTGGACTAATTCTATTAATGAAACATAATATACAAGGCGTGTCTTACCTTCGGAATTGCTATGCTAGACAATTCCGGAGATAATATAAGTCAAAAATACAAAAAAATTGACCACCCCAGATGGGGAAACCGGTCATGAAAATGTTTCCCTCAATGGGGAAACCAATTTTTTTCAAAAAAAACTTAGAAGTTAACAATTTGTTTTGGAAAAACATAAAATCATAGAAAATAAACAAAATAGAGAAAAATACCTCTCCTTTCTGTTGCTGAGTTCCATGCTAGATGTCGGGCTATTGTGGAGGTGGCTCCTCCACAATGAGACACCTGTATTCTTCAGAGGAATCTTCGACTTGCTTCACTTGGTGGGCAGATGGTTCTTGTGTAGTGGCTGTGCAAACCATGCTAGCACTGCCCTTTCTACGATCTGCACCCGACCAGTCGGGACTCCCACTGCCGCTACCACTGATGCTGGTGGAATGAGTGTCAAGATCGACAGGCAGGGCCTCTATTTTCCTTGAGAGTTTTGGAGGTACAGTGGCTATTGTGGATGTTCTTCATCTTTGTCTGGTGCCTCTCCTTGCAGAACTTGAAGCCTCTTCCTGGAAGCTAACTGTTATTGTGGCAGTGAGACGGGGTCTGTCCATTGTGCAATTATAATGAAATTGAGCAGAATTCTCTTCAGGAAGAGGGGAGCAGGACTCATAATGAATGGAAAGAGGAGATCAAGAAGCCAGACCTCATCCTCTGCCGCGGCGGGTGCAGTGAAACTGAGCAAAATTCTCCTCAAGTGGTGGGGAGCGGGATTGAGAGTGAATGGACATAGGGGGACGAGAAGCTTGGCCCTGTCATTTGCCTCGACGACAACATATTCAGTGCCGCCTTGGTATGATGGAGTAGGTAGGGTCATTAGGGAGGAAAGTAAGCAGAGGGTGGGTTGCAGAAAGAGCTGAGGGGTCAGCTTCTTGAGGCGAATGGCTGCAATGGATACTATAGGTGAGATTGAAATCCAGAGCAAGCGAGAGGTTACAATGGAGACTGCAGGCGAGATTGAAATCTGGAGCAAGCGAGAGGCAACAATAGATGCTGCAATGCCTCCCTATGTGCATTCGAGAGCTCGGCTCTAAGACAACAGAGAGGCAAATGCTAAAGGAGGGAAATGAATGAGCCGAAAGATCTAGCGACATTAAGAATGACGCTGGGCGGCGGTCTGGACTGAGAGTAGTAATGGAGGCCTGATGCAAGCAACTGATTGGCTTAAATGCTACTAGACAGGGCCCAAGTGTGGCCATGTGGTGCACGTTGGGCCTGCCATCTTCCTCTTACATTTATACACCTGCATTCGGGGATAGAGGCAACTATATTACCATGTGTAGGATCATACCATTAGCTAATAAATTTGAGCATAGACTAGAATGGGAGCCCAAGAAATGGCCCTTCACATTCAAAGTTTTCTGGCTTAACCACCCTTCCTTTTAATAGAATATTTCCAAATGGTGGCGAGAGGCACTAGAGAAAACACACTCAACTATGTATTGCTTCCATCAAAAGCTAAAGCATTTAAAATATTTTCTAGAAAAATGGAACAAATAGGAGTTCGATGATATTTTAGAGGCATGGAAAGCACTAAATGGGAAAATGGAAACAATATAGTAGCAAACTATCGTGAATTAAAGAACAAGGATTTGAAGGAAACATAAGGCCATAAATAAATACAAGAAATAATAAAATAAGACTAAATAATATGTATTTTTTTTTAAAATGAGGGTGCATTGTCTAAAAGAAACACACAAATTTTCCATAGATACATGATCCAATATAGGAACAACAACCAAATTGTAGCTTTAAAAAATTATCCAGGGTTCATGTTAGAAGCACATTAGGACATTGGGAAGGAACTAACAAACTTCTATAAATATCTACTTAGTGAAGCTGAAAAGGGATAGAAGAATGGTGATGCAAAGGATCACAAGGTATATCCCATTAATTCTCATTATGGATCATAATGAATTGTTATTAAGGAAAATCACCATAAAAGAAGTTGAACAACCAATAATTAGAAATACCAAAGAGTAAATCACTAGGCCTAGTTGGCTTTACTACTGATTTATTACATGTGTGTTGGCCCATTCTCAAGCATGTTATCTCGGCATTGTTTGAGGAGTCATGTAGAAAAACCATGGTGCTAACCTCCTTTAATGCCACATTCCTTATGCTTGCCCCTAAATAACACAAGGTTGATGATCCTAGCAAGTTCTGGACCATTTCTTTATGCAATGTCATTTTCAAAATTATAAACAAGATCATTAATAACTGTCTCAAACCTATCCTCCCAATCCTTCTTTCCCGTGAATAATAAAGTTATGTTGAAGGTAGGAAAATCTTTGAAATCAACATTTTATTCCATAAAATAATTCACTCTCTCAAAGCCTCTAAATATCTTTTAATTATTATTAAGCTAGATATGTCAAAGGAATTTGATAAGCTAACTTGGAAATATATACTCCATATCCTCCTTACCTTTATTTTTTTAGAAATATGGATCACTTTGATACTCTTATTAAATTCTAAGACCTTTTTCTCCACACTTCTTAATGGATCACCCTCGTCTACTTTATTCCTTCTCAAGACATTAGGCAAGGTGGCACCCTCTCTCCTTTTATTTTGGAACTGATGACTAAGGGACTAAGAAGAGGAATCAAGACTACAACCACTTCCAATAAATCAAAGGAATAAAACTCCACATTGAACAAACTGGTTGCTCGAAATGTAACTCTGTTAGCTGCAATATTCTCGGAAAACCCAATCATGAAAAAAATGAACCTAATCCTCCGAGTCTGTGCCTTTAATCGCAGTGTGGTTTAATGACATGATTTGAAATGATTCAAATCTGAGCGCCAAGTCACCCCATATAATACATCACTCCTCCACATCATTAAAAGATTGATAACTTGTACCTTATTTTCCGCTTCAGCCATAATGAATAGTTATAGGTTAGCTCCACCAACAATATAATCACTCCTTTATAATATTACTTCTAATTTAGAAATAATTACCCTTTTAAAAAAGAATAATATCTCATAGCATATAATATTTTCAATTAATTTCAAAGGAGAATGATCTTTTCTCTGAAAAATGCTCCTTGCACGAATTTTCCAGGTAATAGCTACTTACTAGGTTTGCTTGTAAAACCATATTTTCTGTAAAAAATATCTACCTTACTTGGGTTGTTGATTATTTTTAATAAATCCTCCAATAGACACCTTTCATTAAGGTAATACCTCTTGTTTCAATAGACCTTCAAAATTCAACGATAAATATCTTTTCACTTGATAAAGGAGAATAATGTTTTCTCTGAAAAATACTCCTTGCAGCTCCTTATGCAGTTTTAGAGAAATAATTGCCTTTATCTTTTTGTTGCAATGTAACCAAATTTCAGAGAAACAACTGCCCTTTTCTCTGTGTCACCAATGAAAACATGCTCCTAAAGAAATAGTTGCCCTTTTCTCTGTGTCACCAATGTAACCTTCAATTCAGAGAAATAGCTATTAACCCAGAAAGAAAATATATTATTTTATTACTAAAATGACGAATAAATTTTGACACTAATCTAAGTTAAAACAATAGTTTTAACTTCTTTTATGAACCTAAGACACAATACCACCTATAAAACTTAAAAATATTTTTGGTTTTGAGAGCCTTTTTGGCTTTTATTGAAAATGAATAGAACTTTGACATATGTTAGGGAACAAGAAAAATTCAAAAACAATGATACAATGGCGGTCAGACTATTAACATTTATAGTGCTAACAAGGTGTATGCATCAATACACACACATCCATATTACATTCAGATTACTCTAATAAATAGATTTTCTCAGATCTAACTTATTCCTAAGTTAGAAAGAGAGGTTACTGATCCGGATTTATGCAGGAACGCAATAGATGGTATCGACCCTAGGGATAATTTTTTTCGCTATTTTCTTCCGAGAACCACCCAAAGTTCCGACTAAAGGGGGGAAATAATTTTGCTTCTCCAAATCTTCATTCTTTCTCTCCCATCAAAGAAAGAATGACCTTCCCTATAGGGGAAGGTCATTCTTTCAATTAGTCCTCGTGATCCTCAAAAGGATCCCTAGTTGTTTAGAGGGTTGCCCAAAGGCGGTGTATAGGGCATAACCAGTAAAGCTTACAAGTAAACAAGATATGGAAATGGTGACTAAGGTTGCAGTTTCCATTATTAGGTGATCCCAATATCATGGTATGTTTACCATATAATAACAAAGTTAACAGATCTTAACCAATACAATAGTTTCTATGGCTACACAGACCATTGATGATACTTCCAAAATCACGCCAAGAGAAACCCGTGTAGGAACGTCCTTAAAACCGCTTAATTCAGAATATGGTAAAGTAGCTCCTGGATGAGGAACTACTGCTCTTATGGGTTTTACAATGGCTCTATTTGCAGTATTCCTATCTATTATCTTGGAGATTTATAATTCTTCCGTTTTATTGGATGGGATTCCGGTTAGTTGGGACTAGAGGAACTCCAAAATTAGCCTGGTGAGCTCTTGAAGAAAAAAAAAAAAGAACTAAGGGATTCAAACCCAGACCAAATAGTGGCTTTTAGTTTTTAGCTTATCTTGTTCCACTAGTTTGATCGTGTAATTACTTTTCTCTAAGGATTTTTGGAATATGGGTGTGCGACTTGTTGAAATAGATCCATATTTATAGTACAGAAGACCGATCTGTTATCTTCATAAAGATGGTCCTACCTCGTTGGATATTTCATTTCTAGAATATTGAATCTCTAGAGCACGAGGTCTATCATAGATATGTTCCAGGAAGATCTGAACTATGGTTTGTACCTATCATTTCCTCGTCATCAGACTTCCAATAAAGAATTTGAAAGAGGTATTTCCTATAATAAATCGAAGGATCTATCCCCTCTCATAATTATGCTGATTATGACCAAAGAATTATATAGTATCTTATTTCTCTTAGTTAGCATATTTTATTTCGTCGAATGGGCAAAAATGAAAAGGTTATTACCCAGAAAACCTTTTGAGAAAATCATCGGGGTATAATTGAAATCTGAGGTTTGGATTGATTCATCTATTGAGATCTCGACAAGATAATTCCTATAAATCGTCTATATTAGTTCTTTTCTAGGGAACTGATATCACACGAATAGGGTAAAAGATTGTTCAAAGGGCCTATAGTGATTTATCATGGGGATGAGCCGACTTGAAATTTTGGCACTATTTGAAATTTTGGCACTATAGAGTCTTCTAATAGAAATGCTGGATTGTTTCGAATCATCTTCATTTCTCCAGCCGGTCAGGCAACGAACCATAAAATATCTCAATATTTTCCCCAATTTATATATTTGTGTTCAAAAGCATTTGCGTGTTCTTGTTCAAGCCGTATGAAGGGAAATTATCATGTACGGTTTTCAGAGGGGGAATTTCAGTTTACCTATCTCAATAAAGTATACGATCGGTTCGAAGAGCGTCTCGAGATTCAGGCGATTGCGGATGATATCACCAGTAAATATGTTCCTCCTCATGTCAATATATTTTATTGTCTAGGGGGGATCACACTTACCTGTTTTTTAGTACAAGTAGCTACTGGTTTTGCTATGACTTTTTACTATCGTCCGACCGTTACAGAAGCTTTTGCCTCTGTTCAATACCTAATGACCGAAGTGAACTTTGGTTGGTTAATCCGATCAATCCATCGATGGTCGGCAAGTATGATGGTTCTAATGATGATCCTGCACGTATTCCGTGTTTATCTCACAGGTGGATTCAAAAAACCCCGTGAATTAACTTGGGTCACAGGTGTAATTTTGGCTGTCTTGACCGTATCTTTCGGTGTAACTGGTTATTCTTTGCCCTGGGATCAAATTGGTTATTGGGCAGTGAAAATTGTGACTGGTGTGCCTGAGGCTATTCCTGTAATAGGATCTCCTTTGGTAGAATTATTACGTGGAAGTGTTAGTGTGGGTCAATCTACCTTGACTCGTTTTTATAGTTTACACACTTTCATATTACCCCTTCTTACTGCTGCATTTATGCCAATGCACTTTTTAATGATCCGTAAGCAGGGTATTTCAGGTCCTTTATAGAGAGGAAAGATAGATTGAAAATAACTATTCATAACTTCTTGTCCCGAGTAACGACGGTAATATATCATCGCCAGGAATATTTCTTATTCAAATATGGAAATATCCATAGAAAATAGAAAATATGGTCCTCGGATTTCTCCTTTCGATTTTGGAGTATTATTCATCCAATACAAACAAATAATTGGAGTAGATTCTCAGACGGAGAAGATGGATTATGGGAGTGTGTGACTTGAACTATTGATTAGGCCATGCAGATACTTTATCCGATCTACCACATAAAGATTTCTTATCAAATGTGTCTCTGTCCCAATTTCCTTATCAGAAATAGGAAGTTTAGCACCTGGGTGGAAAGGCATTGGTCAGTTTGTTACGTTTCAAGAGAATTCTTTCTATGATCGAATCCGAATCAGGAAGGGCTCCGCGAGATCCGGACAATGGGGCAATATTTTCATA
This sequence comes from Pinus albicaulis, assembly GCA_034641835.2. Classification (NCBI taxonomy): domain Eukaryota; kingdom Viridiplantae; phylum Streptophyta; class Pinopsida; order Pinales; family Pinaceae; genus Pinus; species Pinus albicaulis. Next base: position 1,367,376,322 of record CM076580.1, read on the forward strand.
TATTCAATAATTGGACCATATGACTTTACTTATTCATAGTGTGAAAATGCATCCATTTCCCTTGCATCCATTTCGATGGGAAAACTATTGGAGCGAAAGAAGGGATCTAAGGAAGGAGAGAGGCCGGATCAATAACAAGTCAATACCTTGTATGCTAAAAAACTTTTGAGGTCTATTCGTGGTGATAAACACAAATTACAAGGACTAAGATGGTCCAAAAGGCATATCGATCATGATCGAATTTGTGAGCTTACTTGGGTAATGAGCATTTAACTGGAATAATAAATGACCAATGATGGATGATCATAGACATTATTAGTTCCTATTCTTCCAATTCGTCTTCCATCACGGGAAAAAGAAGTGATATATACTTCCTCCAGTTATTGTTCGAGCCGGATGATAAAAATTGGCATGTCCGGTTCTTTCGGGGGATAGATCCATAAAGATCTACTTATCCCAATAACAAAGAAACCTGACCTAAATGATCCTGTATTAAGGGCTAAATTAGCTAAAGGTATGGGACATAATTATTATGGAGAGCCCGCTTGGCCCAATGATCTTTCATATATTTTTCCAGTAGTAATTTTAGGTACTATTGCATGTACAATAGGTTTAGCGGTTCTAGAACCATCAATGATTAGTGAACCAGCAAATCCATTTGCAACTCCTTTGGAGATATTGCCCGAATGGTATCTTTTCCCTGTATTCCAAATACTTCGTACAGTACCTAACAAATTATTAGGTGTCCTTTTAATGGCCTCAGTACCCGCGGGATCATTGACGGTGCCTTTTCTAGAGAATGTGAATCAATTTCAGAATCCATTTCGTCGTCCAGTAGCTACAACAGTATCCTTGATCGGTACTGCAGTAGCTCTTTAGTTAGGTATTGGGGCAGCATTGCCTATTGATGAATCTTTAACTTTAGGTCTTTTCCAATCCAATTTGATCCAACTGTCAAATATAAAAATATTTCAAATTTTTTTTTCATATATCTAGGGAGTAGTTGCTTTAAGACAAATTATATCTCCCTAGATATACCCATCTTATCAGAGATTTCTTTCGAATATTCCACGAAAAGAGAAGAGATATGTAAAAGATTCGAAATAATTCTCATGACTCTCCAAAAGAACTTGGGGAAAGGAAATGAATGAAGAGATTAAATGAAACCAACCATTTTATGAACCCGAAACTAATTCCTGGGTGGATCAATTGCAAAACGTTTTCGTAGAACTTCCAATAACTGTTCGACAGATTCCTTCTCGAGGTGTTCAATTTTCATTAGATCTTCTCGACTGTAATTTAAGAGGTCCAATAATGTATGGATATTGGCTCTTCTGAGGGAGTTATAGGTTTTGGGGGGTAACTCTAATTGGTCAATGAAAATATGTTTAAATGCAATTTTTTCTTTCGTTTCCCCCGTATCAGTCAATACGTGCGAAAGGGGGAAGGGAAGCATATTAGACCCTTTTTTTTTGTTCATTCCATCGATGTTCTGTTCCTCTCCATGCAGGAAGGGAATAAATAAGTCGATCAAATTTCGAGAAGCTTCGTAAAGTGCCTCCCTAGGAGTTAACCCCCCATTCGTCCATATTTCCAGGAAAAGGACTTCTTGTATTTCATTTCCGCTCCCATAGGAATGAATACTATAATTCGCATCGCGAACAGGCATAAAAACAGCATCTATAGGGAAAATTCCGTCCTGATAATTATTTGAACTATATATAATATATCCGCGATTTTTTTCAATTTGTAATCTGATATCAGAAGTAATTGATTTAGTAAGTCTAGCTATATGTTGTGTAGTATCAATTATTTTCACAGAAGGTGGTAATATGATATCTTGAGCAGTTACATTTCTGGGTCCAACAATATAAATAGAAGCTTCTCGGATTCCGTACGAGTCACTTCTAAGTACAATTTCTTTTAGATTCATCAAAATGTCATGTACTGATTCTTCAATACCTATTATCACAGAATATTCATGTTTTATGTTCTCTAATTTCACACGTGTGATACATGTTCCTTCTACTTCTCCAAGTAAAGCTCTTCGCATTGCGATGCCTATTGTATCGGCTCGACCTTTGCGGAGCGGGGATAGGGCAAAACGGCCATAATGAAGACGCTTACTGTATGCTCTGGATTCGATGCATTTCCATCGTAGTGTCTGAATAGAGACTGAGATTTTATCTCGAATCATACCAAGAATATTTGATCAGATCATTAAATCATTTCTTTCTCTTGAAATTCATTCAATTCTTAAACACGTCTCTTTTGGGAGGTCTACATCCATTATGTGGCATAGGGGTTACGTCACGTACAAAACTTAATAGTATGCCACTTCTACGAATGGTTCGTAATGCTGTATCTCTCCCTCGACCAGGGCCACTTATCATAACTTCTACTCGTCCTATACCCCGATCCATTAATGTGCGAATAACATTTTCTGCTGCAGTCTGGGCAGCAAATGGTGTACCTCTCCTTGTACCTTTGAATCCACAGGCACCAGCAGAAGACAAAGAAATAACTTGTCCCCGTACATCTGTAGCAGTCACAATGGTATTGTTAAAACTTGCTTGAACGTAAATAACTCCTTTGAGTACTCGATGTTCATTCCTACGTGAACCAATTCTTTTTTATAGTTTTTGACATATTAATAATTATGAGTTCAGTTTTACCACTAGATGCATTCATTTATATAGAAGAGGATTACCCCTGTTTTTGCTTATGTCTTGGATTAGAACAAATTATCATAACTCGTTTCCGTCTACGAATTGGTCGACATTTTCCACAAATTCTACGAATAGAAGCACGAATTTTCATGTTTGTGACCCTCCAATTTGCTCATATTACATTTTGTTTCCTGAGACAGAGAGTCTGTTTCATCTATGATTCTCGATCCCTATCAGATGTTCAAAAGGTGATTCAATCGTTTTAAGATTTGTTGCTAAGTCTATATATTATACGTCCTTTGGTTAAATCATAAGCACTTAATTCGACCTTGACCCTATCTCCTGGTAGTATTCGTACGGAATTACGTCGAATCCTACCCGAAATATGAGTCAAATCTGACATCCATTATCTGTCAGAACTCGAAACATACCGTTGGGGAGTGATTCAGTAACCAAACCTTCCGCATGGATCAGATTCTGTTTCTTCATCGAATCTCCTCCTCTTTTAATTCAAAAACTTGACTAACGTGCTTGGATGAAGATGAATGGTGTCTCGATTTGCTCCGACTTTTCATACTATGGGGATATCTTACAGAATCCATATTTTGGACAACATTTGGATCAATTACCATACATAACATAAAATTTCTCCTCCAATTTTTTTCTGTCGAGCTTCTCGATCCGTCAAAATTCCTTGGGAAGTAGAAAGAATTACGATCCCCATTCCACCTAGAACTTTTGGAATTTCTCGATAGTTAGAATAAATTCTCAAACCAGGTTTGCTGGTACGCTTTGACGTGGTCATATATGTCCTTTTCTTCCTTCTCCGATATTTTGAAGTCGATATCAAAAAAGATTTTTGGCCTTCCTGATGCTCCCTAACATCTTCTATAAAACCTTCTCGTAAAAGGATCTTTCCAATGTTCTTGGTAATATTAGTAGCTGTTACTCGAACCGTTCCTTTTTCTACCATGTCAGCGTTTCTTATAGAAGTAATTAGATTGGCAATAGTATCGTTACCCTTGACGAACGAATTCTTAGGAATTCCTGGTCTCGATATAAAAGGCATGTTCGATCTTCTTTGAGGAATATGCCTGAGGTGCAATGAATTGATCCATGTCATGTATCATTTGATTAACTTTAAGTCAAAGATTCCTACAAGATCTATCAGTACTTATAAGACTTCAGGAGCCAATGAAACTATTTTAGTGAAATTCAATTGTCTCAATTCCTGAGCAACCGGACCAAAAACTCGAGTTCCTTTTGGATTTCCTTCCTGATCAATGACAACGGCTGCATTGTCATCAGATCGTATCATCATTCCATTGTCACGTTCAAATTCTTTACAGGTGCGTATAACTACGGCTCTAACTACTTCCGATTTTTCCAGGGCCATGTTAGGTACTGCTTCTTTAATTATAGCAATTATAACATCACCTATATGAGCGCATTTACGATTACTTGCTCCTAGAACTCGAATACACATTATTTTCGGGCTCCACTGTTATCCGCTATATTCAAATAAGTTTGAGACTGAATCATTTTTCCTCCAAAAGATTTGTTATCTCGGCAGATAACATGAAAAAAAAAAGGAAGAGTTCATACGAACTAGTAATCTTCTTCCACCAGAAAGAAATCTTTGATTCTGTATGGGTTAAGTAGTAACAAATTGGGTACGTATAGGCATTTTGTATGCAGCTATTCTAGCAGCTGCTCTAGCGACGGTTTCGGATACTCCGCCCATTTCATAAAGTATTCGACCTGGTTTGATGACAGATACCCAATATTCGGGAGATCCTTTCCCGGAACCCATACGTGTTTCTGCAGGTCTCATTGTAATAGGTTTGTCGGGAAATATACGTACCCATATTTTTCTACCACGACGGGCATAACGAGTAATCGTTCTTCGTCCGGCTTCTATCTGCCCAGATGTGATCCAAGCGGGTTCAAGTGCTTGAAGAGCGAATCTACCGAAACAAATGCGATTGCCGCGGTAAGATACTCCCTTCATTCTTCCCCTATGTTGTTTACGAAATTTTGTTCTTTTTGGGTTATAGTCGATGGTTAATAGTATTTTGATCCCATCTCTAATTCAGAACCGGACATGAAAGTTTCTTCTCATCCAGCTCCTCGTGAATAATCTATGTCAAATTGGACAATCAATAGTTATTAGTTATATATAAATGAGTCTATATCTACGCATTACACATATTGTATATAGAATCTAATTTACAGGACGAATAACTCTTATATTTCCATCCAATGCCTTAATAAATAATTTCACAGGCGAATATTGACTCTTCCAATATTTGCTCCATGGGGCCTATAGACTCCAATGAGCTTAATTGATTTTGGTTTATTTCGCCATCCTATCCAATGAATGATTAAGATTCCTATATGATCTTATGCAGTCATAGGTTCCATCGTTCCATAGCTTCTATCTAAATGCCCAGGTCTTCCCTCCGCAATGGAGCTTTATTTTCATCTGTTACGGAATCAATTTCCTTAGTTTCCATCGACCCGAAGCTCTTTCTCCTTCATAAACTGAATTCCTTCAATCTTGCTTGAATGAATCAGGATGATTCTTATGCTTTATCACACTGCTTTTCGGAGGGTAGTTAATGGACCATACAATATTGGGAGAAGATTTCTCCTTTTTCTTCTTTTTCCGCATTACCAAACACCTTTCTCGCTTCACGAGAGATCAAAATATCATTTTTCTCTCGCGGAAAAAAGTATTTACGAGGTGATAGTATCTACCCATAGTTATTGGATCTTGGCAATATGAAGCAATGAGTTAGTCTCTAATTTTTTTATAGAGACCAATACGTTCTTATTTCGAGTTCTCCATAACTCCGGAAAAGAATGAAAAGCTCGATTCCAACGAGTCGCACACTAAGCATAGCATGGTTCAAAAATGGTAAATCTAATTTCTATTCGATCTGATAGAATTGATGATCCATGATCGGGCAGATTGGAGAAAAAAAAGACCAATTATTCCTACTCTTCCAAAATCCAAATTTTGATCCCTAAAACTCCATAGATGGTTTGAACCGGATAATAACAATAATCAATCCTAGCCCGAATTGTCTGTAGGGGAACCCTACCTCCCCTGTCCCATTCGACCCGAGCAATTTCCTTTCCGTCGAGACGTCCTGCAATTTGGATCTGAATACCTTCTACCTCTTCCCGTTCAGCCAGTTCAATAGCTTTCTTCATTGTTTTTCTGAATGGAACTCTCTTCTCTAGCTGTAGGGCAATATACTCCGCAAGAATATTAGGTTTTCTATAGGGGTTCGCAACTTTTTCTATAGCAATGTGAAGTTTTC